>CM018693.1:14019014-14351322 GCA_009363875.1 Mikania micrantha | reverse complement strand
ACAATATTTAAACTCGTATCATGTTTTAAATAGTTTTCAAAACTGTTACAATAGCTATTTGAATTTTAGCCGGAAAATGTTTTAATCTGTCAAGACCTGAAAAGTATGAAAAGTGATATGCGACTGTGAATATGTAATAACCCTTGTTGAGTTTGACATCAAACTAGTGACCCAATACACAAAAATAAACTAATTAGCTTGATGATTATCTATTTTAATGGCCCAATGTTTGGGTCACCCTTATATAAAAACAAACACACACAATCTATTCTCTATTACCAACAATAAAATGTTGCTTTTAGTGGGATTATCTGCTTACGATGATAGAAATGTTTATTTCAGCGAGGGCATTGGTTCCAAAACCTTTTTTTCATGTATATCATACTAAACTGCATAACACAAAATGTGACAACGATACAAAAGTACTAAATATATGATAGTATTAACATATATAGGAACAAAGATTCAACAAAAGTTACCACTAATCTACTCAAAAGTACATATATACTTTTATATAGACTAAGGTTATTGACCAAAAAAATAAGAAGAAGAAATCCAAGTTCTCGTAAAATCTAAGACTAGTTAATACAAATTCTTAAAAAAGTTCTCTGGTCAAGAATTCTTATCCTAATAAGATATTTGAATGTTGCAGGTATTTAAAAATCTTGCCAATCCGTTTATCTATGTTAATTTGTGGTTGCCATTACTCTTCTTCCACCTCTCCATTGTGAGCGTTTCACGGCTTTTACATGCTAGAATCGTCTCAATATACTCATTTTTAGTATATTCGGTTATCTAATAAACAAGCATAAACAAAGTTTTTTTTTAACGGAATGTATTTGCTTGTTTTATTAAATTTAAATAAATTAATACAAAAATGTTATATTTGCTTTCATTGAATTTGTACTCGGTCCTAACCACATACCTTACTATCTAATTTTTTTGTTATTCAATTTACATGAAAGTTTTTTTTTTTTTTATTATACAACTTAAATTAAAATGTTATTAGATAAATGAATCCATGTTCACATGTTTAATTTGTGATAAAAAAAAAAACACATCTTACCTAAGAGAAAAAGGATTTTATAGGCCTATACCATTTATCTTTTGGTAACAAAGGGATACAAAGATTAAATTAGTAATTGTCACAATCTTGTCAGAATGTCAATTTTTAATTGAAAAAGAGTGGAGTAGAGAAGAAAGCAAAAAAGAATTTAAGCTTATAAGTTACAAGCCAATAAGCCATTATCAAGTTGTGGTTTATGGATTTGTAATGCTCCATATGTCCCCATCTATTCTGGACAGTCCCATTCATAGCTTCATGCACAAAATTTGGTAGCTTTCTTGATACCCAATGCTTCTATGTAGAAAATAACGGTTAACTAAATCAGAAACTGATATTAGTTTCGCACAGTTTAACACACGTATACAATCGACCTTCTGTAAGTATCGATTATGTAATTGTTCGTCTTCTATATATTTTAATTTCGTATCTTAGTCAACTCATTTGTAAGGATCTAATCGCTTACAAAAAAATTGAGCATACATTTATAAATTTGGTATAAAAAGTACCAAAAACTTGCAGCCTACGCAGGATTGTTTTTAATTTCTTGAAACCAATGTGTTGTAATATACTTTTGCAGCCAATTCTTGCCTTCAACACAAAAAGAAAAAAAATGGTGAACGCCACCATTAGGCGCCCCTCACCGACCGGTCCCACAGCCAACATGAGGAAGGTAAATCGCGTAACCCAGGGAAAATTGGGTGGTGCCGGGCTTTGAACCCTAGACCTCCATTATGGATTCCCACCCCCTTACCACTAGGCCACTATCGCGGGGACTTGCCTTCAACACAAAGTGTAATATACTTTTGTGACTCCCTTCTTAGTCCTCATTTGAGTAACCTGGACAAGTATATAAATATTAATTATTCAAAACAAGTATATAAATATTAATTATCAAAACAAGTATATAAATATTATCGACCTGTAAATTAAAGTTCATAAAGCAACATTCATTCACTCCTAAAAATATATTCATTGTGGTGCAAACATCTAAAATGATTATATCTTATAAATTTTGTACCTTTATATTGACAAGATCTGAAATGTTAGAAACATGTGTACCACCACAAGGGCATCCTGGAAAATCACCTAACTTCACAATACGAGGAGTGCTTCCCTGCATAGTAGCCACATCATCTCAATAAGAACCATGCTTGACTTTAAAAGTTAATGAGACTGCTTGAAAATGCAAGTTTATAGCAAATTTACAACAATCACTGTTAAAACAGGGAAAATTGAAATTTTGTATTTTACTGAAGGGGATTGTTTCATGTCGGATGTATGTGAGTATGAATTCAAAGACTTATTTGTTCGACCCAAATAGTCAAAATGTATGATTTACCTCTTAATCATGTTATTAAAAAATTTAAATTATTATTGTGAAAAGATTATATTTGCATCTTATTAGGTACATTTATTTGTTAGGATTCTTTCTATGTTACACAGAAAATGTACTTAACTACATACATTAATGATCTGTTTATTAACTACACACATGGTTTTAAATCCTGTTTAGAAGCAGCCTCTCTACCACATCTGGGGTAGGGGTAAGGTTTGTTTTCGTCTCACCCTCCCCAGACCCCACACAGTGGGAATATACTGGGTATGTTTGTTATGGTTTTAAATCCTGGATTTGCAAAGGCGTTTACACATTTACCTTAGGAATGTAATCTGGAAGAGCACCACCACACATCATAGCAGCTTCTTCATATGAATATACATCAACAGAAACCTGAAACTCTCAAAATACACACACACAACACATGCATAGTAAATCTTTTTAAACTAAAGTTGACAAAATAAAAATTAAATCTGTAAACATACCTTCATTCCCCTGGATATCAAATTGTTTGCTTCTAACTCTAACTCCAGCTCCTTACTGTGCAGTTCAGCATTCGGAACACTTCCTTGTATTCAACCCATGGACTAAACAAGAGATGTTTTTGTAGTCGGCATAAGAAAATAGTCAAAATATTACTTGATGTACACTCTAAGTTTGTGTAGCCCAGAATGCTAGAATTGCATGATGAAGAATCTACTTTCCATAAATTGCATTGAACTTGCAATGTCTATGAAGATATCATTTAGAATTTAGAACAAGATAGTAAAGTACCAATGATGATGCATGTGTATTAAAAAATATATTGCTTAACCACAATGTTGTAAAAATCACTGGGTGCCAGTCGGTCGGAGAGAGGTGCCGACTAAGGATTAATCGGATTGGAATTTTATATGTAATTTTTCAAAATTATATATATATATATACACCCGAAATTTTATACATAATTTTTCTAACTAAGTAAGTAGAGTTTTTCAAATAATTCAAAGATTTTATCTAATTAATTCATGATTTATGGGCACAATAATACCAATTTTATTATTAAAAAAAACCAAAAAAAAAAACCCATAGTTCTTAGATCCTAGAGCCCATCAAAACCTAAAGCCCATCTACATATATTTTAAACACCGTTCACCACCAAATTAGGGATACGATTATGACAACAGTCACCGCCACCACTGCACCACCTAAGGCACACCACTGCATCCAAAGTCAGCCACCATCGCATGAAGCAGCCTCGCAACTGCAAACGGCCAAGCACAACCGCACAGCCGTAGATCAAAGTTTTGTTTTCATATCCTCATCGGAATCGTAGGAATTCGGCCGATTGAGACCGAATAGGTCCACCTTTGACCTTCGTTGACCGCCTAGTGGTTAATTAGTGATTCGATGAAAAATCTGCAGTGGACCTCCGGTTTGCAATTACTCCCTGATTAATCGGCCGAGTCAGCCGACTTTTACAACACTGCTTAACCATATTAGACTTCTAATGACAATGCATTTAAAAAGAAAAGAAAATAGTAAATATGTAATAAGTTGTACGATTTTCATACCCATCAGGGAAATGATAGGCTTTGCCAGGCTTCAAATCACTTAATCCCACTTTTGGGAGACACACATCCAATAAATGTCCAGCTGAGTGTAACCTGAAATTTAAGAGTTCTTTTGATTAATAGTTTTAGACTGCATATACACACAAGCAATGCTGTAAAAGCATTATGCATAGTTAGTGGACAAACTAAGCAATTTCATTTCAGTGCATATAGGTTAGTTATCATTATATTAAGCACACATATAAAAGTTAATTTTTCAATATAATGTAGCTATGTAGGTTGTTCTAGATTAAGCTCAGTAACTCCATAATATGACTGACTAGTTCATGCTTAATATCAACTTAAAAGCTAACTAAAGCAAAATTAAGTAGGCTTGAAAGAGCAGGTTGGATTATATGATGATATCACTTGAACCATGATCCAAATAGGCATTATTTAACTCTTAAGAAGGTAACAATTTATCGTTAGCTATCATGTTAAATATTTTAGAACTAATTGTTTTTATTGACACTTTAACAAAAACAAACAAACAAACGTACCCAGTTTAATCCCACTTTTAAGTAGGGTCTGGTAGGGGTGAGATGAAAACAAACCTTTCCCCTACCCTAAGAAGAGGTAGAGAGGCTGCGTCAGAAGAGACCCCTGGCTCAAAAAAAAAATTTTTTTTTTTAGACATTTTATTAAGAAAAAAGAGTAAACCTTGCATGAGTAAAACTACAGAAGTATATAGCAGTCATAAAGAGAAAACTATAAACACTTATCTCAATTATATGGTGGTCACATACACAATCATATATAAAGAAAGCATGATTAGAAGCAAGGCATATAAACATCGACTACGCATGCAATCTAAGCAAAACAGGAGCCATATATAATTTAAGGACATAAACCACGTAAAAAAGCTGAAACACACAGGGTAAACACTACCAACCAGTCAAGCATGCATTTGTAAAAACTAAGGTCCTATCTATAAGTAAGGCTGGTAACCTATATCCTATCATTCTAGTAGTCCCTAGCCTTTATTCTATGCCTCCATGAATTCCTATCACTGATCATGTCCTCAGAGAGGTGCAATGCTATCATGTCCTGACGAATCTGCTCCTCCCATGTCAGCCTAGGTCGACCCCTGTATCTCTTCCCCTCCACGCTCAGATTCTCTACTCTTCTAACCGGAGCCAACACGTGTCTTCTCCTCACGTGACCGAACCATCTCAATCTCCCTTCCCTGACTTTGTCTGAGATGCACGTGACCCCCACTCTTCCCCTGATGGTTTCGTTCCTTATTCGGTCAAGTCTCGTGTACCCACACATCCATCTAAGCATCCTCATCTCTGCCGTTTCTAGCTTCCTTTCGTGAATCTTTTTGATCGGCCAACAATCAGTTCCATACAACATGGCTGGTCGGATTGCTACTCTGTAAAATTTACCCTTTAGTTTGTCTAGGAATCTCTTGTCGCATAGGATGCTTGTAGCTGCTCTCCACTTGTTCCATCCTGCCTGTACCCGATGGGCCACGTCGCAATCAATGTCTCACTCTGCACGAAAGATCCTAGGTATTTAAACCTGGTTGTTTGTGGCACCTCTTGACCTCCATTAGTCACCTGGCTCACCTCGTCCTCCTCGTCGTTGGTCCCACCAAAGTTGCACCAAAGATATTCTGTTTTTGACCTACTGATGTGTAGTCCATTATTCTCCAAGGCGGTTTTCCAATCCTCTAACCTCACAGTTAGGTCGTCTTTCCTTTCTGCCACCAGCACAATATCATCCGCAAAAAGCATGCACCATGGAATATCTTCCTGAATCGACCTTGACAACTCGTCTAAACTTTAACAGTATTTTATAATTATGTTTCAGTTATATCCAAACTTATGTTGCTTTGGTAGCTACACTAAACTATCATATTGTTAAACATATTTACTATTATTAAAGTTGAGGTATTATGGTTTACATTCTTGCATAATTAAGGTGTTTCTCTTTCCGCATATTTATGGTATGCATATAAATGCTTTCTTACATATATCATTGTTTGTGTTTGTTGTCCCCGCGATGGTGGCCTAGTGGTAAGGGGGTGGGAATCTGTAATGGAGGTCTAGGGTTCAAAGCCTGGCACCACCCAATTTTCTGTGACATCCGTCAATTTTCGAATTTGAATTATTAACACCGTTAATGTATTTAATGTTGACTATGATGAAATTATTCAGAAATGTGAAAATTCAATAATTGTTCACGTTTATAGTTTAGCAACGTTTAAAATGCATAGTCTTGCAATTAGTAATTCTCGTAATTTCGCGGAACAATCCGAAACGAAGATAATTGTGTTTAGCCGGATAAGGCATACATAATACGCGACACGTCATTTAATAATCTTGTTAGTTACTAAAATTTAATTATTTTAGTAAGTTTTATTATTTTACTAATTATCGTAAAATAATCGCGTATAAATAATACCAAAATTTATACCCGATACAAGATTTAACCACCATAATACCCAATATTATATATCTTTCACCTACACTTATGTATCATTCATAATCTTATACATACATACATACAATATTCACTCCAAACACTAGAAAACAAAAATATTCTCCCAAAGTCAACAAATCTCTCTTACACACTCAACCTCACCTCCAATCCTTACACTCCCACTACCAACACACTCTCTCCCCTCTCTTTTCTCTCTTGTGGCCGTCCCCCCCTCCTCCTCTCTCCTTAAAACCCTTCTTCCTTTACACAATCACACACACATTCAAGATTTCTAGTTTCCAAGTTTCCTCTCTATTCTCTCACTTGTTCCAGCAAACTTCAGCCCCTAATCCCTCCATTCTTGGTCATTTTAAGCTTCCAAGAAGTCAAGGAGCAAAGCTAGGATCAAGCCACACAAGCTCAAGGTGCCTACACGAACGGTTTACTTCCAAAACTCACTTTTCTTCACATTTTTGCACTCTATCACAAACACTTTCTAAACCATGGCCAACACCTGGTTTTGAACATGAAATATTCACCATTTAACACTCTAAATTCGGGGTTTTTGAAGCCATAACCTAAAACTCTACATGCAACAAAGTTGCATGCACTAGAAATGAGTTCTTCAAGTCTAAAACTTGTTGTTGGTGACTTGATTCATGCATGCATGTATTGTATGAGCAAAATCATAATCATAATGAATATTATTATTCTTCATCATTCTCAGCTCTACTAATGGTGTAAAGCCTTAAAACTCGTTTTAAAAGATCGTACATAACTATACACACAAACATGCATTAATGAAGATTCTGGCAGATTGTTGTCACGACTTCAAAGAGTCATAAAATGGTCACGACAACTTCAAATGGAACAAACTCAGATTCCAAAACTAATTTCATTGTGTTAGCTTTCCATGCACTACTTATTCAGCTTTTAACTCGACCAAATGATACTCTAAACAGCCTTCACAAGATCAGTGCGCGGATTTGTACCTCCTGACTTGTGCAGCTGTTTTGACTCACTTAATGTCCGAATCATAAAAACTTTTATAAATGAAAGTTGTTCATAATATGTTAAAATAGTATACTGAAGAGTTTCATAATCTAACTCAAAGTTTTACAATGTCAAAAATGAACCCGAACTCACTGGACTAAATCTGTCAAAACAGAAACTTCAAGGACTTATACTTGTGTGACTGTTTTGACCTATTTACAAGAAAAATCACGAAAAGTTTTCTAAATGAAAGTTGTTCAAAACAACTTAAAATAGTAGACTGAAGTTTCATAATTTTATTCAAACGACTTCTATTTTTAAAGTTTATCCGAACAAGACGGACAGAATCTGTCCAAAAGCAGTTTCATAAACTTAAATATTTTTACATAAATATTAATTATTTTCACATATATAAATGTATATATATTTCATATACACACTTTAATGATGTGATATAATATATATACTTGTAAATATAATTATATAAGTTGATAAAATTTATGGTTTTGAAGTTGTTAAGCAAAATGGTAATTTTCCCAAAATACGTCGTTATAATGACGAAATTTTTATAGAATCCAACACCTAGTAATTTCAAGGCATTATAAGATAATATTTCAAGTATAAGTTAGGACATTGTTGTTTTAATAAAATCTCCACAAATAGAACACAAGCACAATCACATAAACTATAGTAGGTTCACAATCTCAAAAGAAACTCATTATGTTATAGGAACCGAGTTGTAAGTCTTCGTATAAACGACAATCAAGAAGTCAATCATCAATCATACTATGTGAGTATTCGTAGCCCTTTTCATTTCAAAGTATTGGGTGCAACATGTATACGCTATTCAATTTCAAATTCTATTTCACAAAACTTGCGGATTCAAACTCTATGTCTATGTGTATGATACTATGTCATATGTGTTAAACTATGATTCTATGTGTGTGCTATTCGAAGTCTAATTCTATATGATCACTAACTCTATCATGAGCCAATGGTAACAATAATAGATCTATTGGGTGACGCCCATCCATCGTTTTGACCTTAATGAGGGCCTTCGATGATTGAAACCAATTCAAGCTAATCGCGACTTTTGAGTCGAGTGTCAAGTCAACAAAGGTTTGATCATACATACGTTTATACATACATGCTTGTACTCTACCTTGACATATGAATCGCAAAAGTCTCAATTTTATTACATATAGTTTAAACCTATGTCTACTCACCAACTTTTTAGTTGACTCTATTTTTATACATGTTGCAGGAAATGCCGTTTGATTATTGTCAAGTTGATGCTACACGTAGGATGCTATGGACCTAGTGTAGAAAATAAAAACAAATGTTTAATTTATCTTTTGTTATGTTGAAACTACTTGATTTGAGCATGTATTGAATTTGGTATGATTAAATTATGAAACTTAATTAGTGTCACGTGTTATGAACAGTCGCGTCGCGCCCCGACGTTATTCCGCCGTCGGTTGGGGTGTGACATTTTCCCGGGGTCACGCGATTTACCTCCCTCATGTTGGCCGTGAGACCGGTCGGTGAGGGGTGCCTAATGGTGGCGTTCACCATTTTTTTTTTTTTTTGTGTTTGTTGCTTATATAGATCTAAACAAAAGTAACATCTCCAAATTGATGGTCAAGTCAAACTCGTTGAAGGAATTATTTTCATTTTGTTGGTGCAAGTGTAATGAAATTAACGTTTACAAACCACTAAAGTTTTGATTATTGGCTAACAAATAGATTTACTATTTTTTATTTAATTACTCTTTAATTTTTTTAAAAAGGTAATCAGAATGTATATCATTGAAACAATACTTTTTAGAAGATCGGAAATTGCTTTGGGAAGCATGCTGAGAGACATGCAAAATTTCGAGGTGTTGATTTTCAAAAGTTTGTCATCTTCCAAAGAGTGGAAACTTTGGGTGCAATCGTGACCCTCAAATTTTGATGACTTACAAACAAATCCTTGATTTTACTAGTTGGTTGTTTAGTTGCAGTTAGATACTAACAACAAAAGATCATCTAAACCCAAGAATACAAGTTCTCATTTACTCCCAACCATTGTTTTAACGGCGCCTCGAGGCGAAACGGTTAAAAATCGTATATGAGGCGGCGCCTCACTGCTTTTGAATATACGTACGCCTCTTGGGACTGAGGCGGTAAGTTTGGGCTGAGGCGTGAACGTGAATGAGAGGCGGCCCAAAAAATTTTTATGGGCTGTTGCTGTTAAGCTGGCCGCTGGAATAAAAAAAAAATTAACTTGCGGCTTGCGCTTTAACCTAAATCGTCCAGTCGTCACTTCCAAGCCCCAATCGACAATCACTCGAGTCGTCCCTGCAATTCGAAGCTGCCCTTCTTTGAAATCGATCTTCTTCCACAATCCAAAGTAAGTTTTCGACAATCCAAAGTAAGCAGACCTAAATTTCTTCTATTTCATTCTTTTTTTTCCCTTCTTCTATCAAATACGCAAGATGTCGGCCTATTTTCTGATTGCTTCTGATGTCGCCATGTTGTGATGTTCATGTACTGATTAAACTACTATGTGATGTTCATGTACTTTAGTGTTAAAGATATTTAGTGTTAGTGTGTCTGTGTGTTACATATTCTTTGATTTTAGTGTTACATTCAATTGTCTAATCTTTGTCTCTTTGATTCTGATTATATTTCATTCGCATAACTGATGTCAAATTCTTTGCTTAATTGTCTGACATTCAATGTAGTCTTTAGTGTTAACTGTTAAATTCAATTGTCTGATGTTCTGAGTTCTGACTTCTGATTAAACTACTAGTTATGTATCTTAATGTTTGATTTTAGCAGTTCATCATGATTATTATTCTGCAATTTAGTTCCTGTTTTTGTTTTTTGAATTCATTTGTTTTAACATGCTACATATTATTTATACCGTATTTTTTGCAAAGTTTTTTTGGGATGTCGACTAAAAACGCAAGGAGGGATCCTGCTTGGAAGTATGGGGTAGAACATCAAGTACCAGCACAAGGTGGGAAAAAGGGTTACAAATATATCAAATGTAACTTTTGTAGCAAAGTCATTACAGGAGGAGTCAAAAGAATGAAAGAACATCTAGGATGCACACACAAAGATGTCGCTCCTTGTGATAAAGTGCCCCCTGAAGTGAAAGAAGAAATATTACACTACTTGAAGCAGTTTCAGGATAATAAATTTGCTTCACAACGCAACTTTGAAGAGAGCGTGGGAAGTGGGGCATATTACAGTGGTGATGGAAGTGTCAATCCATCTTCTAGCTCCAGGGGTGTTAGAGGACCAATGGACCGGTTTGTGGGGACTGCAAGAGACAATGAAGATGGGTCACTACCGAATGAAAAAATGACACAAGCAAGTGCTAAGGAGCACCGAAACAGAGTATGCTTGGATATTGGAAGATTCTTTTATGAGAATGGAATCCCGTTTAATGTAGCAAATAGTCCTTCATTTGCTAATATGCTACGTTCGGTTGGAAACTTTGGACGAGGATTAAAGGCCCCTACAATGCATGAATTAAGGACTTGGATACTTAAAGAAGAAGTTAAGACAACCGCTGCAATGGTGGATGACATAAAAGAAACATGGAAGAAAACCGGGGTTTCGTTGTTATCGGATGGATGGTCGGACATGAGAAACCGAAGTCTAATTAACTTTTTGGTCAACAATCAATATGGTACTGTTTTTTTGAGAACCGTTGATGAATCAGATTGCATAAAAAATGCTCAGAAAATTTTTGAACTGCTTGATGAAGTTGTTGAAGAGATTGGGGAGGATGTTGTCATTCAAGTGGTGACCGACAATGCTAGTGCATACAAAGTTGCTGGTGCGTTGTTAATGGACAAAAGAAAAGGCTTGTATTGGACCCCGTGCGCTGCTCATTGCATTGATTTGATGCTTGAAAAAATTGGGGAATTACCACAACATAAAAACGCTTTGCTTAAAGCAAAAAAAGTTAGCAATTTCATCTATAATCACCAGTATGTGTTGAGTTTAGCCCGAAAGACTCTAAAGAAAGATCTTCTTCGACCTGCTACCACAAGATTTGCCACAGCATTTCTGACTATTCAAAGCATTTTCGAATCAAAGGAACCTTTACAGCAAATGTTTGTTTCAACTGAGTGGAGGAATTGTGCTTGGGCCAAGAAAGCCGATGGTAAGGAGGTAAAAAAAATAATCATGGATGAAAGAAATTTTTGGCCTTCTGTGGATTATGCCATTAAAACCACAATGCCACTTGTTCAAGTTTTGAGGCTTGTTGATGGGGAGCAAACACCAGCAATGGGATTTATATATGGAGCAATGGATGAATGCAAAGAAAAGATTGCAAAGAACTTGGATAACAAGGTCTCTTCTTATAAAGAGATATGGGACATCATTGATAAAAAATGGGAGCTGCAAATGCATCGTGACTTGCACGCGGCAGCCTACTACTTAAATCGACAGTATCGATGGAGCCCCAATGTTTCTGAGCATGCGGAGATTAAGAGAGGATTGTACAATGTAATGGCTAGATTCGTTAAAGATACACAAGTTTATATGAAGATCGAAGATCAGCTCATTGCTTACAAAGAAAAGAAAGGATTATTTGGATTTAGAGGTTCTTTGGCGACATATAAGACACGTCCACCGGGTATATTATTTGCTAATTTTTCTATACTTATTGTAGTTTTATTTTATATAAATTAAATTTATTAATATTACTTTTTATAAATATATATATAGTTAAATGGTGGGGCGAATATGGAGATGATACTCCAGAACTCAAGGCCTTTGCGATGAAGGTTTTAGGCCTTACATGTTCAGCTTCAGCTTGTGAGCGTAATTGGAGTACGTTCAATCAAGTCCACACAAAGCGACGAAACCGATTGAACACAGAAAGAATGAACGACTTGGTTTACATCATGTACAATAAAAAGCTGAAGCAGAAATTTTTGAAGAAAGAGAATTTAAAAGAAGATGATGATCCTTTAGTTGTTGATGATGTGTTGTCTGATGATGAGTGGATTGTTGATCCAACTGTTTCTGATGAAGATGACAATGGAGGTAGCGGGGCAAGTGAGAAGAGAGGTGTTGGGCCAAATGAGGAAGTAGGTGGATGTTCTTCATCTAGGAAAAGAAAACAAGTGCAGATTAATTTGATTGACGAGGATGATGATATTGAAGTAAACTCAGTTGAGGAAAAAGATGATGAGGATGAGGATGAGCTAGATAGTGATGCGTTTTATGCTGTTTGAATTTGATTATGTGTTTCTGATGCTATAGACTTCTAAACATTCCAAGTGTTTTTGTGTTTTAAAGACTTTGTCCTTTTTATGTTTATTGAAGGATGTTTATCTTAGTTATAAAGTTCTTTAATTGATGTTTAATATTTACTATTTTTTTGATATATATATTATAAAAATATCTATTTATCTACAACCGCCTCGGACTTACGCCTCGTTCCGCCTTGAGGCGTACGCCTCGTGAGGCGGAGTGAAAACGCCTCGAGGCGCGTTTCCGTCCTTTTAAACCTTGCTCCCAACTCAAAAACTTGTAGCTCTTTACTTCAATGATTACTCGTCAATGAGTTTAACGATGCCACTTGATCTTCAATTGGTAAATCACAAGGGCTCTGAATAATGTATTAAGTTAATCATTTGGACCAATTATTGTGTTTCATAGTGAAATAATTGTAAGTGAGTGCAATGGACATTGTGAAAGATTTTCTCTGTTGTCAATTGAAATTTTTTAAAGAACATTTTACCACTGGATTTGGCTCTCAACTCTCAAAAAAGGGAAGCTAAGCCGCTAAGGTGGGTATTTTTAAAATTTTTCTTCATTTGCTGTTAGGGTGAACAGTCAAGGAATTAGATAGTATATGGGAATGGGATAGAGAAGGGGTATCTTAAGTAATAAAAGTGAGGATGGTTAAGCTAAGAGTATAACATTCAAAGGAATAAATTAAAATATTCATCTCAGGCAAAAAGAATGAAATGATAAATCATGGATCAGCCTCTTATTGACCTGCCTAAACAGGTTGGCATATTGGGTCATTTGTTACAACTTGGAACAAATAAATAAACTTTTTTTTAAACATTGGATATTTGGATTTGTGGATCACACAAACAGAGAGACAGTTATCTAGAATGATTAACACAAAGATAACCAACATACCAAGAAAAAATATTAGCTTACGTGCCAAAATATACCTTGAGTTACCGTCCAGTCTCCATAATTTAAACACTGTTTAGATGCTTAAGTCAGATATCATAAGTTCATATCAATAATCATTTAAACTACTTCGAATCGCAAAATTATTCAAGCAAGCAGTCGTAAATTACTAATCTTCTAATCTGTAAACAAAAGAGGTAGAATTTAACTCTACAGTAAGCAAACTAATCTCCAGCTTCTAAAATTGATCAAGTTCATCTCTTAAAGTTATCAAAATTCAAAAACATACTTCATATAGAATAACGCACCCATCAAGAAAACTAAAGATTAATTAACCCACAAGTACATGCACCTTGGCTATTTTACCTAGAGTTAAGCTTGCGTCTTGATTCATCAACCGATAGCACAACTTGAACCCCTCCCTCAAGATCCTCAGCGGTCTTCTCAAAAACACCGTAATGATAAACCTAATTAATTATAATTAACCAAACCAGAAATCAGATAACAAGACCCAAGTGATTGAAACGGTGAGTTTGAAAACAGATACATACAATACCGTTTCTTGATCGAACATCTTGAACGAAGAATTTGAAGCGAGAAGATGATACATCTGTTATAAGACCCGTGTCGGCAGGCTGACCACCACCTTGAGGGTGAAAAACGGTGGAATCCAATATCAAAGCATGTCTTCCATCATCATCCTGTGTCGCACACAACAGAATTTGACATGTTGTTCGTAATCGCAGATGGTTTTCCAAGAAAATTAGGGTTTTGGTGGTAAATTGGTACTGACCAGAAAGGAAGAGATAAGTGTGGCGGTTGATTGAAGATTGAACATGTCGTGATGGTATAAGAGGACGGTCGGAGTTGCCGGAGTTTGATGGGGATCCATGGCGGCGGAAACCTTCGTAAAACACGCGGATTGGGAGAGTTGTTTTTGAACGTTGATGGAGTTGCAGAATTTAGACATTTCATTTTTTTTTTTTTCTATGGCTAAACTTACTCCCCACCTAAATTACATCATAATTACACATTTGCATGAGATTGAACCAATGACCTTCAATTTAAATAGGCAAGCCTCTACCAAATAGACTAGTATTTTTAAGTGTCAGTTTTTTTTCCCATATAGATGCCAGTGGAAACTTATTTACCTATTATTCGAAAAATATTTACCGTGTTTTTTATTTATTTCTTTATTATTAACTATTTTTATAGTTCAGTCAACATGTTATAAAATTATTTTATTTTTTTAACCAACTAACTATGATATATGTTGATTAAATTCTAAATAAATCATAATAAACCAGTTCAAAATATATAAATGCATAAAAACACCCATTTTGGTAAATAGTTTTCAAATCACTAATTTTGGTTAATAAGTTTTCTAACAACACCCTTCAGAAAAAAAAAAAAACATGGTCTCGTCGTGCTACCTTCAGTTACCTTGCTGGTTGATAATTAAGATCGATTCCTCGATCGCCGACTGTGAGACCGTACCTCCTGATGCGCGGGAACCCCGTTGAATAGATAAACACTCGCCCTCATTGATTCCTAACCCGAGATTAAGCTCAAGATTTATTCCCTCACTTGTTATCCATTAAATCATCAGTGAGACTTGAATCCCCCATTTAATTAGTTATTTACAAATCCAAAATTTTTTTATTTTAGTAACCCACCGACATTATACACGTCATACAGAACGTATTCGACGCATACAAATCTATTCGAGTGGAGGGGACGTGAGAATTACCGGACTTTTCCATTATTAGCTTATTTGGCAAGGCATTACTTTTTTTAATAAAAGATCCGCCTTCAAATCTAGCTAAAAAGTTTATAATATAGGTTGTTTTAAAAGTACAACATATTTTCGTTTTATTAATATCCTAATAACTCGAATGTGTGATGCAAATAAACAATATTTTGTATATCCGAACCAATCCGGAAGAAAACCGTTTTCCAACTCGAATATATCCAAGTAGAATCTAGATCGGGTTTTTAGGTTTCAGATACAATTATTATTATTTTTTAATTTTTGGTTTTTACTAAATACTCTTAGGCGAAACTAAAGCCATTCTTATACTTGTCATCTAATTCGGCCCTGGGCAAAAGTATGTTTGTTTCACTTTCAACCGATGTGAGGTTGTTACATGTTAAAGTACGAGTTTAGCCTTCGAACCGTATACAAAACCCCGAAAAAACGCTATGCCTCCTAAAGTGATAATCCTTAAAAAGTGCAAACTAGTGCATATTAAATCACATGCTAAAACTTCATTAGTGTATGATAAAAGTCAATGTCGAAATATTTGGTTAGATTGTATGTTTTCATGATTTAGTTCGGTCAAGTTTTAAGAAGTTTTAAGAAAATTTTGAATTAAACTATTGACTTTGAAGTTTTGTAGAAGAGATGAACTAGATTAGCTTGATTAGTTAGGTCATTATGTTTGAAGTTCTAATCAGTTTTCATATATGTTTTTTCAAAGGTCGTAACTTTGTATTGAAAAGAATAAATCACGATTCATGATTATTATATAACACATATTTGTATATTTCTAAGATATCTAGGTAACAAATTGTTCCTCACTCTGAGAAGTTTAGACTTTTGAATCATGACCAATGAACCAAATTGTATAAAACTATAAATCCAAGCAGGTTGAAGCGGCAAGGTTGCCTTGATTTGAATGATTTAAGCAACAAGGGTTTATTATAAGGGTTATGCTAAATATACCCCCCTTTGTATTTTTTTTACTTGTCGTACCCCCTCCTTAAATTTTTTAAAAATATACAAGTAAACCTTATGTTTTTAATTAACTAAAAAGATCCATAAACCTTTAAACAAAAACATGAGGGACTGTTTTTACAAAACTTAAACATCACGGAATCATTATCATCATCAATTCATCGTTTAAAAATCAAATAAATACGAAATCTAAGCTTAAATAACCATAGTCGAACTCAAACTCAAAGTCTATTAAAACGAGCATAAAACTCAAAATTAATTGAACCCAAACAATCCTTTAACCTCTGCGAAACTCTCTGCGTAAACAAAAGCTATTCACAATCTCAACACAAATCAAGAAAAAGGCATGTAAGAACCCGACGGTTCGACTTCGGTTCATCAAGCAACGAACATGAATTAGTTAGCTAAGGTAGGTGTTTCATATACAATTACACTCGTTTTTGTTCGAGGAACGAAAGCCCTATGTTTGTAACAACAATCGGGCCTCAGTTCAATCGAATTTGAACAAAGAGGAACTATGGTTCATACAAATAAATCTGATTTTGGATGAATTTAATTTTATATTTTGTATAGGGTATGCCAAGTAAGAGGGGATACGTTTAGTAGAATTTAAAGTAAAAATAATATTTGGTGTATTTTGGTTGTGTTATATAGTTGAAGGGTTGATTATAACAAATTTATATTTAATATTTTAGAGGAGGGGGTATGACAAGTTCAAAAGAGGATACATTTAGCCACACCCTTATTATAAACACACTACAATACTACATTAGTCCTTGTTGTTGGGCCAGTAGTCCTTGTTGTTGGGCCATAAAATTGATTTGGGCTAAAGTTTATCCAAGATGGCAAACACCTTATGAGTTATGGCTTATGAGATACATCATACATAGAATAATTAATTTTTTAATTATATTTTATGTAGCATACCGGTTAATAGTTTTATGTAACTAGAAAAGTTACTTACGTGCTACAACGGACGGTACGATTAATATTCTCATGTTGCGACATGGTAGTATGATTATAAAAATATATGAAATCAAGACTGATTGGTTATATATATTAAAAAGTAGGTAGAGAACATTATTATATCTTATACGTTGTGGTTATAGGATAAAACGTAACAAAACTGAGAACTGAAATTGTGTGAAATAGTGTTTTTACATGGATCAAAATAACTTTACAACATTAACTTAAAGTATACAAAACCCAAAAGCGTATTTAAAAAAGGAAAACACATAGACATAATCAGTTTTGACCAATATTTGTGTCGAAACAATTAAAAAGTAAAGTTATATCAAAGTTCATTTTGATTAATATTTATACCAAATGATAGTTATAAAAAACGTTTGCAACATTAACCCAAAAGTATAAAACAAGGGAGGTGTCACATTTTTGGTTTGCCTTTTAGTTAAACCCACTGACAATGGGTTTTTAGATCCCTATTTAAAATTGTAAAATAACAAATTTTAAAATCAAATAAATAAAATAAAAAAAGGTAGATAGGTTCAGGACAAGACATGACAATCTTAGCCCGTACTAAGAAAAATGGGTAGATTTGAGTAATAATTATTGTATTTTAGGTTGAAATTGGTAACGTTATTATACATAATGGGTTAAGATGAGTAGTTTAATACAATATGGGCCAAGATATGTAATTTAAAAGCTATGTAAATCCAATAAATTCAAGCAAGTAATGATTAATAATATATATAATGATAAAATATTAAAAATATTCAAATAAACTATTTGTTTCATTACAATTCATTTACCTTGAGCTAAATTGATTTTTTATATAAGCGACTCATTTAAACCCAACCTGATTTTTCTTTAAACTCATCCTTACCCAAACTCATCCTGACCCACACCTATTTCAACGCATTAGGCCATTACCCAACCCAAACCGACCATTTTACCAGGCATTTAAACACAACTAATAATTGTGACAATAAAATAAGACTTAAATATGTATAGAGAGGATTAAGTTTATTACATGACTAATTTTACGTAGGACATATCGAGACTAAATAAGCACAATTGTATTTAATGTTTTAAAGATATAATACGATAGAAAACACACTTCTACTGCTACGTAGTGGTTTAAAAATTTAGTATGACGGAGAAAAGAAAAATAGCTGAGAGGTGTCTTGTATTATTACTAAAACATAATATCTTATTTATGTAGTTATCAAAGTTCAGACCTTATAATTATTTTTATATTAAATCTAAACCTAACAACCTTTTACCTATAGCAAAATAAATATATAAATTTGGGTATATAATTATTATATTTTTTGTTGAAATAAATAACATTATAAAATAGAACGAGATTTGTAACGCTTTAACACGAGTTAAAATGGGTAACTTAGAAACTCTAAATTTCCAACTAAATCAAGTTATACAAAGTTAACATAATTGAATTATATTACCAAGAAACCAACTAAATCAACTTAATCAATTTTTTTACAAAGTTACAAAGTTCAACCTTCCAATAATCAAGTCACGTTAACAACTAAATCAAGTTACAAGCCAGAAGAGTCATGAAGTTAAGTTAAAAAATAACAATGAACTCGATGCGGATGTATAGTACTGCGGTGACTGGCGCCAGCACGACAAAGAGTCATTGATTCTTCATCATCTCATAAGCCTCTCCCCTATGCCTTGTATTCCACTTTGCCGCTCGCTAGGTTTTGTCTTTCTAGCTTCCCACTTTCTGTACAACTATATCTCATTTCTTCAAACTGTCTCAAATATTAGAAAAGAAAAAGATTTTTATTTTGATTTTTCATCTATTCTTATTTCATCCGGAATAGAAAAACTAAAAAAACACGTATCAATTAAATTAGGTGTTCGCAAGTCTTTTAATCATGGAATCCAATTAAATTGTTTCCGCGTTTTTTGTTAAAGCAATCAATTAAAAACAGGTGTATTTCCTTTTATTCATATTTACATAAAAAATATTTACATAAAAAATAAGAAGAATTAAAATATTAATAACGGGCCCGCAAATACAAACATATATTTAAAATGGAAAGGAATGAATAATAAAATATTTTTAAAAGGTTTAAGCATCTAAGGATTATTCTCTCAAAAATAAAATAATATACGCATCGGTCACTAAATGATTGCACGACTTCCTATTTTTTGATCTAAAACTATTTTCCAACTTTTGTTTAAATTATACTTTTTATACAATTTAAATAACTAAATAAGAGCTAATATTAATATCTTAAAAAATCTATTAATTTTTGAACAAGTAGATGCATCTATAGTTGTATTTTAAAAACATGAAAATAAAATTATTAGAACTGGATTAAAAATAAATAAAATAAAATTATAAAAATTGGACAAATAAAACAGAAAACCAGCTCAAAGTTAGTGGGCAAGCATCACTCATTTGTCATCAAACATATGCAAAGGCCAATTTGGTAAACGGCACCTAATTCTAATGTCATTTTAGTAAATATCTTGAACCTCGATGGCAAGTGCTCAAATTGATCTTCTATTTTGTCACTTTTTAAATTTTAGCCCTTCTACTTCGTTAAAAGACCATTTAGACCTTTAAAAGAGTAAAATATTGCTAACAGTTAATTGAGATTAATCTTCTTTCATCATCTTTTTTTTTTCTTTTTAATTTTTGGAATCTAACTGCATTTAATGCAACACTAATATTTATGTAACACTTGACTCCTAGATCCCATAACAAAAGATATTACTATATTATACACATTAAAATACTACTAGATTATAAGTCTTTTATATTATCTTTGTATTTGTCACTTTTAACAAATCCTTTGTGTTGCTTGTTATACCACTTTATTTTGCAAATTAATAGAATTAGTAATATAGTTGTTGCATGTGTTATAATCAAAAGTGTTTATAAAATTTTGGAATTGTGTTCAACTACTTAAACTAAAGCAAGACGACTAATTCATATATTTTTGGATTCAGATCATTCGGTTCGTAGATGATTTTGATTGTTTTAACAACATAATGCTTGTTAGTACTTGATTGGTGTGTCTTATTTTATTCAAACGAAACCATAAAATAAACTCTACACATCATATCTCAAAAGAACTCATTATCGAAGAGTCAAAAGAACTCGTATTTGAAAATAGTTTCAACATGAGGGGTATAAAACAACACCCATATTAAAGTTGAAGGATGCAATGTGCATATTCTCATCTTCCAACAACATGCTCTCCTTTAAAATCTGTTTTCCGTCCCTCATCACTCACACCGTCAACTCTTTTCATTTCTTCAAAATCAAAGAAAAAAAGAGAAACAAAAATTTAGAGAGAGAAAGCACTGAAAGATGTCGAAATCCACCAATCTGCTCGTGATTTGCGCCGTTAACCTCGTCATCCACATGATCACCCTCTCATTTCCAGCCGTTGATGCGGCTCCAAGCGGCGGCGACCACGGTTTTGGCTGGATTCCGGCCACCTCTTCCAGTGTCGCCGGGGGCTGCCGTGGATCTATGGCCGAGTGTCTCGCTGAAGGCGGAGGTCTGGATATTGACGACATGGAGCTATCAATGGACAGCGAAACCAACAGGCGCATTTTAGCATCCAACCAACGGTACATCAGTTACGGTGCGCTGAGCAAGAACAATGTTCCGTGCTCGAGACGCGGCGCGTCGTACTACAACTGCCGGTCCGGAGGTCAGGCTAACCCTTACTCCCGTGGTTGCAGCACCATCACGCGCTGCCGCCGTTAAACGATGTCGTTTGTTTAAAATCTCACTGTTTGTTCCTATTATTTTATTTATTAAAATACGATGCTATGTGAAGTAATTAAATCCTATTATTTTGATATTTGATGAAATTTATATACAACTTATACGATTTTCGAATGCTGATAGAGAATAAAATTTGTGTGATTTTGAATTTACGTGCTCATATATATTGGTTTTGTGTGTGAATTGAATGTTCATACATCTTGTTTTGAGATTTTGATGTCTTTTAGGGTGCTTATTTACGCTTATATGATCTGTACATCATGCATTAGAAGTTGTTTATTTTGGATTTTTTTGGTGAATTGTTTTGAGCCACAAACAATCATCGTTTCAAGATTCCAGCGGCTGTACAGGGTTCAATCATCGATGGATGTTTTAGTTTAGAGCATAATTATCATGTTCTCTAAAATGTGAATCTATAGAAAATTAAATTTAGAGAGTGGGTAATGATGTTCCTGGTATTCATGTATAATGTATTTATACGAGTCTTTTGTAAAAAAATAATACGCCCCATTTGTAGTGCACACGTATAATGTATATATGTGTAGCCTTCAAGGACAAAGTAAAATTACACTAATTTAACATTATTTTACTTATTTTGTGAAAATAACGTTAAAAAGTGTTAGGTTGATCAACTTCAAATGATAGCTTTAAGCCGAGGACTCCTTCGGAGCAGCCTCTCTATCCCAAATAGGATAGGGGTAAGGTTTGTGTCCATCCTTCCCTGAGACTATACTAAAAGTGAGAATATGCTTGAGTAATTTTGTTTGTTTGTTTGTTTTGTAAAAAATAAAAATAAAAAGATCATATGTTCATAACGGTAAATTTCATGTATAGAGAGAAGATAGCTTCCTCTCACCTTGTGTACTGTCTCCATGGTAAATAAAGCGACAGGTTATTCACATATCTCATTTTTTTTATTTTAACGCACTCGCTGATCCTATACGTATCGTATGAGTCTAATCATTGGCATTGACATCCAATGATTGGTCACGTATAGAGCCGCATATATGAGTCCAGTCATTAACACTGACAAATTCGAACACTCACCTTGTGTACTGTCTCCATGGTAAATAAAGCGACAGGTTATTCACATATCTCATTTTTTTTATTTTAACGCACTCGCTGATCCTATACGTATCGTATGAGTCTAATCATTGGCATTGACATCCAATGATTGGTCACGTATAGAGCCGCATATATGAGTCCAGTCATTAACACTGACAAATTCGAACACTCAATAATTGCTCCTTATACAAAACGTATAACGAGTGTGGGGTAGGTGAGATGGGTGTGTAAATAACAGAATCCTAAATGAAAGTTTAGTTCAGTCACTATGTAGGATTTGTTAATAATGTGTTATACATTGTTAAGAGTTAAAAATAGCGATTGACTTAACTTATTAATATTTCTACTCTAATAAAGCAGTATTTTTAAAAGACACGTGTCGCGTTCTGGTTAAATTTGAAAATGTTTTTTCCGCCTCTCCCTCCTAATAAATACTATTAATTTTTAGTAATTAAATTATATAATTAAATAATAATAATATTAAATATAATTTTTTTCTTATTATTATATATATTATAAAGCATGAAAAGGAGTAGTAATTATATATATAAAATAATATACATAGTAAAATAGTGAATAACACACACACACACACATATATATATGGTTTGTATCCTATAAAAACCCGATCTTAAAGAGAAAACCCTTCAACTTTATATGGGTCGTCCACTTGGAATCTTGAAAATAAACATGTGGTTATATATATTATAAAGCATGAAAAGGAATAGTAATTATATATATAAAATAATATACATAGTAAAATAGTGAATAACACACACACACACACACATATATATGGTTTGTATCCTATAAAAACCCGATCTTAAAGAGAAAACCCTTAAACTTTATATGGGTCATCCACTTGGAATCTTGAAACTAAACATGTGGTTGTGACACCCACTGTCACTTTCATGTCCCCTCCGGACATTAACATCAATATTTAATAATTTACGTTTAGGTCCCAGTAAAAACTTTTTGTGTTTTACACACCTGTAAACATACTATTTACTAACACCTGTTAAAAACAGATTTACATATGTTTACATACTCCTCAAAACATTTGATACACAAAAATTACACAACTGTTTGGTTATTAAAACTAAAAACCATCATGTGAGCCTTCACGTTCGATTCCCGATCACCATCACCGCTCACCCGACTCCTTAGTACATGTAAACACATTTAAATTCACCATTAGTTCGTTAGAACTAAGTAAGATTACCTCACTATTTCACCCAGTGTATTCCATAATATCATATGGATACACTAATGAGGTCCCAAATAAAATTTGACAACAACAGTCAACCACATACAAAACGATTTACTAACGGTTCGTTTTCAACCAAAACCTCATTATATCTCCCATTCATGCACAATCATTATAATTTAATATAGCACATATATAACCCCACAAAACTCCGATTTTGCATTATATTTCACAAAAATCACAACTCGTGGTTTGATATTTGAATTTCAAATGTCTATCCCCTTATAAGTCATTTATCGTTCACACACCTTGTGAATCAATTACATTGGAATTGCAAGTCTTATGTTCACACACCTTGTGAATCAGCATGCACATTTCCAATCCACCATTTGTTCACACACCTTGTGAATCTATTACATTGGAATTACATGTCTTATGTTCACACACCTTGTGAATCAGCATGCACACTTCCAATCCACCATTTGTTCACCCACCTTGTGAATCTATTACATTGGAATTACATGTCTTATGTTCACACACCTTGTGAATCAGCATGCACACTTCCAATCCACCATTTGTTCACACACCTTGTGAATCTATTACATTGGAATTACATGTCTTATGTTCACACACCTTGTGAATCAGCATACACATTTCCAATCTAACATCTACACATTAGTAGATCACCACATGTTCACACACCTTGTGAATCATGCAACAACAATAACCACATTCATTTATATCATTCCAATCAACTCAACAATTCATATATATATGCTAAATGCATAACTACTTATAGTGTGGACTCACCCAGTCCTTCAACTACAAGTTCAATCAAATAGGTAACTTACCTCGCTTTAGAGAGTTATCAACAATCTCCAACTCTTTCCCAGGCCTTCTAGAACCAGATTCACCTCCTCTTCCTATTATATATTCACATATAACAGGATTTAACAACATGAACACACAACTTGTGTTATTTATATAATATAATTTATTTGACCTGTTTTACTTTTCATATTCAATCAAAAGCTCATTGAGGCTTTTTATCAAACAACTCATGTGTAGAAACTAATCTACACATGTTCTTAATCATATTTAACTTATCACAACTTCATATTTTAAAATCCGTTGCTTGACTTCCTTTATCAACATCTGGTTGTAACTCACACGTATACACCAGTTTCAATTCACCTAACACCCATACATATTGATTCAAACTCATTTGAATCTCATTTATTAGTATGTGGCATACAGAAGTCAAGTCATTATTTATAATTAGCATATCATGCTAAAATCATTAACTTTCAATTTCAAACATTTAATCAACACTTGAACTAGATCTATCATTCCAGAGAATGATCTAAAATCATCATAACCATGATTTAATCATCCCACTGGTTATCATATTCAATAATATGATTTTCACACCAACCGGACATCATAACGGATCAAAATCAAGATTTCACCGTTAAAACATCTAATCCTTCGTTTCTAATCATCCCAAATCATCATATAATGCTCACAATTCAATTTAATCCGTATATTATCAAGATAAATGAGATAAACGAATCGTTACCCTTCAACCGGATTTCTGGTTGAAATACGACGATCAGAACTTTGCAGAAACGACTCCTGGATCGATCCGGATGATCTGATAGCTTCAAAATGAAGATCAAATGCTAATTTTTCGTTTATGTGTGTGTTTATGGTGCACAGGTTCGAGAAGAAGAAAATAAATTTTCTTCATGAAAATCTGATAAAAATCAAGAATCTGCTGAACCGCCTCATCCGTCGCGTACCGCGAAGGAGGGCTAAAGATCTCTTCGCGTACCGCGAAGAAATCCGGAGCTCTCAATTTTTTTGGTCCTTCGCGTATCGCGAAGAGGAACTCAAAAACGTCTTCGCGTACCGCGAAGCATTCCAAAACATAATTTCTTTACTTCGCGATTCCGGACAATCCGTAACTCCGTTTCGCGCACCGTTTTTGCCTACGTTTATCATTTCTCGCATATTTTCTATTTGTAACAATCACAATCATTTTATTAATGATTATTTCAAACGTGATCGATAATTGAAAACCGGTCGTTACAAATCTCCCCTCCTTACAAAGGTTTCGTCCTCGAAACCGCTTATACATCAAAAAGAAAAGGATAAAATTTCCTCATCTCGTCTTCTGACTCCCATGTTGCGTCAGATCCCCTCCTGTTTTTCCATTGAATCTTCACTTGGTTTAAGGACTTGTTTCTGAGTTGTTTGACTTTTCGATCTAAAATCGCGACTGGCTTTTCAATAAAATTTAATTTATCATCAATTTCCAAATCTTCAAGTGGAACATAAGCCGATTCTTCCGCCAAACATTTTCTCAGATATGATACGTGAAAAGTATCATGTATACCACTTAATTCCTCTGGTAGCTCAAGGCGATAAGCAACATTACCTATCCGAGCTGTAATTCTAAATGGTCCAATAAAACGCGGGCTTAACTTCCCTCGTTTACGAAAACGAATTACACCCTTCCAAGGGGAAACCTTTAACAATACAAAGTCTCCCACTTGAAATTCAATCGGTCGTCTTCGTTTATCTGCATACGACTTTTGACGGTCTTGTGCCGCTTTCAGGTGAGCTCGAATTTGATCAATTCGTTGATTTGTAACTTTCAGTATTTCTTTATTTTCAAGCTCTCGCGGTCCAACCTCTCCCCAGCAAACGGGAGTACGACATCGTCTTCCATATAACATTTCGTATGGAGGCATCCCCAATCCAGAATGATAACTGTTGTTATACGAAAATTCCGCCAGAGGTAGATAGTCATCCCAACTACCTCCGAAATCAATTATACACGCTCGTAACATATCCTCTAGTGTTTGAATGGTCCGCTCACTCTGACCATCAGTCTGAGGATGATACGCCGTGCTCAACAACAGTTTAGTACCCAATTCCTCTTGAAAATTCTTCCAGAAATGAGAAGTGAATCGTGTGTCTCGATCGGACACAATCGTCACTGGTATCCCGTGACGCGACACTATTTCTTTTACATACACTTCCGCCATTTTCTCAGAAGAATACGATTCACGAATAGGAATAAAATGAGCACTTTTAGTTAACCGATCCACAAATACAATTTTATAATTGTTAAATATTTATTATCTCCCTAAACTAATAAAAGAGTATATTTATGGGACATTTGTCAATTTTTTAGAATCCCAAAATTTTCATTTTCCCGTCTATTACTTAACCCAAAACTAATTTTTACATGAATCATTTTATACTCAATTAGAAACCCCTTATTTTAGATTTTCAATAAATTAAAGACAAACCCTAATTCTTCTATTAAGTGATTTTTACTTGTACGATTTTTCTTTTTAAAAGATTATCTCATTTTTTATTATATATACATTTAAAAATTTTACGTTTTCTTAGTACCCAACCCGTGTAGTACACAGGATTCTAGGCTAGTTATTTAATATTAATGAATTAATTTTTTATTATTCAACCGTATAATACACGTGATTATAGGCTAGTAGCTAGTAAAGATAAAAGAAATTACAAACAAACCAACAAACTAATATTATATAATAAAAAAATAACAATGACACACGGTGTTATTTTAGTTTATTTATATCACATTTGCCAAATAATGTGTTTTTAAGTTATTCACGTGACATATTTAACAAATTTAAAAATTTGTAGATTTTAGTTAATTATAAAATTATACATGTTCTATTATGAGTAATAGTTTATAACATATGTATTTATCTATTTTATTCTAACAAATAAAAGTTTTTGAAGGACACATGTCATCTTTCTAAAACATCTAAAGTTTAATTTCTCGTCTCCCTCTTATTAAATACAACTTATATTAAATATATTTTTTAGATATTTTAAAATTAAAAATATATTAATATCAAAAAACATTTAAAAAATCAGATTATTATAAAATATAAAATTTCAAAAACAGATTTTTAAAATCAAATATTTAAATAAACAAACTTTGAAAAACTTAGTATTTAAAGAAAAAATATAATTATTTTATTACATAAACATTTAAATATCGTCTTATAGTGTTTAAATTTTAATTAATAAATACTTATCATATTTTTTTATTCAACCAGTGTAATTACGAGGTACTAACATGATTATCTATTAAAAACAAGAGGCAAGAATTTTTAATTAAATTGTGGTTTGAGAGTTAATTTTGCAAATATTCTCTATGGTTTGCAAAAAGTAAATGTTTTGATTCTAAACATTTAAAGTTCTAAATTTCAAGTTTGTTTGTGATTTCAATTTTCAAACAAGTGGAGGTTTAACAATAATAAATGTTAAATTTTCAACGAAAGTTTTAGTAAAATTACCAAATACTATTTATACCAATAATTAAAAAAACAATGAAAACTGGCATTTACATACTTCACCTTTATAATATCATTTATTACATATGTATATATATCAAAGTAAAAAAGTAAATTACGTATTGCATTTTTAAAAGATATTTTCCATTCCAAATAAACTTGTTAATCATTATTTTAAGGGGAAAAATGTATTTAATTTTAATAGCTGGGTAAATATGTAATAAAAGTTTTTATTAGATGGATATATGTGCCAATGTGGGACTAGACCACTTGGTAGAGGCTTGCCTCTTATAATGGGTGGTCATGGGTTTAATCCCATACAAAGGTGTAATTATGGTGCAATTTAGGTGGAAAGTAAGTTTAGACGTTCAAAAAAAAAAGATGGATATATGTAAAAATCTCTTTATTGAATTATATGGAATTAAAAAAAACTTCGTTTTTCGTCTTATTCAACGATCACACTACCAAAAATCAACACTGAAGTAAAGCGGTGTATTGGCTTAAGTGAAAGATGGATAACCTGAAGATCTTAAGTTCAATCTCCATTAAGACCGGTTTTTCTTAAGTGCTACCGACTCGGTTGTTTGTGGTCATGCTTTGCCTATTTCCCCTTAGTTAGTTGGGTATTAGGAGGATTCGAGGGTTTACTACGTAACGTAAGTGGGTGCTCACAATTATTAAAAAATTGCCAACACTAGCCTCTCCTTTCAGTAAGAAATCAAGCATCAAGGTTGGCCTAATGGGTAAAAAAATTTAAGTAATGACTTGTGATCTTAAAAATTCTAAGACTTCTGATTTTTGTAAAACTTTTAATGTGCAATGAGCTATATTTATAAGTGACGATGAGCTTTAATTAAAGTTACAATGCTTTGTTATATTTATACGTACTAGGCTTGTAATTTGGTTGTAAGCTGACTTACGAAAACCACACAAATTAAAAGGACTCTGAATTTTAATTTTGTGTAGGGCTCTCAAAACTCAAAAAGGTTGAGACGGCCTTGCTGGCCACCACCAAACCATTCACCGTGGGCTCGTTTCTGAACCTAAAAATCGCCACACCAACCACCGTCGATGCAACTTCCGACTTTTGGCAAATTAAACCCATCATTGTATTCATTGTAGGTGAAAGCCTCGTGTAAAACCCACAAACTATTATAAACTTCAATTTGTAAAAATATATTCGATTGAAGAGAGTAATAAACAAAGAGGTGGGGATGGTTTGTAACATAACTTACAAAATTTCAATAAGCCCTAACATCATCATCTCCGATGCACAAATTCGATCTAAAATCTTGAAGTTCTCATCATTGGAGATAACCATTAAACCCCTAGGGAAAAAAACATGAATTTTTCACTTCATCTTAAAACCTATTTCATCAAATCCCATCAAAATTAAAATAACCTAATAAAACCTTCTTTTTTTTTTTTTAATCAAAGCTCAACATCTTCTCACAATTTTTTTTGACTAAGTTTGTAATTTTTTAATGTTGAAGACCAAACATGCAATCTCATCAAACCATATGAACCATGTAAATAACATTTTCATAAATGTTTAGCCTAAATTTGTAATTTTTAACATTTGAGAACAAAATCAAACAACATGGACTATTTATATAAAAGCTTATTTATTTAGTTTTTACATTAATCACATACACGTCAAAAGAGTTGAGCAGTCACGATCATGATCATCGTGTATAAGGAGGATCAAAATCATGGAGGATCAAATATATGAGATAATGGGTCGATTGTAGGACTATGACATGTGTTAGCCGGTCGGGTCTAGGACTATGACGGAGATCATCTCAATACGACCCACTTCACATGCTACATACTTTTACCTAAATTAAAATATTAAAATTATTTTTATTCCGACAGAAAATCATTCGGAATTATGGATGCGTGCAAATTTCTGAATGCCGGGACCCCCCATTTATTTTTTTATTTTTAAAACTATTTCAACGTCTATCTTGTTTTTTCAATTAAAAGCTTTTTCTTGTTTTTACCCTTCTATGTCTCTTTGGTTCTTTAAATAAAAAACGTTAAAAATTGCTATAAATTACACAACACTATACACTTTATACACATCATCTCAAAATTATTACATATTACTAAGTGTGTAAATTTATAATTTGACGTGAACTTAACATGAA
Source organism: Mikania micrantha (assembly GCA_009363875.1). Lineage (NCBI taxonomy): Eukaryota > Viridiplantae > Streptophyta > Magnoliopsida > Asterales > Asteraceae > Mikania > Mikania micrantha. The sequence goes on along the minus strand of CM018693.1, from coordinate 14,321,501 downwards.
ATTTACAAGTTTGAGTTTAGTATATATGAGTTAGGATTAAATTCAGATGAAACCTACGAACCCGTTTAGCTAAAAATATCGGGTTCGTGCCAATCTAGACAGGTTTACGAGTTGGCATATTTAACCCATTTATATATAAATGTATGTCATTATTTTTTAATTTTTTATGTGTTAAGTCTGTTGATAATTTAATAATAAAAGTTTTAAAAATAAAAAAAAATTAATAAATAAATTTTATAATTAAACGTATTATTTTTTGTATATTTTAATTTTTTGTTATAAAATTATATTTTAAAAAGTATTTATATACTTAAAAAATAACAAAAATAAAATATTTCGGATCCAACGGGGCATGTTCGTTTCAACGAGCGAATACTCATGTCGTGATTGGGTTCATACATATGACACAATATATGGGTTCTGGACATGTTCATGTCGGGCTGACCTGTCAACCCACCAAACCAACCCATTTAACACACCTAAATAACACTTTGTTTCAATATTTTCTAAACAATGAAGCCAAAAAACAACAGTTGGTCTAATTGATAAAATCATCTTATGTTTTGAATCTCATAAAAGGATAGTGAAAATGTCACTAACCAGTCCCCCTCCAACCAAAGAGGAGCAAGTCATCATCTTCAAGGGACTATACCATATCAGCTTTTGATGGGCACTCAAATAGGTCCGTCCATCCATCTCAACCCATAATGGAGGTCTACGGTTTAAAGCTCGGCACTATCCAATTTTCACTGGGTCACGCGATTTACCTCCCTCATGTTGGCCGTGAGACCGGTCGGTAAGATGCGCCTAATGGTGGCGTTCGTCATTTTTTTTCAAATAGATCCATCTCAACTCTAATTACACTCCTGTCTCAAAAGAGGAATTTGGGAATAATCTTGATGAGGAGCCACTCATCGTGGAAGAATTGCCTCGTATGACTGAAAATAAGAAGCCGAAGGCGAAGGTAAAGACAAAGGCAAAAATAAGGGTAAAATATACATTTTAATGTTTAAACTCCAGTTCATTTTGTTTCTAATGCTATAACTTTACCCCTCTACTGTTTATATTATACGTTTTATACTACTAATTTGATTTTTCTTCAACAACTTTTGTTCGTTAAGGTTTTTTATAAAGAATTATAAATTAAACCCATTTAGAGGTGTTAGTGTGTTGCCCAACCATCATTTTAGGTTCTTCGTTCCTATTTTTTTGACCTTTTTATGTCTATTTGTTTTTTCAGTTAAGTCAATACATACTTGTAATGTTTTAAACCAAAATGTTTACAAACCAATCTTTTTACTGGTCAGCGATGACGTCATAAATTGTATATAAATATAGAAAAAATAAAAAATTTAAATATTATATAGCTAAAAACCGGTTCAACCAAACGGTTTTCCGGTTAGACGCCAGTCGAACCAACTGGTTTGCTCAAAAATGATTATGAGCACATAAGCGGACAATCTGAGCGCCAAAACTGAATTTGTGTTTAAAAACAGTGCAACAACGGTTCCGTTCTTTTTAGGCTATAATTCTTAGATTTGAATCATACTGATCCGTCGAAGTTCGTGACTAAACTTTGCTGATTTCGGTCAAAAACCCATCTTTTTGGTCTATTTCCTTAATGACGTTATCACTACTTGAGCAAAAATTCAAGGACCAAATATGTAACATTTTCGATCTTAATTTCCTCCACCAGTCCACCACTGCACCACCACTTCCACCCACCGACAATTCTAAGTCTATGAATTCGATCAAACATTCATCAATCCAACAAAATCAAGCTAAAACCCATATAATCACTTCTCCAGATTATCAATTTTATCAATCTTGTTACCAAAATCTCTTCCATTTTTGAAACACTTCAAAGCCTTGTTTCACTATTCATAAAAAAAAAAAAAAAAATTCCTTTACACAACCTGAATCCGAGACAGATTTTAAAATTTTGAAACCCCAAGATTGGATCGATAAAAGATGCTGAATCAGATAATTGGGCCTCGCCGGAAGCGTCAATTGCAGCGGCTTATTCACAACGGCAAGGTAACACTTCTCTGTTTGTTCCTCACCGTCGTCGTCCTACGTGCCAATCTCGGCGCCGGAAAGTTCGGTACGCCGGAGCAGGACTTCATGGAGATCCGTGAGACATTCTATCAGTACAGTGGTAAGCGAGCTGAGCCGCGCCGCGTGCTGGAAGAATTACAGACCACCGCCGAGCAAACAACGTCGTCGGCGACAGCGACCAACAATTATGCGGAATTCGACATCAATAAGCTATTTGTTGATGAAGAAGATGATGTGAAGAAGAATCCAAACGAACCCTACAGTATTGGCCCTAAAATCTCAAATTGGGACGAACAGAGAGGTGAATGGTTGAAACAAAACCCTAATTTCCCTAATTTTGTTAATGCTAATAAGCCTCGGGTTTTGTTGGTCACTGGGTCTTCACCAAAACCTTGTGAGAATCCAGTTGGTGATCATTATTTACTAAAATCCATTAAGAACAAAATTGATTATTGTAGGATTCATGGGATTGAAATCTTCTATAATATGGCTTTGCTTGATGCTGAAATGGCTGGTTTTTGGGCTAAACTTCCATTGATTAGAAAGCTTTTGTTAAGCCATCCTGAAATTGAGTTCTTATGGTGGATGGATAGTGATGCAATGTTTACAGATATGGCTTTTGAGATCCCGTGGGACCGGTATAAAGATAGAAACTTGGTTATGCATGGTTGGAACGAAATGGTTTATGATCAAAAGAATTGGATCGGGTTGAACACAGGTAGCTTTTTGTTAAGAAATTGTCAATGGTCATTGGATTTGATTGATGTTTGGGCTCCAATGGGTCCCAAAGGGAAGATTAGAGATGAAGCAGGAAAGCTTTTGACTAGAGAGCTTAAAGATAGACCTGTTTTTGAAGCAGATGATCAATCTGCTATGGTTTGGATACTGGCTTCACAAAAGGATAAATGGGCAGATAACGTTTATTTAGAAAATCATTATTATCTTCATGGTTATTGGGGCATTTTGGTTGATAGATACGAAGAAATGATTGCTAGTTACCATCCTGGTCTTGGTGATCATAGATGGCCACTTGTTACTCATTTTGTGGGTTGCAAACCTTGTGGGAAATTTGGTGATTACCCGGTTGAAAGATGCTTAAAACAAATGGATCGCGCTTTTAATTTTGGGGATAATCAGATTTTACAGATGTATGGATTCACTCATAAATCACTTGCTAGCAGGAGGGTGAAACAAACAAGAAATGATAGTAGTAATCCTCTTGAAGTGAAAGATGAACTTGGTTTGCTGCATCCTGCGTATAAAGTTGTTAAGGTATCATCTTCTTGAAGTTGATATTTAAACTAGCTTCTTGTTTTTCACTCATGAATTGGCCTCGTGGTCTACATTATATGGCACATCTGGATTTTGTGCCGTTCTTTGATTCGCTAAATGTCACAGTGTAACGACTGTATTGATTTTTTCTTCTTTGTTACTTATTAGCCGGTTTATTTAATATGAAAGGCAATCAAATAGCTTTTGTTACCACTATAGATTGTTGTTTGTAATTGTTTTGAATCAGCTGGCTTATTTTTGTTACAAGTAATGTTCCTAATGCAACTGGACATCTAATTAATCAAGAAAACATGTCTTATTTATGGTTTTGTTTATGTGTTGCCATTTTGGTTGGTTCTTCTATTTTGATCTTTATGGTGTCTGATGTTGCAACTAAAATGAGAACCATTGATGTGAAATCCTTTTTGAAATGCCACAATCTTGGTTTTAAAATGAACAAGGCTATAACATAGGGTCCGTGGAGCCGGCAAAGACGCATACAATACGTGCTCGAGACGCAAGGTATTCGTATAATATTTTTTTTTATATATTTAGATAGGTTTTCATCATCACACATCTAGAACTATTTGCATTACCTAAAACAATCGTTAAATTTTTAAAATTTAAATATGTAAAGTTGTTAACAGTGGAGAATGTTAAATTAAAGAACATGGTTGTTGCAGTAGGTTGCAAGGCTTGCATCATAGATCATGCTTGTTAATCAGAGAACATGGTGATGATGGATGGAGTCAACTCATTGACATCTTGATGTTTGGCCTGGCCAGATGAGATCTTGATTTATCAAAATCATTATTCATGTTTAGGATACGCTATGGAGTTTAGTGAGTTGCTCATTAGTGAGCCAACTCGGAGTGGGTCTTACATTAACGGCACATGGTGTGGTTAATGGTGGTTTCTTTGATTAAGCATTTGCTGGTTAGAGAATCAATCAATCAATCAACGTACTCAGTATATCCCGCCATTAGCATGCTAAAGCAGGGTCTGAGGAGGGTGAGATGTAGACAGCCTTACCCCTACCCCGTAGGGGTAGAGAGGCTGCTTCCAGTGAGACCCTCGGCTCATGATGCTTGATCAACCGTCCGAAATGATTTTAACGTTATTTTCACTGAATAAGTAAAATAACGTTAAAATTAGTGCAATTTTACTTTTGCCCTTCAAGAGCTGTCGACACATATATACATTATATGTGCGCACCGCTAACGGGGCGTCATTTGCTGGTTAGAGAGTGATTAGAAAAAGAATATTTCCTAATATTCCAATGTGTTGAAATGGTTCAAAATATATCATTATAACTCATGTTTTATTTATTATACAAATTATTATAATCGATTAGAATGCATGTAAATATTAATATAATAATATGATTAAGATTTGTTTTTAAAGAGAGGAGATAAAATCAAAGAAAGAGCCAGTGAGAAGTTAACAATTTTTTTTTTATTTTTTATTTTATTGAAGTGTGATGTGGAGGTGTACAAATAAAGTGGCTTACAAACCGAACCAGCAAACCGAATTAAAACTGGTTCAATCCAAACTGATATAAACCGCTACTTTGAGACTGGTTCCTTAACTCATGACCATACCGTTTTGAAACCACTTTAAAACAAACAAAACGGTCAAAAATAATCTAAAAATCAGTTAAAACTAAAATTAAACCTATTCGAACCAAACTGGAGTGATTCTTGATTGCAACTAACTAGACTAGTTTAGAACCTAAACCGGTTTTGAAATTTTTTTTTGCACACATTGCTCAGAGTTGCACGATTATCCTAACATGCCAAGTTAATTACAAGATTGTTATTAATGATCATCTTTTTCACTTTATCCAAACAATTAATTAAAGACTATACATCCAGTATGTGACTGTTTGAGATTTGGGTCGTGTAACCTATAATGTGGGATCCGGGTGCTGAACAAGGTGGAATATTGCAAACATAAAGCCACAAGCCTACCCATGATCAGCAGCCAAAATCAGTTGTTATAATAACTGGTACACATTGCCTTAAAAACACATGTTTTTTGATTCTTAAGGTAATTCGATAATAAGTAATGGTGGATTTTGTTGACTGAAACTCCAGGATTTACAATTTGCATCTTTGGAAGGAGACGGGTCGGTAGATCCTCCCTCATTTACAATTTACATATTTCTCTCTACTAAGGGACCAGGGCCGGCCCATTAAGAAAAAAAAAGTCCTTGCTTTGGGCCACCTAAATAACAGGGCCTCATTTTTTAAAAAAAAATTACCAGCCCAATGCAATTTTTTAGCCCATCGTTCTTTTTTATTCATTTATGCGGGAGATGGCCAGATGAGGAATATCGGAGACGCCGTTCTTCTGACGAGGTTAGGGCAAATTTTGAACCTCTCAAATGCCCCAATCAACAGTCGGTGAAGCCTAAGACGATTGGCGATTGACGATTGACGATTGACGAAGACGAAGCGACGATCGAGAGTAATCAGTAATACCCGTTTGGAGTTCGGTCTTCTTTTCCCTTTCAATCCTTCACTCGTTCCCTATTTCAATAGTTCACGGTTCATCCCTTCCGTTTGGAGTTCGGCCTTCTTTTCTGTTTGGGTGTGCATTCTAGAATCCTTCAATAGTTCACGGTTTATCCCTTCCGATTCTGAGTTCTGACAGAGTGATTGACTGATCGCTGACTGCTTGACTGGTGGGTGATGTGGGTCTGCATTCTGCAATCTTTCACTCTTTTTAGGTAGTTAGGTACGCTTTCAATACTTCAATTGGTTTTGGTTCATGATTAATTGGTGATTTTGTTCATTGGTGATTTAGTTAGATTTATTTGATCAGATTGTTCACATTTCATTTATAATTGGTTTATGTTTTTGGTTAATTGGTATTAGGTAGTTAGGTTTAAATGTTCAATTGATCAGATTGTTTACAGTTAGGTTTAAATGTTTTATGTTTAATTGATCAGATTGTTTACACTTTACAGTTCATTGAATTATTGTTAATTGCGTTATGGTTTAATTGCTTTATGGTTTTGTAGAAATAAACGATATGATGAAAACGTTTATAACGAAACAATAAAAACTCCTATTGAATTATTTAAAACTGATTACTTTCTTTACATTGTAGACCAAGCTCTTTCTTCAATTAGAATTTGGTTTGATCAATTTAAAGAGTTTGAAACCATTTTTGGTTTTCTATTTACAATTAAAAAGTTAAAATCTTTTGATGATGATAATTTAAAAGAACATTGTCTAAATCTTGAAACAACTTTAGAACATGATGCTAGTATAGACATTGATGGTATGGATTTGTTTGATGAACTAAAAATTTTAAGACATATTATTATTTTAGAACATGATACACTTATTAATATACTAAATTATATCAAAACTCTTAATTCTTTTCCAAATGCTTATATTGTCTATAGGATTATATTAACTATTCCTATAACTGTTGCTTCGGCAGAAAGAAGTTTTTTAAAGTTAAAATTGTTAAAAAATTATTTGAGATCTACAATGTCACAAGAAAGATTGAATGGATTAGCAAGTTTGTCAATTGAAAAAGATTTGTTAAAAGAAATTGATTATGAAAGCCTTATTAGAAAGTTTGCATCTAATAAAGCTAGAAAAATAAGTTTAATATAAAACCACATATATAAAAGCTAAAAAAATAAGTTCAATGTAAACAATAGATGTAAAAAATTTTTTTTTAACTCTGACAATTATAAACATTGGAGTAAATTACGATTTTGGCCCCTGTGGTTTGAGTGTTTTAACCATTTCGGCCCAAAATAGAATCTTCTATCAATTCAGCCCCTGTGGTTTGAAAAACTAACGTTTTTGGCCCCTTATCTAACCAGACTAACAGAAATCGTTAATAACTATCCCATGTGCCCCTCACATGAGGGGCTTTTTGGTAATTTTATTCCTACAAAAAGTTAAAAAACGTGTTTTACAGGGATGAAATTAGGTAGTACTTAGGAGATTATCTCAAAAAGACAAAAACCCTATACCCATCCATGGCAACGTTTCTTCTTCCTCACGATTGAAATTCTGTCGTCAATCAAGGCGTTCATCGAGATCAGAATCATAACATTCATCTACGTCGAATCGATCAAGAGTATTCATTCTTGTTGACATTGCAGCGTTGCTTCTCACTTACGATTGAATATCAGTCGAGTCGATCAAGGCATTCATTAGCATCGCGTTTTCCAGAATCGTAATATCCATCAACGTCGAGTCGATCAAGAGTATTTACGATGCTTAACATGGCGTAAACACTTTGGTTTATTCGCAAAAAAGATGAGTTTTTCGATCCTTACGAGATTTATGGTGAGTTTCTTAACTAATAAATATTTTATTTGTTGATTTTGGTTGGTTTTTTACGTTTTGATGCTTACATTAGTGTTTTAAATTGTTTACCACAGGGAACAACCCTAATATTTTCTCCCTAAAAATCAACCATGGTGGAGTGTTCATGAAAAACACTGTCATTTATTATGTTAATGCAAAGGTGGATTATGTAGACATGATTGATACGGATACATTTTCTTTGATTGAATTAAAAACTATGCTCCAGGAGATCGGTTATCCGAAGGAAGAGATCATGTTTTATCACTTTTTAATTCCTGACATGGAAATAAATTTTGGTTTAAGGCCTATATGTGATGATCAAGATACCCTTTTGTTGTTGCAATATGTGTCTAGGTTTAAGGTTATTCAAGTGTATAATGGAGAAGGATCATCAACAATGGGCATAGGTATAAGGTCATTGGAATGGCATGATGAAGCACTTACTGATCATGACCAATTTAATGATACTCAACATGAAGCTGAGTTTAACATGGTTGAGTATAAGGATGAAGATGGAGGTGATAGTATGAAAGATGATGATAGGATGGAGGATGATGATAACAATGTTGAAGAAGTCGATGTGCAATCTGCAAGGAAACATGGCATAACAAGAGAGGATGCACAACCAAAAAGCAATCTGCAAGCTGACTAGCAACACAACCAACTCAACCTTAGATGGAAGGTTTTTGTCTTTTGACTAATTATGGTTTTTATCTAAGTTATTAACAATCTGTTTTTTTATCTAAATTATTGTCTTTTGACTAAGTTATGATCTTTTTGTATGAACAAACACTTTTATGGTTCAAGCTAATTGTTGTGGTGGTTTGATCATTACAGATTAAGTGTTATGTTTAAGTTTATTGCTTCTAATTTGACTAAAATGGTTTAGTCAACAAAAACTGTGTGGGGTCAGTCAATAATTTGAGTATGTTTGTTTGGAGATTACATAATTCGGTTTAGCTAAAATAGCTACTAAAGTAAGAGTCAACAATTCAGAATCAATAATCTGATGGGGCTAGTCAAACAATAGAAATCAACTGCAACTGCTTTTATGTTTAGTTCATACAGACCAATTTGATTAAATCTGACCACAAACAAAACCAATCAGAGTGTACAGCATTTGCAATAGTCAAAATGGCTCATATACTTTATTGCAGATAGATTGATTTCCCTAATTTTGACTACAGACAAAAGTCAGCAGCAATATTCATGCAGGCCCACCACGTTATTATTTAATATTTGGTTGTAAACTTCTAAATTTGTAATTCACAAATTTGCTGTTGGAAAAAAAGTTGGCAACTGGCAGCAATGAAATTAGGCAAAAAGACCATTATCTATATGGTTATAGTCCTACCATGAAGTAAAATACGGTTTTGCCCCTCACAACCCACCATTATATTCTGTTTCTGTTAGTCTGGTTAGATAAGGGGCCAAAAACGTTAGTTTTTCAAACCACAGGGGCTGAATTGATAGAAGATTCTATTTTGGGCCGAAATGGTTAAAACACTCAAACCACAGGGGCCAAAATCGTAATTTACTCTAAACATTGCTTTATAATTGCCGGTCCCAAGCCCGGATGACAAAAGAGGAGGGTTTTTGATGGTTAAAATGTCATTTTTGCAGATGTTGATGTTCTTCACATATTTGTTGAAAGAAATATAAACACTTTGATCAAAAATAATTTGGTCTTTTTTTGATGCTCCACGCTGCAGATGAGGAATATTGCTGCAGATTTGTTGATGGACAGCATATTGTGCAGGTTTTTTTTTTTTACATATTTAGAAGGGTCTCAATTTTATCTTTTGCTTTGGGCCTCCACAAACCTAAAGCCGGCCCTGTAAGGGACAATTTTGGAAAATGAAGATATTTGTAATTTTAGTTTAACATTGGGTATATATGTATTTTGGATGTTAAATAAGGGGATATATGATATTATCCCATTGTCTCCTGACATAATTGAATGTGTTTTGGCTAGTTTTCCTTCTACTTCTATTTCTTTCCCTCCTTAAATGACACTTAGGGACAAAACATGTGTTAATTTCTTTTCTTTTCCTCGTTAAATGAAACTCAAGAACACAGAAATATTTATCCTCCTTCCATTTCCTTTCTTTTCTCTCGTTAAATGAACTCAGGAACAGAGTGGTAACGTACACAATTTTTGTTTTCATTATTATAAGTCGAGAGATTTCTATTAGATAGGATATATATTTTGTATATATTAGAAGATTTGGTATGATCTCATCTTATATTATAAGATTATAGTTTGTAACTAGGGTGAAACCCGCGCTTCGCGGCGGTAATCGGGCCAGTTGATAATAAAGTTCTGACATAAATGTTTAACGTTGTAAAAATGAGCATTGGAAACATGAAAACGAATCTATAAACACCAAATAAAAAATCCGAAGATATTTAAAAAACATTTATACCCGCGCTTCGTGACTTTAATCGGGTCAATTGATAATAAATGCAAAACTTGAACCAGATTTAAAAAAAATTATACCCGCGCTTTGCGGCGTTAATCGGCCAATTGATAATAAATGCAAGACTCGAACCATATTAAAAAAAAAGAATTTATACCCACGCTTCGCGGCGTTAATCGGGCCAATTGATAATAAAAGCAAGACTCCAAGCAGATTAAATATATATATATACCCATGCTTCGCGGCGTTAATCGTTGCAATTGATAAGAAATACAAGACTCGAAATAGATTAAAAAAAAAGAATTACAACCGTAGCAGCGTCGGATCTTTACAAAAAAAATACCACCCTTCGAATATCGTTCCAAAAAAAATGGGATTACAAAAAAAGAAGAAAATACCGATGTATCGTCATACATCCTAAAACAATAAATCAAATCGTCTGCAAAAGTTTTGAGGGTTTGTTAATTAATTATTGTTATTATTATTATTTAATTATTTTATAATAATTAGTATTAACATTAATCATTATTAATTTTGACTTTGGTAAAAAAAAAAAAGTAATTATGCCGTTTTTTTTGACTTTGGTAAAAAAAAAAAAAAAAAAAAAAAACTCAATTACAACTGTTCACTCAAGTTGTAAATGTATGTTTTGTAATATGTCTCCCTATATAAAGGGATTGACATTGAGAGGAAAGGGGACACAAAAACTTTTGGAGATTACGATCTCTTTCATGGTATCACAACCTTCTCCTAAACCCTAACCCTGATTTTTTCATCTCTGACACACTTTCGATCTTGCCACGCTGCACCATAATTCCTTTGTTTTCAATCCTGCCTACGCTATATCTAACATTCCGATCTTTCTCCTTTAACTTATTTGGTCAATGGCTGACGTCGGAAAGAAACAGGAAACAACCGAAACCAAAACTTCATCTCTCCACCCTGCTTATTCAGTCGCCAACATCAATAGCAAAATCAAAACGCTAGATGGTACCAAGATTACGTATTCTGCATGGACAAAGCTCTTCAAGCTTCATGCAATTGCTTACAAGGTTGTTGATCATATAGACGACTCATCACCCCCGACAGAATCTGAAGATGGCTACGGCCAATGGAAAGAAATCGATGCATTAGTCTTGCAATGGATTTATGCCACACTTTCGGATGATTTTCTCGCACGAGTTCTCGAAATCAATACCACCGCGCGTGATGTTTGGAACAGACTCAAGGCAATTTTCCTCAGCAACAAAGGCTCACGCGCAGCCGTACGTGAACAAGAATTCGCAAACCTAACCCTTGGTATGTGTTCATCCATGGATGATTATTGTCAACGTTCAAAAGATCTAGCTGAGCAACTGGGAGACGTTGACAACCCCGTTACCGAATCAAGGCTCGTAATAAAGGTGGTACGTGGCCTCCCTGCCGAGTTTAGTGTTGTTGCAGCTTTCATTAATCAAAGTAATCCTTCTTGGGATGCTGCACGTAGTATGCTCCAGTTGGAACAACTCCGAATGCAAGCCCAACAAAACCAATCTGGAACCGTTCTAGCCGCCACTTCCATCGACCCCCATACAAATCAGTTTCACTCCCAATCCAGAAATCAAAACCAACATTCTCAAATCAGAAATCCTGGTCAATACCAAACCCAAAGCCGAGGAAACGGTTGTCGCGGTCGAGGAAACAACAATCGTAGTAGAGGACGAAACTCAGGAGGCCGTGGTGGACAATACTACAGCAACAACAATCAGCAATGGGCTAATCAGTGGCCAAACTTCTGGCCACAAAATTGGACGCCACCACCATCTCCCTTTCCTGCCCAACAAATTTACTCTCAACCAAAATGGTCCAACAACAACAACCGTGGCATGCAACAGCCCTCACAAGGCCACTTTTCAACAGCCCAACAAGGTTTTACACCTCAGCCACCAACTTCGGCTCAGTCCAACGCATCAGGCCCATAGAATTTTGCTGGCTACAGTGACTACAATCTCAATGAATTGGCTAACACTATGCAACAAGTCAGTAACAACAATCAAGACCCAACTTGGTATATGGACTCGGGTGCTTCAGCTCACATGACATCAGATCTTGGTAAAATTTCAATTCCCCTGTCATCTTTTCCTATGCTCCCTATTTTTGTTGGAAATGGTAATACTATGCCAATACATGGATCTGGTCATACTATCCACCAAATACCAAACCAAGCCTATAAATTAAACAACATCCTACTCACCCCTAACATTATTAAAAATTTACTCTCAGTAAGAAAATTCAATGTTGATAATCAAACATCTATTGAATTTGACCCTTTTGGTTTTACTGTGAAGGATCTCAAGAGAGGGGCTCATCTTTCCCGCCACAATAGCACGGGGGATCTCTATCCATTTTGTGACACCTCGCAAATTCCAGGTCAGCAATTATTTTATTTTAATAATATGTGTGTTATTATTTCATACGTGGCACTAGAATTGTGAATGTTTAGTGTGACACGTGGCACAACAGTTCGAACACACCGATAATTCGAGGAATTATCGCACAAAACTCGCACGTGTCTTGAATGATGAACGTTGGTAAACGGATCAAATCACAATACACTTTCACTTCACTTAGGTCCTAGAAGACCTAACATAGGTAGAACAACACTCACATGTCGAGAAATGATGCTCGTAATCGTTGGAAACTCGAAAAACGGTTCAAAACCATGAAATTGGGCCAATTGGGCTCTCTGTGGACCCATCGCGGTACGCGATGGACCCCAAGAAGTTCTATCGCGGTACGCGACGAGTTTCGAGAAAAAGTGAATCCCGAAATCCGCCGCGGTACGCGAGGAATCTTTTTAGCCTATGTCGCGGTACGCGACGACTCCTACACGCAAAATCTTTTATTAAACCAAGATTAATCATTACCTTAACCACTCTATACCTATATTAACCAAACCCTGACGCCATTAACTCGATTTAAACCCCCCAAAACTTCTGTCATCACCCTTCCAACCTCATAATCACTCAAGCAAACTCTTGTGGAAGCCATTGTTGAAGACTAAAAGCTTGGAGAAGAAGGTTTGGGTTTGATTATCACTCCAACACCATTTCCAGCCATCAAGAGGCCATTAGCAGGGGCGATTGAAACTGTATAGCCGCGGTTCGAGCTTCGTTCCAGGATTCTTGAAGCAAGGAAGGTAGATCTATGCTTTTTATAGCCTAAAATCACCTTTAAACACACATGCAAAGGGGAAATACCCACATGCAAGCACCCTTGATGCACATGCACGAGATTCACTTCTGGGTTTGTTGATTTCAATGTGTTTTATGATGATCTAGGATGATTAGAATGCATCTTATGATGACCCATGATGTTGTGTATGGGTAGAATGCATGATTTGGTCATAAAGTGTTGAGATGATGCCATGCATGTATGATCTAGGACATGCTAGATGATTTTGTTGATGTAGAGATGATTCTTGATAATGTATAAGTGTTCTTGCAAGATTTGATTATCATATTGTTGGTTAAAATATGGTTTTAGATGTTATTTGGGACTCTTTGGCCTAGATGATGACTTTAAACCACATGCATGCACGATCTATGATGTTTTACATGATTCTTGAAATTGAAATGTGATTATTAATGATATTGGGTATGATTTAAGTGATTGGAAGTGTTAATTATAGTCAAAAGTATTGATTTAGGGTTTATTGCTAATTTTAGAAACTTTATTCTTGCAAGTATGTGAATAAAGGTGTTAATGGTCACATGCATGTGTTTGAATCCATTATTTATACTTAGAATGAAGTATAGGAAACTAATATGATGATTCTTGGAGCATTTGGGTTGTTAAAATTGTCAAAAGAGTGACTTTTATGAATATTACTATAAATAGTAACTTTATTTTTGCAAAGATGTGAAATGATTATGTGTGAATGTAACTAGCATGATTAAATAACTACGTTGAACTAGGATAGTGATATTTAAATGATATTGGCTATTAAATTTGGTGAAATGTGCTTAATTGTGCAACTTTCCATAAATAGTAACTTTTACGCGCAAACTATGCTAAACCGACTATTTGTGGCTATGTGCTTTGTGATAACATGCTCATTTAGGATAAATATGCATGTTAGAATAATCGGATTATGATTTATACTTGACTTGCCAAATATGGAAACTTTCCTGAAATAGAAACCTACTATAAATAGTAAGTTTCCTCACGAAAGTGAACTTTGGTACCCGTACACATCACACGAGACTAGTTCACACGTTACACGAAAACTTGATCCAAAACCGTCACCAACGGGTTGTTAGGTCAAACACGGTCAACATGGTCCACTCGACCCACATAACAACTCGGAGTTGTTGAACACTAACACGGTCCTATGAGACCCACGTATGTGAACACGAACTCATAGTACCTATGTGATATAGGTGACTACTAGCCGGCGAGCTACTATCACTTTTGAGCAAACGCATTACTTAACTCAGGTGAGTTTTACAGCCCCACTTTACTCTTTAACTATTTTACTTAACTTTGGGATGAGAATACTATGCAACTGTTTTAGATATAGTACTGGTATGTTGTGAAAACCATTTTCGAGTGTAACTATTATCGCTTAAAGTCCTCACTTATCCTTACCGTTAGTTGTATCACAAACGAGTCGTAATTACGTAGTACTACTGGGTTTAACTAACCCCACTCGGCACCAATGTTGACTGGAGGTCATAACGAGTGTAATTTCGATGGGAATGCGGGTTCAGCGATGACCTGCGGAGGCAAACGGGAACAGTCTAGTTTCGGTAAGATGAACTGACACACTCCACGAACAAAACTTAACATACCCAGTATATGTCTGTTTACTTTTCAGTCTGTCTAAACCTGTGAACTCACCAACTTTTTAGTTGACACTTTTCGCATGTATTCTCAGGTAACTAATGGAGCACACGCTAGGACGCACTCAAGGAAGCCTTAAGGAGTCTGAATGGCATATAGACTCATGTCCTAGGCTTTGTGTGCATTTGTCTGTTTTAAACACAGTTTGACTATGTAGTGTCTTGGACAATTTACTTTCCGCTGTAACACTATTTACTTATGATATTATAACATTTCCGCTGCTTTTGTTATAATCATTCCGCTACTTTATTTGAAAACTTGTTTGCTTTATAAAACTGCGTGATTGTATAATTCATATAGAGTCGTTCTATATGACCATGAGCTGTGATCCTGGCCACGTCACACCCACGTGGACTGACACCACGAGTGGGAATTTGAGGGTGTGACACATTCACGTCACCTGCCAATTCTACCGCTTTACTTACTACCACCACTGATCAATGGCACAACCGTCTGGGTCATCCGAGTGAATCTATCTTAAATTTATTACGTACTCGTTGTTCAATTTCATGTAATAAACCTACAGGTTCTTTTATTTGTCATTCTTGTCAACTTTCGAAACACAAACGTTTGCCATTTTATGATTCTACTCCTATTTCTTATGCACCGTTTGATATTGTTCACTGCGACTTATGGACCTCCTCGATTCTCAGTAAATCAGGGTATAAGTATTATATGGTGCTTATTGATAATTTCACTCATTATGTATGGGTTTATCCTTTAAAATATAAATCTGAGACCGTCGCAAATTTTATTAAATTCCATAAATTTATCTCCACTCAATTCAATCAACAAATTAAAGCGTTTCAATGTGACCTTGGGGGGGGGGGGAATTTGATAACCACGCCTTTAAAACTTTTGCAAATCAACACGGGCTAATATTCCGTTTCTCCTCAAACATCCCAACAAAACGGGCGGGCAGAACGTATGATTCGTCGCCTCAACGATATGATTTGTACATTACTAACTCATTCTCACTTACCCGCCACGTTTTGGGTCGAAGCTTTACACACCGTGTCGTACCACCATAATATACTACCCACAAAACTGTAACATCAGTGCCAGAAACGTCACCGGAACAGTGATCTGAACAGTAACGTGAACAGTAATCAGGTACAAACTTTATGTAATTCAGTGTATTTCATATTCATGTCGAGCATCATTATCACTTTATGTTATCATAACGCAAGTTCAGAATCATTTCAGCAAAACAAAGTTCAGAACTATGGTTCATCAGTCAGATAATTATCTGGCATTACAGAACCATCATGTGATTATGTGTTAGGATTATGTTATGTATAAACGTATGTGAGGCTTTACAGAACAAAACAACACGGATATCGTTACGTGAATGATAAATTGACGGATTATTCGTATAGGTGACGATCTGTGCGAATACATCTGAAAGTTTAACGTTCTGAATGATATCTGATAATTAGAAAACAATATTGAAAAGTATAGTTATCGTCGTATTCGTACGGGTGACGATTCGAACGAATACGCGCGACGACCGTACGATTCGATTTTAAACAAATAATTAATTATTTCTGGAAATTTGAAATAAATAAAAGATATTTAATTAATTTACTAGGAATAACCATCTAAAATAATTTTATAACGTCTATTTTAAAACCGGATTGTTTCGTTACGAAAACAACGAGAAACCGGCGTTTTTACGCGAAACCACGCGAAACCGAACGAACCCGAACGAAACCGGGTATTTTCACCTCATTAATGAGGCATTCAAGCCCTCCAACCACCACCATCAACCAACCCACACACCAAATTTTCGGAACTTTCTCTCTCTACTCTCTCTCTAGAAAACTCATCTTCTCTCTAAGAATTCTTGCCCAAATCTCAACCATTTTTGAGTGTTTTTGGTGTCAAAACAACCACCAAGACTTGTAGATCACGAAAGTACAACACATCGGGGCTTAGATCCATCAGATTCGAGGTAGATTCCATATTTCTTCTCGGTTTTAGGGTTTTGAAAACCCTAAGATCGAACCCACCATTTAATCCGGTTAGAAGCCTCACAATCTTAGGAAAATCTCACCCACAACACGTAGTATGATATAGGAACATGTTACACTTCATGATCTGGTCATTAAAATCGAAAACAGGTGGATGCACCTTGCTGTTGTCCGACCAGCCGAAGGAGACCCATCAGATGGGCCGAATGGCCATTCTAACAGGCCTAAATGCTCTTTCATTCGGCTCACTTTCATTCGGTCGCCCATCTACATTCGGTAGCCCATCTACATTCGGTCGGTAGCCATACGCCTGAACCCTTTCGGTCTTAAGTCGTTCGGTCGGCAACTCCCTATTCGGCCACCCTGGTTCGGCCTAAGCCCATTTGCTCGAACCCATTCGGTGCAATCTCTATTCGGTCAGCCAAGGATTTATGAGCATAGGCTCATTCGGACCAAGCCTTATACGGCTGTCCCTATTCGGCCGAGGGAATCAACATGAGAAACTAGTATAGCTAACCTAATGTGATCGTGCATGGGTGGGGTCACGTATGCATTGCATGGGGATTAAGTGTGGGTGTGTGTGGGTGCATGGGAGAAGGATAATAGGGTTTCCTTTAGATGAAACCAACTTATTTTCCCTAAGGAAATAAATCATGGATTTCATCTATCAAATGGAATTTAAGTTAACGAGGGATTACTAGAGTTTCAATAACAAGAATGTCTCATAATTCACATGAATGTCAACATCCTTGGAAATCAACACATTTGAAAATGCATTGAGAAACAAAGATTTCTAGTCAAATGCTATGGTGTTACTCTCGCGAGTAGCTCATAATACTTAGACAATTCGTAAGAACACATAACTACCTATAATGGGTTTCATACATAATCGATCATGGAATCATGGACCATCATGAACTAATAATGGGCCAAGATTAATCCAATGAGATTAACCTAAGCCCATCATGATTAATTTTATTTCTCTTAAATTAATATATGTTTAAATAAAAGAAAATTTAATAGTAAAAGAAATTTTGTTAAATTAAAACAAATGATTTCTAAGTAAATGTTCAACTTAAAACGAATTAACTAAAAAAAATGTTTTAACTAAAGAATGGTAAGTAAGTACTTGTGGGATAAGGGTTGATCAATGGGTAATACGTTAGACTAGAAAGAAAGGATCCTAGAAACACATTAGTAAAATAGGACACTTAGTTGCACACCGTGACCAAAACCCTAGTTACGAATATTATACATACTTATCGTCTACAAATCTTTTTAAAACAACTCAGGGACTGAAGATACATAAGTTACAACAACGAGCGCGCATTTTGTGGTAAATCAGTACAGAGTAACACATGTGAGTTCATTGCCCCTTTTCTAAACATTTTTGTTTTAAAACGCGGGGCTGAGAAGCATGCGTAAACTGTTTTAATTAAATTGTTTACTTTAATGCTTTATTTATTATATGTTGTATATATGGATGCTTGTTTATAATCCTAGACTCCTGTTTAGGAAATCTCTATGCCGAATTAACTAACAAGTTAATTAAATTACTCTTAGGAGTAATACCTAAATTCTACAACTCTAAAGAAGCCCTTAGTCCATCGAGTTCAAATTCAAGAATCTAAATTCAAAGTGAAATCGAAAGAACCAAATCTAAAGATCAAATGCAAAGGAATCTAATCCAGTGTGTGATCAGAAAATTAAGGATCCTAATCAAAATCTATAATCATCGTGAAATCATGGAATTCTAAAGATCAGAAATCAAGTGAATCATGGGAATCATAACCGTGTGTGAATCATTGAAATAATGAAATCATTAATACCTAAAGTAAGGTAAGTTGTCAGTTGTATGTAAATCGAGACCACGTGTAACACACGGAAAGTCCCGTCACGGTAGTAGACTCTTGTAGTCAAGCTACATGGGCAATAACTTAAACTATTAAATGAAATCAAGAAAATCAAGAAGATCATAGAGTAAAGGATATCCTAAAGTCCCGACGCATACAGTAGACCTTGTGGGTCAAGCTGATATGGGCTAATCATGAAAGTCCCGACGCATACAGGTAGACTCCTTGTGGGTCATACCTGATATGGGCCATGTGTGAGAAGGTACAACTTGGACAACCACCAACAACTAAGTCTAATTGATTGAGTCAATTAAAAACCCAATCAACATGTCTTAGTTGTAATTAAATGATTGATTATTAAAGTAATCAAACATTTAGTATCATATTTCTACAAATGTTATGGGGTAATCATGAATACATGGTGAACTCAAGAAATCAAAGATATTTAAATTTTTGGAAATCAAAATCTAAGATAAATGTGAATGGAGTGAAGCGCTTAATTATCATTAACAACAATATGTTAAGCAGTCCGGTATGTGGTGGGACGGTGGCTGGGCGGACGGTAAGTTCGACCCTACATATTCCCTATATATAAGCATACTTGATTGGATATCATATGTGGTTGTTGGTGAGGTTAAGGTTGTCATTTCGGGGAATCAAGGTAAACATTTTCAGGGTAATCAAATGCTATGAATCAGAAGTGATGGAATCAATGTTGAGGGATGAAATGCTTAATTATCATCAGGAACAACATATCATGTGGTTTGGTATGTGGTGGGACGGTGGCTGGGCGGACGGTAAGTTCGACCCTACATATGCCCTATATATAAGCATACTGAACTGGATGATATAGGTGGTTAATGGTGAGGTTAAGGTTGTCATTCAGGTTATTCAAACTCATTTTATAAAACTAAATGAACTCACCAACCATGTGTTGACTTGATCTTTTTGCATGACTTCTCAGGTGACGAACATGTCAATTAAGAAGTTATTGCTTTTGGACTAGGACTTCAGATAGAAGACTTAGTATTTTTGGACTTGCATCTTTTGGGAACATCATTATACAATATATTTTGTATATCTTGTGTACATACAAGATAGTAAATTTATGATGTTGATGGTAGATTTACATTGTTAAATTATAAACGATGTAATTTAACTTTGTAATTCTATTCTATTTAGAAATTCTCATTTATATCATGTGCAATGTTAACAATCTGATCATCATGATTATCACTCACGATATCGCGCTCCGGGAACCTTCCGCCCGAAGGGGACTCCGATCCAACCTCGCCGGCTCGGGGTGTGACAGAAACGCCTCAACTTCTCTACCCCTCACTTTGCGCTCTATTTATCGCACCCGACATATGACCATCTTCGGATTTTTGGGTGCACATGTTACCCTAACACCTCTGCCACTCAACCACATAAACTTCACCAGCGATCCATCAAATGTGTCTTTCTTGGTTATCCAACAGGGTTTTCGAGGTTATCGGTGTTACGATCCGTCCACGGATAAATTTCTCATTAGACACGTCACCTTTGACGAAAATTCCTTCCCATTTGCCGAGTTCACACATGTCTCCTCTCTTTAATTCCTTGAGGAGCCCCCTGTGCTATCACCTTTCACCACTCCCTGTGGACCCAACTCAACTACAATACATCCAAAAACTAACTCACAATCTCCACAGCCAACATTTCCCCTTCAAACCGACCCCACACCACCTGCACAAATGCCTCACCAGGCCCCACTACAAACGCTTCCACCTACCAAATACCCGAACCAGCAAACAACCCACCACCGTTAACACCCACACCATGACCACTCGGTCACAGTCCGGTATCCACAAACCCATTTCATGCCTAAACCTACACACTACTACACAACCCAACCTATCACCGATCCCTACTTTACCTCTTAAAGCCCAGTCGGATCCTAATTGGCTAGTTGCTATGGAAGATGAATTTAGGGCGTTATAAAAAAATGACACATGGGAATTGGTACCGAGACCCACCAATCGACTCGTCATTCGTTGTATGTGGCTTTTCCGTCATAAATTTAAAGCCGATGGCACTCTTGATCGATATAAGGCAAGACTTGTTGTTAATGGCAAATCACAAACAATAGGGGTTGACTGTGTTGATACATTTAGTCCCGTTGTAAAACCAGCTACCATTCGTATCGTCCTCAGCCTTGCCATATCACGAAATTGGTTGATTCATCAATTAGATGTGAAAAATGCGTTTTTACATGGCCACCTTGCTGAGACAGTGTACATGCATCAGCCTCCGGGCTTCGTGGACCGCGGGCTCCTACTCATGTATGTCGATTGAAACGCTTGCTTTATGGCCTTAAACAGGCACCTCGAGCATGGTACACTCGGTTTTTGTTACACACCGGGCTCTCGGCGGCCCGGGCGCTGCGACCCGATTGGTTTCATGGATATGTCTGTCTCGGTCAGAGTTTATTATTCATTTTCATATGTTTCAGCGAAAGCGTTGTTTCATGAATTTTATATTTTTACAAATAATTCACATGAATAGATGTGAAAACCGTTTTTCATGATTTATAAATAGTTCATGCGCATAGGTATGAAAATCACATTTCGTTATTTGTAAATAACTTTTCATAGATAACTTTTCAGGATTTCATAAAATTTCATACTCATAGGTATGAACACAATCATTTCATATTATTGTAAACCGGATTTCAAAAGCACATAATTTCAAATCATTTTATAATATCCGGTTTATACATGACTTGGAGGCATAGCTCCAATAGCTCCATAGTCTCACCACAAGATCCTATTCAAGGCGTCATAAGCCAAGAATCTCTAATCTTGCTTTTCTTTTTCCTTTCATTATTACCTGAAAAATTTTTGAAAATAAAACGTCAACATAATGTTGGTGAATACAAATAACAGACTCGATATGTAAGCATAACAAGTTCGGTCCTTTAACCATAATTAATAGTGGCAATACTACACATTTGGCAGGTTATTTCACTGATTGTAACACCCAAAATCCATACACGCTTACACGTGTCAAATTTAGGTCCCAGTTAAGTTTTAACTCAAAACTTTATCAACTTTTTATGCGGAAGCGACAAAAATCATTTCTCAAGTAATATGAACTTGTTAAGTTACTAATTACATTACAAAATCATCATACATTAGTTTGTATGAAGACCTAACAACCAAAATTTACCAAAACGTTTGAACTTTCAACTTACGTGCCCGATCATGAGCTTTAACGCATCATTTATTTCCGACCTGCAAACACCACATATAATTTCACCATTAGTTCATAAGAACTAAGTAAGATTATCCAAATATAAGTTAGGGTTCGAATCGGAAGGGTTCTAGGCCTTAAAACGCGTTTAAAATGTCAAAACGGACAAATCTAGATTTGCACGAGCCGTAAGCTTACGGTCTGGCCGTAGGCTTATGGAAATCCTAACAGAACGTCGCTGCCGTAAGCCTACTCCTCTGCCGTAAGCTTATTGTAACCTGTGTGCAGGAAATCCAATTTTTTTTCGCGTTTAGGACCTTTTTACCCATTTCCGACCTATCCAAACTACCCGGAATTAAACCACAAGTTATCAATACATTTTATATGGAGTATTAACTCCTCAAATTCATGTCACAACATATCCAAACCCAATTGGATACTAATTCAATCAATTTGTGAATAAATTCACTTAAACGGGTCAAAATCCCAAAATCAAGCAATTAACGCTATGACCCTTCCAAAACTCAATCCCATCATCCACAAACATATGTTATGGATTATAATCATGTTTGGATCATAATATAATGAATTCAAACATAAAAATGCACCCCAAACATAGTTTATGCATTATTTTCCCTTAACGAGTCAAGATCACCAAAAGTGATTTAATTCCTAAATTTCCCTTTCATTTCAGCTCGTTTAGTTATTCAATAGATAACCAAACATATTTCATCCATAATTACTATAATGTTCACCCTTAGGTACTTCCATCATAGATTTCAAATCAACTCTATCAGTTAAGCAAATTTCAACCCATTCAAATCAATTAAACCACCCTCAAGTGGCAATTTGATATTCAACATAGTTATGATGTTCTCACCCAAGTACTTCCATCATAACTTACCAAAATTTATTTCCACATTCAAGTGGTGAAGTAATCAACAATTTCAACTCATACTATGATGTTCACACTCTAGTCCTTCCATCATAGATTTTATATCAACCAACAATTTCATAGGTTTATAAACATTTATAAACCATGATTCTATGATATTCATCCTCCGATACTTCTATCATAGATTTACCCCACCAATTTGACATTCAATTCAATTACACAAGTCATAATTCAAACATTATGATCTTTATGCAGTTTGACTAAATAAAGTCAAACCTAACAATCAAACCAATTTCAATTATGAACTAAACAATTCATAATTAATCCAATTCAAATATGAGTTCAATAATTCATAACAAATTCCACTTAAATATGAATTCAACAATTCATAGTCCATTCAACTCAATTAATGGACTACCCATAATCACAATCTCACATTTTGATATATATGCATAGTTTGCCAAATAAGCCAAACCACACAACCAAACTCAATTTCTTTATGAATTTAACAATTCATAACCAATTTAACTCAATTGTGAGACTAGCTCATCAATTAACACTCAACATCCTACAGTTAATCACAATTCAAGCATTAATATAATATGCACAGTTTGACTAAATAAGTCAAACTGCACCATCAACAAATAACCCTATGAATCAAACCATTCATAGTCACACCAATTCAATTAGTAGGCTCTTGCTACTTCATATATGTGGTGTTTAGCAAGTTGAATAACTTACCTTAGCACTAGGATTAGAGATTCACAAATTGTGTTTTGCCTTCTCTTTGTCTTTCCTTTGCACTTCCAATACCACCACCTATTTCACATCAAATTTCAATTCTCTTAACTTCATTCTAGTTAAGATTTACATTGACTTATCTAAGTCAATTCATTGACTATCAAATTCTCTATTTTTCAATGACAATCACTTCAAACAAGTTTCATGATTAACTTCACCAACTTTGACTAAAAATCAAACTATTGGAATTTCTACAAACACTTTGTGTGCATCATCCAATTTCACTATTCTTGTTAATGTTTAAACATTAACCAATCCCACTCATAATCTCCAAAATCACCAATTCATCCTTTTTATACAAAGATTAATCAAAATTGATGCATAACACACCCAAAACCATGATTTAATCATCTTACTAGTTATCAACATAATCATATGGATTTTCTCCATAACTTCTCAAGTTACCCAAATCCCATACAAATCATTCTCAACCAAAATTGATAATAACTAGTAGTTTGATTGTTTCAAACTCATAATAAACATCCCTTCATGTTTTATAACTCATTTAAACAACAAATTTCAAGATTTGAGAAAAACCCATATCTTGTTCATCTCAAGAAATCATGAATAACATCAAATTAGGAATCACAAATCACTTACAAGTTGTTAGTAACCACTAAAGATAGTGATTTAATCTTTCAATCTTGGATTCAAGCTTCAAGAACCACGAATTTGGAAGTTAGGTTAGGTTTCTCCTTCTTCCCCCTTTTGCTTCTCACGTTCAACAACACACACACAAGATAGAATATCTTGAAATGTTGACTCAAGTCAACATTTATTCCACCTAAATACAAGTTTGAGGTTTTGACAACTATAGTCCCTCAATCTTTTCAACTAGTTAACTCATTTAACCAACCTAATCAAGTTAGTTATTAGTTAACCTTAATACCCCAAATGTTATTATATTCTTATCCCGACATAATTTTATAAACATAATAACATTTATTTATTAATAGTCGTGACTGTTAAAACCGGTCGTTACACTGATCGATACAACCACTGCATACCCTGGCTTGTACTGTCACTGGTTAGGAACAACAGCGGAGTGCGTCTTACAATTGTTCCCTCCAGCCCACAGCCAGTCACTGGTTAGGTTGCCTGCGGAGTGCGTCTTACGTATAACCTTCCAGCCCACGTTACCAGCCACATATGGGAATTTCACCCATAGCGGATACAATTTGCAAATCATACGTATACTAATGGCCTAAATGCTGGTCTCATAGTATCCCTTTATGCGTCAAAGTTAAACATGCATGCTCATAAAAATTCATTTATAAATTTAAAAACAAGTTAAATGCATTCACCTTAATTTCTGGTTGGTTGGGTGACAACTCAGAACTTCTCAATATAAATTTGGGCAGCGTTTCTGCTTAATCTATCCTTATAACTATTTGCAAGGATGATTCCTTATGCGTTTATTTTATGTTCCTAAAACAGATCATAAGTTTAACATAATATTTATACAACTATTGAATCAAATCTTAACCTTAACCCTATAAGCTAATAATATTCAAAAATATAAATTCATGAGTTAAACTTAAAACGTTAAAATATATACCTTAATACTTACCGATCTTAATCTTATAAGATTTCAGAACCAACGATATGCTCAGAAGTGTTGGTTCCCTTCTTCCTTTCGTTCTGCTTCTTTTTATTATTATTTTTTTCCTTCTGAACTTCGACTAAAATTTTCTTCTGGAAATCTTCCATCAAAAGTATGTATATATGTGAAATGTAGATAAGTGTTAACTTATCCAAATATATATATATATATATTAATATTAATCCTACTCATCCACCATACTAGCTTACACGTAGAGACTATTTTTTATATTATTATTATTATATTATTATTATTATTATTAATTAAGTAAACTAAATTTTTTTTAATATATACATAGGGTCGGATCTTAACTCTAACCCTATAAGTTAATATTGTTTTTAAATTATAACTAAAAAATTCAAATAATATACCTAAATGAACCGACTCCTTGAATCTTGACTTTTATACTGATCAGCACCTCCTTTCATCCAGATCTTCTAATTTTCTTTTTAATTGTTTATGTATGTATATATAGATATTCTGTCTATATGTTTTTTTTCTTTGAAAGTAAAGTTTAAGAGTATTTATAGACAGTCGAAACTTACTGTGAAAGAAATTTATAGATGTAGCCTATATACGTGTGAGGCCATTGGCTTGAATAAATCCTTGTAAGTTTTTGATTGTTTCAGAATTCATCCACGTAATCCTCATACGTAGACTTTTGAAATCACAATTGAATTTAACATTTTAATATTTTATTATTATAATTAATTTAGCTTATATATTGTTTTTCTCTTATAACTTTTAAAATATAATGTTTTATAAAATTCTAAAAATACTGTTATGATCAGCTCATTTTTTTCTACGTTTTGACCTAAGTTTCGTTAAAAACGGACAAAGTTTAATTATAATATATTTTATTAATTTTAGGTGGTCTCCTATAATAATAACTTATCGTTCAAACAACGATTATTTCTAATAATTGTTTCATCCTACTACTTATTTGTTTGAGCGAACGTTAAAAATTTTGAGCGTTTATTTCTACTTTTATACTCTCGAATAATCACGTTTATGAAATAAACTATTTTATATTATTAGATGAGGCCTTACGTTTTAATTAATCTTTTTTTTTATATATTTTTGACTAATAATATTTTAACTATAAACGAGAGTATTTTATTTATCTCTATAAAACGGGATGTTACATCCTCCCCACCTTTATTTTAATCTCGTCCTCGAGATTATTGAAATAGGGGTAGGTATATATATACATATATATATATATATTATTTTTGACTATAGTTTCCATGTGTATTCATGACCATATTTGAAGTTTCATTTAATTTTGACTAACGTCAACTTTTTACGTTTAAGACTTTTTTTTTCCGTTCGTCGTTATTTGATATGAAATGGTTGTTTGATGAATTATTATTTTCTCTCATAATCTTATAGAGATACAATCTCATTAACGTGTAATTGAGCTAATTTTTTTTATAGAATAAGTTTCTTTAATTTGTAGAAAATGAGCAGACTTATTCAGTCTATCAATGATAACCCGAATCGTATCATTCTCACGACTAATTGGAAGAAGTTTGCTTGTAAAATCCAGAGTTATCATTTCCCATTTTCAAAATGGTAATTCAAGTTTTTTTTTCCAACATATTAAAAGTTTTTCTGAGCTTTTTCTTTAACTTGAGAACTAGTTAAATATTTTACAACTTATGCAGCTATATTTCTCTTCATGCTGATCTACCAATAATTTCCCTTAAGTTTTTTTTTTTTACATTTTTTTTCACTTACTGGGTGCTTCGTATATTAGAATCTACTAACTTTTTTCTAATATTATTTCTCTTGAATTGCCAGTGACTGGCATCCAGACTGTTGCATTCATTCGACGAATTCCATCGTCTCTTTTGGCAAAATTGTTCGGTCATGTCCTTCATTTCTTCTTTTTCTTTGTTTTCCTCTTCTTGGGCTTGTTTCTGGGCTTGTTTCGGCTTAAGACATTTGCTACAATATTCGTATTTCTCTCATGATAGAGAATTCTATATTCATAGTTATCTAGTGTCTCCATTCACCTTTGTTGTATCATGTTTAATTCTTTGAGGATTTGTATTCAAAGTTTGCTTCGCTTGTGTCCATTGTCCCGTACAACAGGATTCACATGTATTGCAAATTATCGTTCCGTGTGCACCCGTAACGGTAATTTACCTTGCATGATTATCCTACTTCATGAACGTGGCACACAAATAAGTTAATTTAGAAATTCATAAAATTAAAATTGTCTTACCAAAGATATTGTGGTTAGAAGATGTTTGGTTTAACTAACCTTAGTCAAGTAGATTTAAGAAGTTTGTTTCATAAATATCATAAATTTGACTCGTTTGACATTTGCAGGAATTTGTTTGTTTGTTTTTATTATTACATTTGAAGTGACAAGTTTTAACCTACCTGGTTATTACAAGTCTGTCATATCATTCTGACCAAAAATATATTTTAAACTTTTAGGGTCAATAGAAACTGTGAAATGAACTCCGTAAAGGTAATGTCTACACAGCTTCAACGCAAAGATAATGGCGCCTAATTCCAAATCAAGAGTAGCATAATTCATCTCATGTTTTTTTTTGGCGTGATTCATAAGCAATCACTTTGTTTTGTTGCCTGAGTACACATCCTAATCATATATGAAAAGCATCACAATAGATAGCAAAGTCTTCGACACCTTTATGTAAGACTAGGATTAGAGCGTGAGTCAACTTATCTTTAAGAATTTTGAAAGATCCATATTGCTTAGGACCCATTCAAAATTTTCTGATTTTCTAGTCAATAAGGTGGTAGGAATGACTATTCGGAAGAAATTTTAATTAAAATCTATTATAATAACCGACCAAGCCTAAGAAACTTCGTACTTTCGTAAATGACTTGGGGTTCTCCCATTTGGGTATAGCCTATATCTTATAAGGATTTATTTGAATACCATGAGCATTAATAACATGCCCAGGAGTTATACCTATGTGAGCCAAAAGTCACATTTAAATAATTTCGCATACAATTTCTCTTTTCATAGTAGTTCAAGTAGGGTTCTAAGATGTTTAGCATTATCATCGGGTGCTTTTGAATAAATAATAATATCGTCAATGAATAAAATGATGAACTTATCCAAATAAGGTTTGTAAATCTGATTCATCATGTCCATAAAGGCATTTGGAACATTAGTAAGTCCAAAATACATAACAGTGAACTTATAATGGCCATACCTTGTATGAAAAACATTTTTTAGAAATATCTTCTTCCTTGACTTTCAGTTGATGATATCCCGATCAAATATCAATTTTAGAAAAATGGCAAGCTCCTTGAAGTTGATCGAATAAATCATCAATTCGTGGAAGTGGATACTTGTTCTTAATTGTCACCTTATTTAGATCCCTATTGAGAGAGTTTATGGCTCGATTTACAACTTACACGATTGCTACACGATTCACAAACCGGCACACGGTTCACCAACGGGTCGTTGACTTGACACGGTCAACTTTGGTCAACTCTAGTCAAACACGGTCAATGTGGACCAACACGAGCAAACACGGTCAATGTGGACCAACACAGTCAAACACGGTCAATATGGACCAACACGAGCAAACACGGTCAATGTGGACCGACACGGACAAACATGAACAACCAAGGGTTGTTGGACACAAACACGAGCACTAACACGAACACTAGCACGGTCACTTACACAAACTCACGTACGGTATACGCTATAGGTTGCCGGTGACCGACGTGCTACTTGACGATTCAGGAGCTTACGCTTACATACATTCATTTCACTAAGGTGAGTTTACGGCCCCTCTTTACTCTTTTTCAAATGCTTTTAAATAGGGGGAGAATACTAGTTGCATCGAGTCAAACATTATTACTGTACAAACACTATTGTGTATGCTGGTTTATTGGACAAACATTAAGTGTTGAACTCGTTACAAGCCCTCACAAAGTCTTACCGTTAATGTACGAACAACGTGGTAGATTTGGATGGATCCATTAGGGAATGACTAACCCCACGGGGCACCATGTTGACTGAGTGTCATAACCCGTGCAAATTCTGACCTAACTTGCTATGTATACGAGGCATAGCGGAGGCAAGAGCAAACAAGTCTAGTTCGGTAGTGACGCACTGACACTTTGGGCCTAGGGCTCGGTACTAACATTTGATAAACAGCATGACACACTTTCATTACTATATGTATATCAAAACCTGTGAACTCACCAACCATTGTGTTGACGCTTTTTCTAACTTGTATTCTCAGGTAACTAGCTGACTATGGAGCAGGAATGCACATTAGGGATTATGGGCATAGGATCCCGCATTCATGTTAACAGTCTTTTGAAAAACAATTACTTTTGGGTTATGTTTAAACAATGTTGTGTTGTCAATTTAATTTCCGATGTGTAAACAACTATCTTTCTGCTGCATGTTATGATAACTTTATTTCCGCTGCAAACTATTTTATCAAGTGTATGTGTCAAACTTGGATTTGTAAACGCATATAGAGTTGTTCTATATGACCTTGAGCTGTGATTCTGGACACATCACACCCACGTGGACTGACACCACGAGTGGGAATTTGGGGGTGTGACAGACTGGTATCAGAGCCTTGGTTATAGGGAACTAGGTTTGCATGTAGTAAACTTAGACTATAGCCATTGCTCAACTCTAGACACTACACGTAGAACTTGCACATTGATGACATTGTTACTTGTTGAACTGTTGCTTACTAACGTGAAACTTACAGGATGGCCGACAACAACAGCAACGCTAACAGGAGCGCAGCTAGACCCACGGGCACAGATGATTTGGCGGCAGAGAGTCGGCGACGGATCGACGATATCGTAGCCCAGGTTGACGCAGAGATGGATAGACGGGCACAACACGCGGAGCGAGCTCGGTATTGGGGATGGCTCCCGCAAATCATCCGAGGTTGGATCATATCCGAGAGGGTACCTACACCCCGGTATCGCAGTGACGCGCCGACCGATCACCGACTGCCACCACTCGGAGTGCCGCTGGAGCAGGCATTCGCTGCCCACGTGGCATTCTCTCGACGGGAGGCCATGAGGAGTGGCGAACTGTCGAATGAGATTCGAGTTCTTCGCGAGAAGAACGATCGACTGGAGAGGCAGAACGAGAGACTGGAGGAACGCAACGACAGACTGGAGGCACAGGTGGAGACTCTACGTCTCCAAGTGTCCCAACTAATGACCCAGCACGGACAGATCGTTGATGTCATGCAGGAGCATGATGTACGCATCACTGAGAATCGGACAGACATAACCGAGACTCAGGCGATGGTGCAGGCCAGTGATGCCATGCTTAATGCATGGGCTGCACAGTTTATTGAGGAACCACCACAGGAGGATGGTCCTGAATTCGAGGCCGAGGACCTCGAAGAAGAGGACCTTGATGAGGATCCTAATGAGGATCCGGAGGAGGATGATGATGACGGAGACGCTGCTAGCGATATTTCACATGTCTCTATGGATTCGGATTAGAGGACTGTTGTGTCTTGTACTTTCTTTATTTTGGCCTAGACGAGCGGGATGTGCTCGAAGAACTTATTGTGTATTTCCTTTTGAAATTATTGTACTTCAAGCTTATTATTAATGAGAATTATGTTTTGTCTTACTTATTACATATTGACCATGATTGCTTTGACTTGACAACTAACATGACATATGATCTGACTTCCGACACAACATCTGACTAACATTCTGACTTACTAACATTCTATCCCTTCCGTATAGAAAATATCTATGGCGGGAAGAGGACCACATGCACGCCCTCCTAGACGAACACTGGACGCAGCCGTCATTAAGATGATGGTTGACAGACGAGTTAACAAGATACTGGCAGAGCACGAGGCAAACCGCCTTGCTAGTGAAACCAGTGGCTCGAACAACGGTACTAACACTCGCCTAACATGACTAACGTAGTATAGCTGACACACTCTAACACACGACATTGGTTTCTGACTGACAGGATCACAAGGCAACAACAACAAGGGATGTTCTTTTAAATCCTTCCTGAACTGCCACCCACACAAATTCAAGGGGACTGAGGGAGCTGTGGGGATGCTCCGCTGGGTGGAGAAAGTCGAATCTGTATTCGCCATGTGCGAATGTGCTGAAGAGAACCGGGTGAAGTTCGCAACTGGAACACTGGAAGGACCAGCCCTCACATGGTGGAATACCCATGTACAAACCCTGGGATTGGACGGTGCCAACTCCATGCCATGGGCTGATTTCACCCGACTACTGCAAGAGGAATACTGTCCTCGTGATGAGATTAGAAAACTGGAAGCCGAATTCTGGGTACTGAAGATGGTCGGCTATGAGATCGAGCAATACTGCACTCGATTCCATGAGCTGTGTAAGCTATGTCCGGCTATGGTGACGCCGGAATACAAGAAGGTCGAGCAGTTCATCAGTGGGCTGCCCGAACAGATTCAAAGCATGGTGACTGCGTCTGACCTCACCACCATCCAACCACTGATCAGACTGGCTCATAAACTGACTGATCAAGCTGTAGCTCAGGGCAAGCTACCCAAACGAGGCGAACACCTAAAGCCTCAAGAAAGCCAGAAAAGGAAGTGGGAACCTAGTCAGCACCAGTCTCACCAACCTCAGCAACAACAACGATCTGCACCTGCTAGAGCATTTACTGCCACCCAACCCGATGACAAGGGGAAGGGTGTATATCAAGGGAAGTACCCACTGTGCAACCGATGTTCATACCACCACTTTGGGCAATGTGAACGATACCGTTGTCTGAAGTGCGGAATACATGGCCACATGGCCAAGGACTGCAGATCAAAGTATCCAAGCAACAACAACAACCCCAACCACAACCAGAACAACAATAACAACCAAAACACTCTCAAGGGGTGTTATGAATGTGGCAAGCCGAGCCACCTGAGGAGGGACTGCCCTCAACTAAAGAAGGCCGGAGGAGGAGCGGCCAAGGGTCGAGCGTTTGTGATTGGCTCGGGGGAAGCTGTGACACCCCGTAATTTCCAGGTCAGCTTTATACTTATTTAAATGTTTATTTAAATGCTTTATGCACACGTGGCACTAGAATTAGATTAATTTAGTGTGACACGTGGCACGACAGTACGAACACCGACACACAACAGGATAATTCGTGGGATTATCGACAAACAGCACACACGTGTCAAAACACACGAACGTTGGTGAACGTCAAGCACATTGTGTAGCACAGCACTCGAAACTTCTCGAAACACTCACACATGGGACTTGGAAGTTCGAACGAGGCCAAGCGATAATTCGGAAGCGTGAAAACGATGACGAACGGATCAAACCCATTAAAAGGGCTTATTGGGCTCTCAAGAGGCCCATCGCGGTACGCGATAGTCCAACAAGAGGCAGTGCCGCGATACGCGACATACATCGCGGGGGTTTGACTCCCGAAATCCTCCGCGGTACGCGGAGAATCATTTGAAAGCCTCATCGCGGTACGCGACACCGCCCAGTCGACAAAATCTTTATAAATCCAAGACAAATCATGCCTAAACTACTCTTACCATCATTTCACTCAGTTCTACACGCATCACCTCGACTGAACCCGTCTTCTACACCATTTTTCTGCCATTTTTCCACCATTGAAGCACCTTTGAAGCTCCACACTTGAACATTCAAGCTTGTTAACCACTTGGAAGCTCGAAGATTCGTCATCTCCTTGCCATTGTTGCGAGTCCTTACTGTCCAGAAGAACCACGAGCTGTTCCCCTCATCATTCCAGCACCTTTGAAGCCTTGGAAGGTAGTTTTTCACCCCTTGTAGCATAAAACACCCTCTTGACGCTCACAAGCACACATGCATGGCTTAAAACTCACATGCAACCACCATTGTAGCACATGCACGAAAATATGTTCTGGGTTTGTTGATTTTAAAGTGATTAGATGATGTTTTAGGAAGATCTATGATGATGAGTACATGTCTTGTTGCTTGAAATGATGATTTAAGATGATATAGATACATGCATGTATGATCCATGAGTATTGGAAGGATGTTAGGTATATAGAAAGGTTCATAGATGATATTGATGATGATTTACATGATTAGATTTGGTTAAAATGGCCAAAAGGGTGATTTTTGGTAATGTTTCTATTAATAGAAACTTTATATTTGCAAAATGAGGTTGTGGATGAAATGGTGAACATGCAAGTATATAGAACTACTATTAGGATGATAATATGATGATTGAAATACTTGGAATGTGATTTTGATAATGTTCATGGTCATATTTACCGTTATTACTATTTTTAGTAACTTTTTGGGGTAAGAGGTTGATAGATGGCAATTTGGGCTATGTTCGCATGTTTAAACGATGTTAGATGACTTATCAAGATGATTCATGATGTGAAATTGATTTAGAAATGTTAAAGTGGTTATTTCCATGCAAAACTAGAAAGTTACTATATTTAGTAACTTTATTTTCACAAAAACCGACTCGTAAACATTTTGTACGATTTGAGCATGCTAAGTGACTTGATATGCTATAACATGATGATTAGATGCTAAGTTAGATGGTTTCCGATGTCACGTATGCCAAAAATGGAAACTTTCCATTTTAGGAAACTTTTATGTGCTAACTTGTTATAAACGACTTATGTGACTTTGTATGATGATGTGTTATGTGTTAACATGATCACATAGGACTAACGAGCATGCTAGAACTATAAAACCGATATGCTTTGTGAACTTTCTAAAGATGGAAACTTACTATAAATAGTAAGTTGTCCATAGACGCGACCTACGCGTTTTGCACACGACAAACACTTACACGATTGCTACACGATTCACAAACCGTCACACGGTTCACCAACGGGTCGTTGATTTGACACGGTCAACTTTGGTCAAACACGGTCAAACATGGTCAAACACGGTCAATATGGACCAACACGAGCAAACACGGACATTGTGGACCGCCATGGACAAACATGAACAACCAAGGGTTGTTGGGCACAAACACGAGCACTAACACCAACACTAGCACGGTCCCTTACACGAACTCACGTACGGTATACGATATAGGTTGCCGGTGACCGACGTGCTACACGACAACTCAGGAGCTTACGCTTACGTACAATCATATCACTAAGGTGAGTTTACGGCCCCTCTTTACTCTTTTTCAAACGCTTTTAAATAGGGGGAGAATACTTGTTGCATCGAGTCAAACATCTATTACTGTACAAACATTTTGGTGTATGCTGGTTTATTAGACAAACATTAAGTGTTGTAATCGTAAGAAGTCCTCACAAAGTCTTACCGTTAATGTACAAACAACGAGGCGAGTTTGAATGGATCCGTTTGGGGTGTGACTAACCCCGCGTGGCGAAATATTGACTGGATGTCATAACACGTGAAAACTTGACCTATCTTGCCATGTTATTACGAGACATGGCAGAGGCAAAGACTAACAAGTCTAGTTCGGTAGTGATGCACTGACACTTTGGGCCAAGGGCTCGGTACTAACATATGATAAACAACATGACACACTTTCTTACTATATATGTATATCAAAACCTGTGAACTCACCAACCATTGTGTTGACACTTTTTCAAACTTGTATTCTCAGGTAACTAGCGAGCTATGGATAACAGGAATGCACACTTTAAGGGTCGAGCATTAGGATCCGCATGCATTTCTGTCTTATCATTTGGAAACATTCTTATTTATGTTATGAACTAAACAATGTTGTATTTGACAATTTGATTTCCGCTGCATGTATTCAAACATATATATTTCCGCTGCTATGAGATACTTTTCCGCTGCAAACTATTTTGTTATCTGTATATGTCAAACTTGGATTTGTAAACGCATATAGAGTCGTTCTATATGACCTTGAGCTGTGATTCTGGACACGTCACATCCACGTGGATATACGCCACGAGTGGGAATTTGGGGGTGTGACAGAAGCCAAAGACGATCCTAACATCGTAACCGGTACGTTTCTTTTAAATAATGTCTATGCTAGCATATTATTTGATACCGGTGCCGATAGGAGCTTTATATCTAGTGAGTTTAGCAAATTACTAGATATTACCCCAACACCACTAGATTACAAGTATACCGTAGAGTTAGCTGACGGCAAACTGATTGAAACACAACACATCTTTCGAGGATGCGTCATGGTTTTGGCGAATCACGAACTCGAAATCGATTTGATGCCGGTGACTCTTGGAAGCTTTGATGTGTTCGTTGGAATGGATTGGCTATCCGCTAACCAAGCTGAAATCGTATGCAACGAGAAGATCGTACGGGTGACGTTGCAGAACGGAGAACAGATCTCGATTCAGGGGGAAAGACGGGGAGTACCTCTGAACATCATGTCATGCATGAAGGCGAACAAGTACCTACAAAAGGGATACACTGCCATACTAGCCCTCATCACAGAGCAACCAAATAAGGAGAGGAAAATTGAGGACATCGCCGTAGTCCGCGATTTTCCCGAAGTGTTTCCCGAGGATCTACCTGGATTGCCTCCGAAATGACAAGTCGAGTTCCAGATAGATCTTACACCTGGAGCAGCACCGATTGCCAAAGCTCCATACCGACTAGCACCGACTGAGATGCAGGAACTGTCTAACCAGTTGCAGGAGCTGTTAGACAAGGGATTTATCAGACCGAGCTTCTCACCTTGGGGAGCACCGGTCTTGTTCGTAAAGAAGAAAGACGGATCATTCCGTATGTGTATCGACTACAGAGAGCTGAACAAGGTGACGATCAAGAATCGATATCCCTTACCGCGAATAGACGATCTGTTTGACCAGTTGCAAGGGTCAAGCTACTATTCGAAGATCGATTTAAGATCGGGTTACCACCAACTAAGGATACAGGAAAACGATATCCCTAAGACTGCTTTTCGAACCCGATACGGACACTACGAATTCTTGGTTATGCCCTTCGGACTAACCAACGCACCAGCTGTATTCATGGATCTCATGAATAGAGTGTGCAAACCTTACCTTGACAAATTCGTAATAGTGTTCATTGATGACATTCTGATTTACTCGATGAATCGAGAAGAACATACTGAGCATTTGAGGCTAGTCTTAGAACTATTAAAGAAAGAGCAGTTGTACGCAAAGCTTTCAAAATGCGACTTTTGGATTCGCGAAGTCCAATTCCTTGGACACGTGGTTAATGAGCAGGGAATACACGTAGACCCAGCCAAAATCGAAGCAATTAAGAACTGGGAAGCACCCAAGACTCCGACTGAGGTGCGACAATTCCTAGGTCTGGCCGGGTACTACAGAAGATTCATTGAGGGATTCTCAAAGATTGCTCAATCACTGACATCCCTGACACATAAAGACAAAAAGTTCGATTGGGGAGACAAACAAGAAGCTGCTTTCAACCTGTTGAAACAGAAACTATGCACTGCACCCATCCGATCCCTACCGGAAGGATGTGATGACTTCGTGGTGTATTGCGACGCCTCGAAACAGGGACTCGGTTGTGTGCTGATGCAACGCGAGAAAGTGATAGCATACGCTTCACGCCAACTGAAGGTGCATGAGAAGAACTACACGACTCATGACCTTGAGTTGGGAGCCGTGGTGTTTGCCTTGAAGATCTGGCGACACTACTTATACGGCACGAAATGTACAATCTTTACCGATCATAAGAGCCTACAACACATCTTCGACCAGAAAGAGTTGAACATGAGACAACGAAGGTGGGTTGAACTCATAGGTGATTATGATTGCGCCATCAAGTATCATCCAGGCAAAGCCAATGTAGTGGCCGACGCGTTGAGTCGAAAAGAAACAACAAAGCGCGTGCGTGCACTACAACTCACGATTCATTCTGAATTGCCAAATCAGATACGAAACGCACAACAAGAAGCTCTAAAAGCTGAAAACCTTACTCTTGAAGCCATGCGTGGCATGGATAAGCAAATAAAGGCAAAAGACGACGGAGCTTACTATTTAATGGATCGAATCTGGATTCCACGCTACGGAGGATTGAGAGAAGTAGTGATGGATGAAGCTCACAAGAGCCGGTATTCCGTACACCCAGGCTCTGATAAGATGTATCACGATTTGAAGACAACCTATTGGTGGCCAAACATGAAAGCTAAGATAGCAACATACGTGAGTAAATGCCTAACGTGCTCAAAAGTCAAAGTTGAGTTCCAGAAGCCATCAGGGTTACTTCAACAACCGGAATTACCAATGTGGAAATGGGAGCAGATTTCCATGGATTTCATCACTAAACTGCCAAAGACGGCAAGTGGTTGCGATACCATCTGGGTTATCGTAGACCGACTGACAAAGTCTGCACATTTTCTACCCATCAAGGAGACTGACAAGCTAGACAAACTCACTCGGATTTATTTAAAGGAAGTGGTCACTCGACATGGAGTGCCAATCTCAATCATATCTGATCGCGACAGTCGATTTACGTCGCATTTCTGGAAGTCCTTGCATAAGGCTTTGGGCACGAGATTGGACATGAGTACCGCTTATCACCCGCAGACGGACGGGCAAAGTGAGCGAACGATACAGACACTGGAGGACATGCTCCGGGCATGTGTCATTGACTTTGGTAGTAGCTGGGAATCTCATCTACCGTTAGTTGAGTTCTCATATAACAATAGCTACCACACTAGCATTCAAGCTGCACCATTCGAGGCACTTTACGGACGTAAGTGTCGATCACCCATTTGCTGAGCGGAAGTTGGAGACAGTCAACTGACTGGCCCAGAACTTGTGCACGAAACGACTGAGAATATCGTACAAATACGCAAGCGAATGGCAGCCGCTCGTGACAGACAGAAAAGCTATGCCGACAAGCGACGCGACCCCTTGGAGTTCCAGGTGGGGGACAGAGTGTTACTCAAGGTCTCGCCCTGGAAAGGTGTCATTCGGTTTGGCAAACGAGGAAAGTTGAACCCTCGTTACATCGGACCTTTCGAGATTACAAAACGAATAGGCCCTGTAGCCTACGAACTAAACCTGCCAGCTGAACTGAGCAGTGTGCACAACGTATTCCACATCTCGAATCTCAAGAAGTGCCTATCTGATGAAACACTTGTTATTCCTCTCGAGGAAATACAAATCGACGAACAATTGAATTTTGTTGAGGAACCGGTGGAGATTATGGACCGGGAAACCAAGAAGCTCAAACTCAGCAAGATTCCGATTGTGAAAGTGCGATGGAACTCGCGACGAGGACCGGAATTCACGTGGGAACGTGAAGACTAGATGAAACAAAAGTACCCACACCTGTTCGCGGAACAGACAAACACTGGCAACACAAGTTGAATTTCGGGACGAAATTCTTTCTAACAAGGGGAGGATGTGACACCCCGTAATTTCCAGGTCAGCAACTTATTTATTTAAATGTTTATTTAAATGCATAATGTACACGTGGCACTAGAATTAGAATAATTTAGTGTGACACGTGGCACGACAGTACGAACACCAGCATACGACTAGATAATTCGAGAAATTATCGAGAAACAGCACACACGTGTCAAAACACACGAACGTTGGTGAACGCTTAACACATTGTATAGCACAACACTCGAAACTTCACGAAACACTGTCACAAGTCAATTATGGCTAATAATTGACCAATAGAGTCTAAACGACGCTCGAATGATGTTTTACAGTCGAGAAACAGGCAAGAATGGGCCAGAACAACAAAACAAGCTTATTGGGCTTGAAATTCAGGCCAGGCGGTACGCCTGACCCGAGACGCCCACGTCAGGCGATGCGCGCGGATGGGAAATTGAGCGTCCCATCCGTTCCAATCCACGCGTAACGACGGGCTATGTCCGCCCACGCCAGGCGTTACGCCTGGGGCGCCAGAGTCGCCAAACAGCTTTTTAAACCCCCAAGATCATCATAACACCTACTATCATCATTTTTCTCGACCACACACGCCACCATTCGACCATAACCGATCCAGGAGCTCTGCTACACCCTTCTTCAACCTTTAGAAAGCCATTGGAAGCCATTGAAGCCACCTTGAAGCTTGAAGAGCTTGAGGAGAGGAGTTGGAAGCCACACCACCACCATCACCATCGTTTTTTCTGCTCGAACCTGCTGTCCAGGAGCTCGAGTGACTGCTCTCATCATCATCTCAGGGTCTTTGAGGCTTTGGAAGGTAGATTGATGTTCCTTGTAGCTTAAAATGCATTATTTTCACTTCTACACACACATACAATGCATGAATCACGCATGCAAGTACCTATAGTGCACATGCACGAGATTATGATCTGGGTTTGTTGATTTTAAAGTGTTTAATGATGATCTAGAGTGATTAGAATGTATTTCATGACGATCTATGATGATGTGAGTCATTAAAGTGTGTTATTTGGTCTTGGATTGATGAATTAATGCCATGCATGTATGATCCATGATGGTAGGAATGATTTTGAGTATATGGATATGCTTATTGATGGTATTAGAATGATTACTCATAGTTAGATTTGGTTGAAAGGATTAAAACTATGATTTTTATGAATCTTTATATTTATAGTAACTTTTTAATTGCAAGTTGATGATTTAGTGGAAATGATGAACATGCATGTATGTGGAATTGTTGTTAGGATGATAATGTGATGATTTGACTTGTTGGAAAGTGGTTTTGATGTTGTTTGTAGCCATACTTGTCATTATTACTATATTTAGAAACTTTTCTAGTTGAAATATTAATAGACGATGAAATCGGTTACGTTGACATGATTAAATGTTGATAGATGATATAGTAGGATGATTTGTGACATAAACAATGGATTAGAAATGTTAAATGGTCATTTTTATGCAAAAACCACAAAGTTACTATTTATAGTAACTTTATTTTTAGAAAAACCGACTTGTCAACGTGTTGTGTTATTTGAGCATGCTAAATGACTTATTATGTTATAATATGCGTATTAGATGCTAAGTTAGATGATTTCCGATGTCACGTATGCTAAAAATGGAAACTTTCCATTTTAGGAAACTTTTGTGCACTAACATGCTATAAACGACGTATATGAACTTGTATGATAATGTGCTATGTGTTAACATGACCCCGTAGGACCATTGAGTATGTTAGAACTCTAACACCGATATGCTTTGTGAACTTTCCATAAATGGAAACTTACTATAAATAGTAAGTTGTCCATAGACGCGATTTGCGCGTTTTGCACACGACAAACACTTACACGATTGCTACACGATTCACAAACCGGCACACGGTTCACCAACGGGTCGTTGACTTGACACGGTCAACTTTGGTCAACTCTAGTCAAACACGGTCAATGTGGACCAACACGAGCAAACACGGTCAATGTGGACCAACACAGTCAAACACGGTCAATATGGACCAACACGAGCAAACACGGTCAATGTGGACCGACACGGACAAACATGAACAACCAAGGGTTGTTGGACACAAACACGAGCACTAACACGAACACTAGCACGGTCACTTACACAAACTCACGTACGGTATACGCTATAGGCTGCCGGTGACCGACGTGCTACTTGACGATTCAGGAGCTTACGCTTACATACATTCATTTCACTAAGGTGAGTTTACGGCCCCTCTTTACTCTTTTTCAAATGCTTTTAAATAGGGGGAGAATACTAGTTGCATCGAGTCAAACATTATTACTGTACAAACACTATTGTGTATGCTGGTTTATTGGACAAACATTAAGTGTTGAACTCGTTACAAGCCCTCACAAAGTCTTACCGTTAATGTACGAACAACGTGGTAGATTTGGATGGATCCATTAGGGAATGACTAACCCCACGGGGCACCATGTTGACTGAGTGTCATAACCCGTGCAAATTCTGACCTAACTTGCTATGTATACGAGGCATAGCGGAGGCAAGAGCAAACAAGTCTAGTTCGGTAGTGACGCACTGACACTTTGGGCCTAGGGCTCGGTACTAACATTTGATAAACAGCATGATACACTTTCATTACTATATGTATATCAAAACCTGTGAACTCACCAACCATTGTGTTGACGCTTTTTCTAACTTGTATTCTCAGGTAACTAGCTGACTATGGAGCAGGAATGCACATTAGGGATTATGGGCATAGGATCCCGCATTCATGTTAACAGTCTTTTGAAAAACAATTACTTTTGGGTTATGTTTAAACAATGTTGTGTTGTCAATTTAATTTCCGCTGTGTAAACAACTATCTTTCCGCTGCATGTTATGATAACTTTATTTCCGCTGCAAACTATTTTATCAAGTGTATGTGTCAAACTTGGATTTGTAAACGCATATAGAGTTGTTCTATATGACCTTGAGCTGTGATTCTGGACACGTCACACCCACGTGGACTGACACCACGAGTGGGAATTTGGGGGTGTGACACTTAGCGTTAATAACAAAAGCTCTAGTTGTCTTCTTTACATTTACATTAGCTTTTTCTCCTGAACCACCAGCACCGCTAGTTCCACTCGCTTTATTCGATTTAGGGCACTCATCTGGATAGTGTCTCTGTTCTTTGCAGTTGAAGCATGTCACCATTTTCTTTCTTCGGTGTTCATACATTGAATGACCTGCCAATTACATACCTGAATCGATGACCTAAGGCATCATCGTCCTAACTATATTACGAAATTCACTTT
Organism: Mikania micrantha; assembly: GCA_009363875.1. Lineage (NCBI taxonomy): Eukaryota > Viridiplantae > Streptophyta > Magnoliopsida > Asterales > Asteraceae > Mikania > Mikania micrantha. The sequence goes on along the minus strand of CM018693.1, from coordinate 14,279,568 downwards.
TACCAGTCCCTAGATATAGCGACTGAAAAGGTTTGATTATGGTGTCACAAGACGTGGCACCAATCAAGCATAATCAAAATATTTAAAAGTGTAATACTGATGCCCTGCACCGACCATGCGATGGCTTAAAATTTCCGTTCGATTTTTTTTTTCATTTTTGTTCGTTGGGCAAAATTTTCGAATTACTAAATCATGAAAACTTTCTCAAGTCATAGAACACGCATTGGTTCTTCCTTTAGTTTGAATAATGGAATTCAACCATCCCATAGCTTCGTATTTAAATGAATTCAAGGCGTACAAAATCGTATCTTCTTCGGCATATTTGCTGATAGCAAGTACCTCCTCAATTGTTTCAATCAATCTTAATGCTACGACAGTTCCTTTCGTTCTATGAGCTTTGGAGGTTTACAAGATTGGAATGTTTTATACTAACATTTGTTAGTTTTGGTTGTTTCAAACTAGAAGATTCTTAATTTTAAATTTTCATTTTTCATTTTTGATGCATCGTTTTCTTTTGTTATTATTTTCATGAGATTCGAATTTTCATCATTTTTTAGCGATTATTGACAGAATCGCATCTTTTATTCATTCTACAATTATTGATTGTATCTCAGTATTCTGAGTCACGGTTTCAATAATATCCGTGTTCTCGTTTGCCCACGTGTATTTGCAGAAGGTTTGCCAGAATTTTGGTTTCGAGACATTGTCTACAAAACATGATATTTAACAAGGTCTTAAAATAATTCATCGTAATTTAGCTTATAAGCTATCATCAGAATTCATCTTATTAATCATTCTTAGTATCTCAAGTATTCTATTCTACCTATTCCTTTGATAGACACTTATCTCAGTTCGGTTAAAGCATAGATACAATCTTTAGTACCTATTTCGCTAAAACCAGGAGCTCTGATACCAACCTGTCACACCCCGGGCTCTCGGCGGCCCGGGTGCTGCGACCCTAATTGGTTTCATGGATAATACAGTCTCGGTCAGAGTTTATTACTCTTTTTCATATGTGTTAAGCGGAAGCGTTTCATGAATTTCATAATTTTACAAATAATTCACATGCGTGGATGTGAAAATCATATTTTTCATTATTTCTAAATAGTTCATACGCGTGGGTATGAAAAATCACATTTCATAATTTGTAAATAATTTTCGAAATAACTTTTCAGGATTTCATAAAATTTCATATGCATATGTATGAACACCATCATTTCACATTATAGTAAACTGGATTTTCACACACATAATTTCAATTCGTTTTATAATATCCGGTTTATAATGACTTGGAGGCATAGCTCCAATAGCTCCATGGTCTCACCACAAGATCTTATTCTTGGTCTCTTGGTCTTCAAAACGCCAACCTAGTATATCTAGATCCAACGCCGAAGCCGAATATAGGGGGGATGCAAATGTTGTTGCCGAGGCTACATGGCTACGTAATCTTCTCTCACAGTTGTATGTTTCGGTTCCGAAAGCCACCATTGTCTATTGTGACAATATTTAAGCAGTGTACTTATCTGAAAATCCCGTACAACATCAGCGCACCAAGCATGTAGAAATTCATATCCACGTTGTCCGAGAAAAGGTTCGTATCGGTCATGTTCGAGTTCTTCACGTGCCTTCCTCTGCCTAATACGCGGATATCTTCACCAAGGGTCTCCCACGACAGTTATTTCAAACTTTTCGGTCCAGTTTAAGCGTGTGTCCTACCCCAGCTCAAACTGTGGGGGACTATTAGATAGGATATATATTTTGTATATATTAGAAGATTTGGTATGATCTCATCTTATATTATAAGATTATAGTTTGTAATATTTCTCCCTATATAAAGGGATTGACATTGAGAGGAAAGGAGACACAGAAACTTTCGGAGATTACGATCTCTTTCAATTTCGTGCATGTCAACTGACAGCTGCAAGAGCAGAAAGTGGCTGGCAAGCAATAACATCATAGCAACATTTGCAAAGTGTCGGGTGATCAATCAAACGAACCAACTTGAGGTGAAAAATTCTAGCATCTTTCACATTTTGTCCCTTCGGCGCATGGTACTCCAATCCATATTTTATTTTCACCTTGAATTATATATTTCCCCATAATACAGTATGTTTTTGGATCTTAAATCATCCAATGTAGAAAGAATCTCAACCTGCAGATTGACCAGTCAACTTTTTAAACAAGTTTCATCAAAATTTAACACTTAAGATGTCCAACCAAATATTTAAGTTTTATTTATGAGAGTTACAGTAACAAGTGCCACAACACAACTATTTTTGACACAAATTAACAACTTATCACAGGACCCTACTTTAAAGTGGTATTTTATTGTGCATGTTATGTTATGTTATGTTACAACTTTATCACAGGAACTAAATTCACCTCAATTTGTTTCATATATAAACATGCCAACCAGTTTTACATATTATTATTAGAGTAGTATTGTTTTTGTAATCATGATTAAAGCATTAAAATTTCGTAACAAAAATTGATAGACAAAAACTTTGAGGGTCAACTCAACTTGATTTGGCATGTTCCGACCCTAGGGATGGCAATGGGCCGGGTTTGGGCTAGGTTTGAGTAATCCCAGTCTAAAACTCGTTTATAAAAGTATGTCACACACTCGTCCTAAAACCCATCGGGTATTTACTCGTGAAAATTTGAAAAATTGATCCCATACCCGCGAAAATTTGAAAAATTGATCCCATACCCGGCCCAATACCTATCAGGTTTAGGAATACCCGTCCTATATGTAGCGGGTTTCGGGTTAGCCCGTCGGATGCGGGTTTTTTTGTCATCCCTATCTGACCCATGATAAAAACATAACCGGTTTTAACCTAAACCCTTTTAAAAATACCTGCGATGTTATGAATATGCGATGTAGTGAGTCAACATCAACTTTAGCTTCACACGTGTTCCTTAATCTCACAGCAAGAGCATCATCATAGCACTGGAGGTACACCTTTGCCTCTAGACTGGAAAACAATAAGGGAGATTAAGCCGGTTTAAGAACCGAAAACCGCACTAGAATGAGCATTCCTGGTTATCGGTTATACGCAGTCTCGGTCTTTAGGGTTTACTGCGAAAACTGACACCGATGGTTTCTTCTTCCAAAACGTGAAGCAATCTTCATCGTCTGCCACTTTTTTAAAGCTTTGAATTCATGTAAGTTACTAATCGCCATTCAAATTTCAAAATCTGGTTCATTTTTGAAGCAATTTTTCTAATCATCATTCATCTGACAAGGAAGGTTTTTGGTTAATTTTCCTAATCGTCATCTTTACTTTCTGTTGTGATTTAGCTGAAATTAGTCCATATACTGCAAATTATGTTTATTTGCTGCTCATATTTGTTTATATGGGTGATTGTCTGATTGAGTCAATATGCACTCCAAGTGTTCGATGAAATGTCTTATTTTGCATAGTCAAGTCCATTGTATCTTTAAACCAAAGTTTGTTGATTTTACACACCATAATGTTGATTTTTTAATTTTCTTATATAATACTATTTAAAATTGGGATGCTTAGATCATGGGGTATGCCCCTTGGTCCAACCACTCCACATATGCGCCACGTAGGTACCCACCACAACCACTCACTCCACCAAAAGTGGTGGAAATGCCCCTTGGTTCAACCACTCCACTTCATCTTTTTTTTTTAAATTAAATAAGTAGATATAATTAATCATAAATTAAAAAAAATTACATAAAATTATAAATAAAAATTACAAATTAATAAAAAAAAAGCTAATTATCTCTATATTTATTTCGAATTTTTTCCTTCTCCCTCTCGGCAATTTCACGGTCGACCCCGGTTAAGTGGCCAGTGTTGGTGAATAGAAGTTGTAACTCTACCAACCGTTGATGTTCCCGTTTTAATTCGTTAAAGTCACCGATTTGTTGAGATAAGTTTTCCATTCCTTGGTTATAATCCAGGGTCGTTTGAGATGAAGAGCCCCATCTCGCCCTTGCTCGGTCGGCCTTTGCACGATCTATCCTAATCGGACGGGTCAAATCCTCTATCTCGTTGTCGTCTTCTTCTTCTTCTTCATCGAGCTCGTTTAGATTTATTTGAACTCGAGCATCCGACGAGCCGGGGCTATCGGTAGACGATGCTTTTGATCGTTTTGAGGCCGACGGTTGAACAGTCGGGATTCTAACCCAGTTAGGACATTTCGACAACTTCATCCTGAGATAGTTGAGCAAACCCGTGCGTTTGTTGACTCGAACCATATTCAGCGAAGGTGTAAAACCTTGTTGTGGACTCGATTCAAAATACAGTCGATAACAATTTGAATCAAAAAAAGGATTCATTGGAGAAGGGTTAAAGAACCAATTCGGAGGTGGGATGTTCGGGTTTCGGCTAGGTGGGGTGTTTGGGTTGTAGTATTGGTTTGGTGTTTGGTTGGGATCCATAGAAAGTGTTTTTTTTGTTAAGAAAGTAGAAGTAATTTGAAATGGGGAGAGTGAGAGATTTTTTGTGTTGAATGTGGTTTAAATAGGTAAATTTTTTGTTTTTTGTTTTTAAATCTTGGCAACGGTATAATTCAAGCTCCAACGGTCATTTTAGCCGTTGCCCCACTCACGCCCATCCCCCCACGCCCGCCCACGCCCCGGAGGGGGCGGTGTTCCACGCCCCATTCACGCCCACTCACACGGCGCACCGGAAGGTCTTACTATACCCAAAATGTTGATAATTACGAGCTTTTAAGCAACATATTTTTAAAGTTTATCAAACCTAATTTCATGTAAACAATATAAACATAAACTTTAAAATAAACATTAAAATGAACAATAACTCAACTAAATAAACATGAATTGTTGAAGATGAAGTTTAAAATGTGGAATCCATTTATGGTCAACATCAATCATACCAAAATAATGACTTCTTGGTTTTCCTTGCTGTAAAATCTGGGCATATAAAATATGCTGAGCTTCCTGTTGAGTTCCAAAATTTCATAATTTGTTTGGAAATGTTGATTGGATGGTGGCAACATTGATGCCTACCATGGCTTTGGGGCTAGCCTTGCACATGTTTTAGGTGGTGTTTGTTTTTTCAGAGGCAAAATGTCTGCAATCTGCGGACCACGTCTGCAGACCTCTTTTGCAGAAGAGGTGGACCAAACCCCTGCAAGAAGAGGGTTTGTTTTTAACATTTTCAAAACCTCTTCCCACTTCTGTCAGAGATCCACCAACCTCCCGCCGGAGATCTTCTTAGACTATCCACAGCGGTCACCCCACTGAAAACCCTTCCCCACTGAAATTTCATGCCACGTCATCACCCCACTGAAAACCTTAATCACCCACAATGGTCACCCCACTGAAAACCCTTCCCCACTATTCCACGTCATCAACATTTTTTAAATTTAATTGATTTATTTAATTTTTTTTTGCAAACAAAAAATAATAAACTTAGAATTTAATTAAACAATTCAAATAAAGATCCAAATAAAATAAAAATTACATTGCAAATTTAAATAAAAAAAACCATACAAAAAAAACTAACAATTCAAATAAAATTTAACGATATTTATCCAAGAGTTTCTTTTTCATTTTTTGCATTATTTCACGATCTTCGTCGTCGAACATGTCGGGAGGCATAGACTCAAGTGCTCTGAGGTCGGATCGGAGAGTTTTTTCTTCGTGCATTTTTTTCCTTTCTTCGTGTTTTATTTTTTGAAAAGTTGTGAAAGCTTGGAGTTGCTCGGCGAGTTCGGTTGTTGACATGTTAGAGGAGACGGTTTGACGACTCGAAGAGGACGCCCGTTTTGTTGTATCTCGACCCGTCGGTCTAACCGGTTCCGGTGGGGTGTCGAACTCGGGTTCTTCTTCGTCATCCTCTAGGTTAACCGCGTAATTTGTATGTGCGGTCGAACCCCGGGCGAATACTCGTTCGTTTCGGAATTTTTGGTTCTTTTTGAAGAACCTTGGACCTCGTTACCTTCTTGGCAAAGAACACGGAATTTTGGCGAGTCTTTTATCGCCACCCAAACGTGGTAGTGGTTAAACGTTTGGCCGTTACTCTTTAGTTGGTATTCCTTTACGGCCCATTTCAAAACGTTCTCGTCGCTCATCCCGCTTTTTCGGTTGTTTGCGCAGTTGCTATAGATCCCACTAAACTTTGTTAACTTGGTGCACATATCCTTCCACTTTGAATTTAGTTGATGATACGTGCGGTATTCGGCATCAAAGCCCATCACATTGTGCCAACTAACGGTTACCTTTTTCCAAAAATTTTCCCGTTTTTGCGAGTTACCTACAAAAAAAAATTTCAAAAGTAAGTTAAAAAATTAAACCCTTTAAAATAATATATAACAAAACTAAGTAATAAAATTTTTACCTTTGGTTTTGGATGGTTTTTTGGGTAAAAAAAGTTGGGTATTTATTTAGTTTTAAAAAGTTGATTTTTTTTTTTTTTTTTGATTTTATACCGTTCAACAACGGTAATATATGGCATCCAATCACAAACCGAGATTTTCCACGGGGAGCGGGAGCCGTTGGGGCCGGTTGAGCGGGAGCCGCTGGCTAGGGGGGCGGTGTGCCCGCTGGACCCCGCCGCGGGGGAGGGCACCGCTGGCTAGGGCGGGGAGGGTATTGTGGGTGGTCTTATCCCACTTCTACCGAAGATCCACCAACCTCCCGCCGAACATCTTCCCATCACTCCTGATTATCGGCCATCTTTACTTCTAAAACCACTACTCTACAGAACCCTAGCCAAACTCTCTACATAACCCTAGCCATTCTTCGAACTGACGTTGAAGGCGGTGGAGGTGGGCGTCGTTCGTGAAGGCGGTGGTGGGAGACGACTCGACCCCACTATATGCGACGACCGAAGAAGGGGGAAACGTCGTTCGATTAAGGACGACCGGAAAAGGGGCGAACCCTAGATTGAACCGATGGGGGGCGCGACTTTGAAGGATGACGGCGGTGGGAGGCGAAGGTGGTGGGAGGCGCGACGGTGGAGGAGGCCGGCTGTGGAGAGGCGGTGTAGGGAGCTTGGGTTGAAGAAGTGAGAAGAGGCTACAAGTGGAAGGACCATGTCTACCCCAAAAAGAGGTGGGGCAAATGTTTTTTAGTGAAACGTATTCTGAAAAACAAACAGTTTGAAACCCCCAACCTCTGCCCGTAGTCTGCGGGGCACAGACAAAAGAGGCCAGAAGAGCTTTTTAGAAAAAACAAACACCCCCTTAATGTTGAATGACTTCTATCATGATAATATTCACCAGATTACTCACTTTTTTTTAAATTTTTATATAAATTACATGTAGAATTTGGCCCACGTGTTACTATTTAACTGGTCTTATTTCACAGGCTTATAATCAAATAAAATAAGTTTAAAAGTAAAAGAGTTGAACCAAAATAAAGAAAATAAAAGGTAACAAAATCAATCACACCAAAAGAATCGGTCTAGTCAGCCGATTAATTGGTAGTCGGTTAGGCACCGATTAATTTTTAGTTAGTTGGTCAAAAAATTGGTAATCGGTCGAAGGCGGCTCTAGTCGGCTAGGCGGACAATTTGCCGGAATCCAATGAAATTCCGACGACTTTTGAAATTTCGGCAACATTTTCCGGTGACTGTTAAAATTCTAGTGAGTTTCTCGGCGACTTTTGGAATTTAGCAAGATTTCCGGTAGTTATTGATAGTTTGACAAAACTGCGGAGATTTTTCTGGTAAAATTCTACACACATATGTGTGTGTGTATATAACTTGGTTAGTACCCCGTGTATGAAGCCCAACCCCCCTGCTGCTATATAATTTAACCAGAAAAACCAGCCCAAACTTGCGAATATGAAACCAAGAAAAATAGAATTTTATTTAATCAGGAGGTACAATTAAACCAAAGAAATCTACCCCTATTTATACTAAAAACAAAACACAAAAGTCAAGGTTTTATCCCTATAAAACCTGCTGAAAAAACTAAACTTATCCAAAACCTAATTTAAACTTTAAACTTTAAAATCTATTAGATAAATCCAAAACAACTAAAAATCTAAACTTTCTAGCTTTAACCCTTAACTTATTAGTATTACAAGATTAGTCCAACAATCAATCCCCTAATCTTGTAATCTCATTCTTCTTTCAAAGCAAAGGTATTGAATCCTCATCCACCCGGTTCAAATTAACCCTTTCTTTCTTTTCATCCCAACTAGGACATTCAGCCACATAATGTCCAAGTTCATTGCACTTGAAACACCTTATACGGCTCTTGTCTCTCTCTCTTTGACCTCTGTTTTGTTGAAACTGTCAGGCCCTTTCTTGACCAGCCTTGTGACCTTCACCTCGGTCACTTCCTTGATCATTATGGCTTGAACTTCCTTGACCACCTCACCCACAATGTTCACAAAACAAGTCTTTTCCTTTCACCTTTGAGAGCAGCAGCTTACCATGTGATTCTCCTCCTTGATCTAGGTCTTTTATACGCTCCTCATATGCCTTTAACCTTCCAACAGCTTCATCAAACCTCATGCTATCCAATTCAAAGCATTGTTCAATTGATGCTACAATTTGAATGAATGATCTAGGCATCGAGTCCAATAACTTCCTCACCATTTGTCCTTCTTCAAAAGTAGTTCCAAGACCCTTTGCCTTAGATACCAGCCCACTCATCTTTCCTGTGAAATCATCAATTGATTCATCTTCCTTCATCTTGAGATTTTCGATTTCCCTTCTCAAGGTTTGAAGTCTTGTTGTTCTTACTCGATCCACCCCCAAAAACCTTGTTTTAAAAGCATCCCAAACCTGTTTAGCATCACCATAACCTGCCAGCTGTAAGACCAAATCTTCGGGTATTGCTTGAAAGAGGAATGCAAGTGCCATCTTCGACTTTCTTTGATCCACAGCAGCCCCGATTGTAGGTTCCACTGCTTCCCACAGCCCGTTTGCATCCATGATCGTTCTCACCCTTATTGACCATACTTGATAATTGGTGTTTGTCAAAACTGGGCACTGATAGCTCATAGAACCTGTTTCTCGTGCTGGAACAATTACTGCATCCTCTTTTCCAGCCATTCTTCCTCGTATAAGTAAGCAAACAAGTATCTACCTTATCAGATTTCTTGTGAACACCTCCCCGATCAATCTGCCCCTGCTATTGATCACCAACACGAAAAACCACTGCTTTTCTGTCTCCCTGGCTGCTAAACGAAACCTTCAGCCCCCTGCTGATTCGTCCTCCTGCACCCTGGTTCGTTGGCTTGTTCCTGCCGCACAACAGCCCTCCTGTTGTTCACGACTGAGAGATTAATCAACACAATCTGATTTTTCCTTCCAGCACCTTGCTAAATCGAATCGATCAGCTGATTGATTAGCCGATCAGAACCTGCTGCCCTTCCCCAACAATTGATTGCTGATCGCAGGTATGAGCCTTTAAAGCTCTGATACCAATTGAAGCCCAACCCCCCTGCTGCTATATAATTTAACCAGAAAAACCAGCCCAAACTTGCGAATATGAAACCAAGAAAAATAGAATTTTATTTAATCAGGAGGTACAATTAAACCAAAGAAATCTACCCCTATTTATACTAAAAACAAAACACAAAAGTCAAGGTTTTATCCCTATAAAACCTGCTGAAAAAACTAAACTTATCCAAAACCTAATTTAAACTTTAAACTTTAAAATCTATTAGATAAATCCAAAACAACTAAAAATCTAAACTTTCTAGCTTTAACCCTTAACTTATTAGTATTACAAGATTAGTCCAACAGTATAACACGGGCTGAATGAAAAAATATAATAAATAATCATTAATAAAAAATCCAGACAATAAAAGAAATTTTTTTTTAATATAAAATATGACTAAAATTTTGTATAATTTAATACTTTAAGTAATAAAATATTTATTATTTCTTTAAACCCTAATTTTTAAAAGTTTATTTCTCTAAACATTTTGTTTTAAAATAATATTTTTTAAAAATTGTATATTTTATAATAATTTGGATTTTCAAAATGTGTTTTTTAATATTAATATGTTTTTAATGTATTAAAAAAATCTGTTTCTTAGTTTAAATATGTGAAAAAAAAAAATTTTAATATTTAATATTTTTATAAAAATTATACAAAAAAATTGGAATTTGGATGAATACTTGCAACTTACTGTTCACCGGAATTGGTTTTGTATACAGAGCAATGATGCATGGAATATTGAGCTATTTCTATTTGTTGCTTCCTTCATTTCCGTCATCAGTTCGTGTATAATCCATGCATTTATGGTTAATTTATCCAATTCTTTCAAGAATTTATCCATATTACTCATATCAAGAAGAAACTATAAACTCTTCTGTCGTCAATCAAGATGCATATCGAGTAACACCCCTGTTCCTAACCATGAACAGATTTCACACCTTATATTAGACCAAAAATCAACAACTGAAGCACTTGAAACTTTCAAATGGGCATCCAAACTCCCACATTTCACACACGACCAATCCACCTACAGAGCTCTAATCCACAAGCTTTGCACCTTCCGACATTTTGACATTGCCCACCAAATGCTCGATGAAATGCCTGGCTCAATTGGGTTGCCACCAGATGATGATATCTTTGTCACCATTGTTCGTGGGTTAGGGAGAGCTCGAATGATCCGACAAGTGGTTAAAGTTCCTGAATTGGTTTCAAGATTCAAAGTGACACCCACCCTGAAAATCTACAACTCCATACTTGATGTTCTTGTTAAAGAAGACATCAATATAGCACGTGGATTTTATAGAAGAAAGATGATGGTTTGTGGTGTTAAAGGTGACATGTATACTTATGGTATATTGATGAAGGGACTTTGCTTGACTAATCGCATCGCAGATGGTTTTAAGCTTTTGCAAACCATGAAAAACAAAGGTGTGACTCCAAACACTGTTGTATACAACACACTACTTTATGCTCTTTGCAAGAATGGAAAACTTGGGATAGGGAGGGCTAGGAGCTTGATGAATGAGATGGCGGATCCAAACAATGTTACTTTTAATGCTCTAATAACCGCTTACTGTAAAACAGAGAACTTAATACAAGCACTTGTGATGTTAGAAAAAAGTTTTGATCTTGGGTTTGTGCCTGATGCTATTACAATCACCAAAGTTATCAAGATTCTATGTGACAAGGATCGTGCCATGGATGCAGTTGAAGTTTTAGAACGGGTGGAGAAGAAAGGCGGTGAGATTGACGTGATCACCTATAACACTCTAATAAAAGGTTTTTGTAAGTTAAAGAAAGCAAAGGCTGCAGTTAGGTTCTTGAAGGAGATGGAGATGAAGGGATGTCTTCCAAATGCAGACACTTATAATGCACTAATATCTGGGTTTTGTGAGTTGGGTTTGTTAGATTCTGCTCTTGATATGTTTGATGAGATGAAAATGGGAGGGATCACTTGGAATTTGATAACCTATGAGACATTAATTGGTGGATTATGTTCAAGAGGAAGGATAGAAGATGGTTATAAAATCATGGAAATAATGGTGGAAAAAGGTATTGTTCCTGACTATGTTTTATGGAATTCTGTAGTTTATTCACTTGCTAGAGAATCAACTTGGTTAGAAAATGAAACTTTGTGTTTTGTGAATGATTTGTTGGAATGAATCATTGAAATCTGATGAGAAATTGGTTAACAGTTGTTTTAAGTATTAATACAAATCATGTGTTTGTGAAATGGTTTTTGCATCTCAACGTAAAATTGTTTTTGTATTGAATGTTTAGTTTTAATGTTTAGGAAGACAACACAAACCACATTTGAGACCAACATGATTAGGTTTGTATCATCACACGAATGTATAGTTCCTATAAAGGCCAATTTTTGCACCATATACATATATGTGCTTATCATGGATCTTGGCTATAAATGCCAATTTGCGGTGCACACACATAATGTATATATGTGTGGGCCCTTAAGGGGCAAAAGTAAAAGTGCACAGATTTTAACGTTATTTTAATTATTTTGTGAAAATAACGTTAAAATCGTTGGGATGATCAACTTCATACGATAACTTTGAGCCGCGGACTCTTTCAGAGCAGTCTCTTTATCCCAATTGGGATAGGAGTAAGGTTTGTATCTATCATTTCCACCAGACCCTACTGAAAAATGAGAATATACTGGGTAAGGTTGTTGTTGATATGGATCTTGGCTACTCACTTCACAGTTATTTATTTGGGACAGCAACTCACAACTTATGAATCTTGGCTTCCTAATTTACTTACTTACATATGATTCTTGTCACACAATTTATAATTCTTGGCTTCTTACATGTTAACTCCAACGTTCATTCACCCACATGAGGGACAGCTTCTCATGTAATCTCTTATTACTACTTTCATTTTAAACATGCAATTTTAGGACCAATATCTCAATTATCTTAATTCTGTTTTAGACATTTATTGGCTCTCTTTGAAAAGCTCTCAGAGAATGCAAACACGTGTATTAACAATTATAGCTCTAATAATTATCTATGCGCATCATTAGTTGAGAAAAAAACCTCATATTTCCACTTTATTTTCCAACGTGTATTATCATCCAAGTGTTACTTATATTATCCTTATAGATGATCATTTAGAAAAAATAAAAATAAAGATATATTTTAGTTTAAAACATTTACTGGGACTTCTATAAATGCACGGTTTTAGTTTTTATTGATGCATTGAACCCAAGTTGTTGTAAAACCCTCAAATTATAAATTAGAAGTTCATTGAATCCAGATTGGATTCAAACAAACGTATTGTGTATTGTTTATTGATGAGAGAATAATTTTATTGTTTATGTGTATGAGTGTAAGCAATATACAAGGGGGACCTTCTTGAAAGTTTATAATTGTAACAAAAAACAAATTTATAAACGAATGTTAAGTCAAACAAACAATTATTTTGTCATGTAAGACCACTTTTAAGTGGCGTTGGATTTAACATGTAAAACTGTCTTGAAATGACATCAGACTTGTCATGTAAGTCTACCTTAGTGCGGCGTCATAGGTAATTCACATGTGGGTTGTTTATTTGGCTAATTAATCAAAATGGGTGGTTGACCCATTGTGAAATTAACCAAAAATGGTGTTAAATGATTATGAATATTTGTTTAACAAGTTTGATTGAATGATTTATATATGCAAGTACTAGATGTAATCATGAATAATTTGTGACATATGTGGAGAACTATCATGTGAAGTATGTAAACTTGCATATAAGTTGTTTAGTTGAGTAAAATAAGTGTAACTTGTTCTGACATCTATTTGAAACTCAAAGTTGTTATTTGGTAATAATTTGGATACGTGTGGAGCATAATTATGTACATCAGTACATATATGTTGAGAAAATTGTTATGTGAACATATGAATTGTGAAACACTAATACTTAATAGTATTGGATGAAAGTTGGATATTAACAGTATTGGATGAAAGTTGGATAATAGATTATGATAAGAATCCAGTATTTATGGTGTTATTTAAAATAGTGGTATAATATGATGAAAGGACTAATGGATGAACATCATAGTTATAATTGTCAAGATTAGAAACCACGGGTGTCTGGTTAGCCTGAGGTGCTGGCAGGTGTCTTAGATGAAACAACCGGAGGGTAAACACCATAATACGCTAATATTGTGTTACAACTTGGTGATGTGAATAGCCGGGTCACCGACAATTATCTGTGATGGCATGACCAACGGACAAACATTATAATTATGGATGGGTAAAAATATAAAAACAGCATAGCCTTAAGAGCATATGGTTATCATATATGCGGGATATTTGGGTGAAATCGACCCATTTGGAAATTTTGGCCTACCGAGCTAGCCAGTGTATCCGAGGGGGTTATTAGTAAATATGATCTTTTTGAAAGTAAAGATGCTATGAAACTTGAATCTGGTTGAACTGGCTTTTCATGTGTTTTGTATATGTAATTATTGAATTAAAACCAATGAAAAGGTTACTAATCAAAACAAAACCATTAAATGAATTGAGTTTAGTGGTTGTAATTTCAATTACATAACATATGAAAAGATAAACACAATAGTGACTTTCATTATTACTTTTAGTCCCTTAAGTATATTTTAATTACGTAATATTCTCATACTTTCTATTTAAATTATGCATTATTATAATAATTTTGAAATATTAGAAAATAAAAAAAATATATTTATACGAGTTATATAAAGTTATACGACTTATCACTTTTTTATGTCTATCTTTTTAATAAATAAGTTAAGTAAATTCTAATATTTTTGACCACTCATACGACTTCTATAAGAGATTATACGAGTTTTATATATGTTGGTGGTACCGTGGTAGTCTCAAATAATCAATTGATGTATCTAAATACTAGGTTATTAACCCGTGTATCACACGGATTTTGATATAAAATATTAAATAGTTAGTAATGAAAATTTAGCGATTATAAAACGATATTTTTATATAAAATGATTAAATTACATATTAATAAATTTTTTAAGTAATAAAAAAATAATTAAAAACTTTAATCATTATACAAATGATATATGACCTTTTAATGTGTAATAATTGATATCTTTGAAATAACTAACATTAAAAACTTCAGTTTCTATTATATTAAAACTAACTTTTATAAATCAATAATATAAAATATAATAATTATTAAAGTTCAACGACTCAATTTAAATTAGCGTTAAACATAACGGAACAAAAATGTAACTTTTTCTATCTTTTTTATTACTTAAGAATTTAAATAAATTAAAAAATGTCGTTAGATGATAAAAATCTCATTGTTTAAAAACTCCTTTTATAATATATTTTATTTTTTTAAACATTTTTTTAAGATAACTTGTTTTTTACATAAATTTTGTTTTTTGAAAATAAAATATTTTTGCTTTAAAAATTTTGATTTTAGAATTTAATTTATGCTTTATAATAAAAAGGTTAATAAGATATTAGTTATTAATATTATATTATTTAATAAGTGAAATAATTTATTTAATAAGAGAGATAATATAGTAATTTAAGAAGAAGACATACGTAAGGATGGCTATGAGAGAGGAGGAGGACGATGGATGGCAAAAGGTGCTACGGAAAGGCGCTGGTGAAAAGAAGGTCAACAGGAAGATGATGAGGAAGTCATTCCCATACCCCAACACTACTTTCTTCGTCTCCAACCTACCGGAAGGATGCAATGCTGACAATTTGCGTACGGTGTTCAACGATTATGGAGAAGTATTGGATGCATATGTGGCGATCAAGAAAGATAGGATGGGGGGAGCTTTTGGTTTCGTTAGATTCCCTCCCATGAAGGATTCCAGACAAATGGAGGAGAAGTTAAAAAATGTTGTCATTGATAAGATGAAGGTTGCAGTTAACCTAGCAAGGTATGATAGAAATGGTGGGAACATGGTAAATTCTCTTAACAATAGAGCTCAGGCTACTCACTTTCTAATGCATGATGTCCATCAGCCATGGCCAAATACTCTTTACAATAAGGGGAAGTCATTTAAAGATGCGGTACTTAATAAGGTGGATCAAAGTGGGGGTTATGATATTTGTTTGAATGATTTTAAACCACAACCTTTGGTCCTGTGGGGAAATGGTGTACTAATGGGTAGAGCAAAAAATTTGCAGACTCTAGGTAGTCTGGGGGAATGGGTGTCAAATTTGAAGGGTGTCACATATGTTAGATATGTGGGTGGGCTGCACGTTATGATCTCCTTCAGATCTAAAGACTATGCTGATAGTGTCATTAGAGAACCAGGTTTATGGGTCGATTGGTTTTCGAAATTGCATGCATGGGAAGGAAATTCCATCCCATATGAGAGGATTGCCTGGATAAAGGTACTAGGGGTTCCCCCGCAATTATGGGACACCAAGGTTATTAACCAGATTGGAGAAAAGGTGGGGAAGTTGATTATGAGATCGGAAGCTTCATTCTGTGATAGTGATCTTTCCCAGGATTGCATGGCGGTTTTAGTCTCGGATGGGAAGCCAATTCAGGAAAAAGTTACATTGAGATGGAAAGACAAGTCGTTCGTTTGTTGGATCCTTGAGGATTTCCGGCAGTGGGTGCCAGATTTCGTTACAAGGGACGTTTCAGGCGACAAAACCACCGGAGCCACTCATGGAAACGAAAGGGGTGTGGAAGGAACCGAAGAGGTGGTGGGTCCTGACTCTAGGTCCGAGACGATGGCGGATAGGGAGGTGCAGGGGCTGCATGGGAAATCCATCTCCAATAATTTTGTATTGGGAAAACAAGATCACGCTTCAAAAAGACGGCGCATGAGAAAGAAACACCAAAGGAGTCCTGGGATTATTATTGGGCCAACTCCAGCCCAAGAAATGTCCCCTGAAACAATTCGTGCCAGGAAAAGGGCCAGAAGCGAAGTGGGCCCTGTGGAACCTAATCCCCCAAATGATTGGATTTTCAATCTGGACCTTAACAATCGGCCCAACTCTATAGATCAGGAGACGGCGTCTATTCAGGAAGATTATATCTCCCAAGTCCCAGATTCATTGTTAGCTCCTTCACCTACTGTTCCGATGGGTGGCGAAAATGAGTCCGATGCTTTGGTGAATATTCAGATGACACAACCGGGGGAAAATCCTGACATGCAGCTGGAGGATGGGGAGTTCCGGCTTTCAACATCACATTTGGGTCTGCAAAAGGAAATTGAAGTTACAGTAGTGTTAGCGGGGAAGGTGGGAGTCAATTTGGAAGGCCATCAACATGCCGTAAAGGAAGCAATCCTTGGAGAAGGTGAAGTAAATGGTTTTCAATGAATATATTATCAGTTAATATTAGGGGAGTGGGGGGCGATAATAAAGCGAATTGGATCAGAACAATTCGAAGGGAACAAAAAATTCATTTTATAGCCTTGCAAGAAACTCAATTTTCTGATGTCTCGAAAATAAAATCTTGTCTTTTATAGGGGAAATCCAATTTCAAATTTGAAGGTGTGGGGGCAAATGGTAGATCAGGAGGATTGCTTAGCATTTGGGATCCTGGGATTTTTCAGAAAGTTAATGTGATTGCAAACAATAATTTTCTGTTAATTAGTGGGATACTCATGGGGCACCAGATCATACTCAACATTGTAAATGTTTATGGACCACATTCTCTGAGTGATAAGAAGATTCTATGGGCTGAATTAGAGAAGTTAAAAAATGAAGGGAATGGACTATGGGTCTTCGTTGGTGACTTTAATGAAGTTAGAAACTCTTCTGAAAGGCTGAATTCTGAGTTTAATCCGCAAGGGGCTAATCTTTTTAATCAGTTCATATTTAAGGCGAAGCTTATGGAGTACAATATGTGTGGTCATCCTTTCACATATATGAGGGGTTTAGGATCTTCCTATAGTAAACTTGATCGATTCCTGGTGTGTGATGAGTTTGTAAACACTTGGCCAAATGCGTGTGCTAGGGTACTTCCTAGGCACTTATCAGACCACAGCCCCATCACTTTAATCACTTCTAATATCGACTTTGGTCCCACCCCGTTTAAATTTTTCTCTTCCTGGCTAAAGTTCAAAGGTATTGAAGAAGTTGTTCAAACATCACTTAGTAGAGGTGGAATGGGGAATAAACCGGACAAGGTGTTAGCCTCAAAACTGAGGATGTTAAAGGAGTCACTGAAGGAATGGATTAAAGGCCAAAAAATGAAAAATGAAGCTGATCAAAACGTGCTCAAAGTGGTGTTGGAACATTATGATAAAGAAGCTTCTGTCCGGTCATTATCTGCGGACGAAATGGATGATTGGGCTGCATCAAAGATTGATTTATGGTATATTGAATCTTTTCAAAAAGAAGATTTAAAGCAGAAAGCGAGAGTCAAGTGGGCTAAATTTGGTGACGAAAATACCTCGTTCTTCCATGGTATCATTAATTCCAACTTGAAGAATAACCGGCTTAATGGACTCTTAATTGATGGGGAATGGACAAATTGTCCATCTAGAATTAAGGATGCTATCTGGTCTTACTTCAGTAAGAAATTTGATGAACCTGTTGGTACGAGGCCTACATTTAATTGCCCTTTGAATAAATTTTTATCTGAAAGGGAGGCAATAGGAATTGAAATGCCTTTTTCAAAATCTGAAATTAAGGATGCAGTATGGGAATGTGGGGGAGAGAAGGCTCCTGGGCCGGATGGGTTCACGTTCTCATTTATCAAAAAGTTTTGGAATTTTCTTGAGGAAGACTTCTTCAAAATTCTGTTATCTTTCTATAATGATGGTAAAATTTCAAGGGGCTGTGGATCATCGTTCATTTCTCTAGTCCCCAAAAAAGATAATCCGGTGCATTTATCGGATTTCAGGCCAATCAGTCTAATTGGATGTATAAGCAAAGTAATATCCAAAGTTCTTGCCTCTAGATTGAAGAAAGTTATCCACTTGGTTATCTCTGATTCTCAGACAGCTTTTTTATCTGGGAGAAATATTACTGACGGTGTGCTAATTGTAAATGAAGTTATTTCATGGCTCAAGAAGATGAAGAGGAAAGCTCTATTGTTTAAAATTGACTTCGATAAAGCATTTGACTCCATTTCTTGGGACTTTCTAGATTCCATCCTAAACCAAATGGGATTTGCTCAAAGGTGGAGGATGTGGATCAGGGGTGTTTTGAATTCATCTAGAGCTTCGGTTTTGGTAAATGGCTCTCCTACGGCAGAATTCTCATGTTCTAGGGGGCTACGTCAAGGTGATCCGATATCTCCTTTTCTTTTCATCATATTAATGGAAGCATTTAGTTGTATGTTTAATCGGGCATGTGAGGAGGATGTTTTTAGAGGGATAAAACTTCCAAATAATGGGCCTTGTTTATCTCACTTGCTCTTTGCGGACGATGCTCTAATATTGGGAGAGTGGTCTCATAAAAATATCATTAATTTGAGAAGGTTGTTACGTATTTTTCATATGGTGTCGGGGTTAAAGGTGAACTTAAATAAGTGTGATGTTATTGGAATCAATGTAGAGGAAAATAGTATGAATGAGGCAGCAAACTGGTTACAAAGCAAGGTGGGGAAATTCCCTTTCAATTATTTGGGTTTACCTGTAGGGTCCAACATGAATAAAGGCTTACATTGGCAACCTGTAAAGGATGTTTTCGAAAAAAGATTGTCACTTTGGAAAGCAAAACATTTGTCATTTGGGGGTCGTATTACGATGATCAGATCGGTTTTAAATAGTCTCCCTGCTTATTATTTTTCAGTGTATAAAGCTCCAACCAAAGTAATTGAATCATTAGAAAGAATAAGGAGTCAATTCTTCTGGGGGGGGGGTTGTCAGGAGAATAAGAAAATTCATTGGGTTGCATGGGAAAAAGTCACGTTACAAAAGAGTATGGGGGGATTGGGCCTTGGGTCTCTCAGGGATATTAATCTTTGTCTGTTATCTAAATGGTGGTGGAGGTTTAGACTTGAACCTGATAGCCTATGGGTCCGAGTTATCACCGGAATACACAATATTCATCCTATGGGAGGGATTGTGCCTGTAAAGCAAAATCTCGCAGGAGTATGGAAGAACATTAATTCAGTGGAAGTTGATTTGAATAAAAAAGGTGTGACCTTGAAAATTCTATTTCAAGGTATCCTGGGTAATGGGTTCAATCTGGCTTTCTGGTCGGATTTATGGGTTGGGGAATTGCCTTTATGTTTTAAGTTCCCTAACATATTCAAATTGGAGGCCCAAAAACGGTGCAAAATCAAGGACCGGATGACTCAAACAAATGGGGAATTGTTGTTACACAGGAATTGGAAGAGAAGTCCTATGAACCAGTCGGAGCTGGATGAGCTGGAAGCATGTACTGATTTACTAAAGATGCAGACTCTCGGAGAAAACGATGATGGTTGGCGGTGGCAAGGTACTAGCGATGGAAGGTTTACGGTAGCATCGTTAAGAAAAAGAATTCATGATGTTAATTTTAAAACTCCGGAGTACGTTTTTCACTGGAGTAAATGGGTCCCTATTAAAGTTAACACGTTTGCATGGAGGGCAGAAATGGATAGAATACCTACAAGGGCGGGGCTGGTGCGTAGGAACATCTCGGTTACTCAATCGTGTTGTCCTTTATGTGGAGTAGAAGAAGAAACCACTGCCCACTTGCTGCTTGGATGTGAGGTATCTTCAGAGGTATGGCTTATTATATCACAGTGGTGTAAAATCCCCCCCGTATTTGCTTTGGAACTACGCGAACTTTTCCTTATTTTCGAGTCTGCACCGGTTGGCGAATCCAAGAAAGAAATAATTCATGCTATAATTCTGGTCGGATGTTGGGTCTTATGGCAAGCTAGGAATCAAGCGGTCTTTAATAAGGTTAGGCCTTCTATCTGTAGCTTGGTTGAAGAGGTCAAGAGATTAAGTTTTATATGGATCACAAGTCGGCTCAAGGATGGAGAATGAAATTGGGAAATATGGAAGTCCTTTTCTTGGTAAATTGGTTGTATTTGGTAGGTGGAGTTGTAGATTTGTTTTGTTATGGTACCTGGTGATGTAATTTGGCTAGCTTCTTGCTAGTTTTTGGTGCTTTATTAAATTTTCGCTGTTCAAAAAAAAAGATAATATAGTAATTTAATATGAGAGAGAATTAAGTGGAGTGATAAGGAGTTGACATGTGACAATATTAGTTTAAGAAGATGGCATGTGGCATTAGTAATGTAGGAGGGTGACAAGTGGCAAAATTGTTACTCTTTTGTTATAGAGTATAGATTAAAATCCCCATTTTAACTTTGCTTCACCCTACAAGAAATGATCTATCAGACAAAGGCACAACGCACAAGTAACCTGTCAAAACAAATTCAAAATCACAATGGCGGGTGCTGCCACCGGCGCCGCCGCGGCAAGTACCTCCTCCCCCTTCCCTCTGCCACCTCCGACCACCGGAAACCCACGTGTCCGAGCTTCTTCTCTCACCTCATCGTTTCCATTACGAGAACGAAGAGTTAACCATCTCCGTCGAAAGATTATCAAAACCCTAGAAAATAAACCTTATCCCGATCCATCTCAAACCGAATTTCAACGCAAAACCCACACAAGGTCAATAGAAGAAACGTTGCATCAACAGCATGCTGAATCTGACCAGTTTTCAGTCTCCGAACGCACTGGATTCGCCGATGGCATTTTGGGTACGTTTTCCACTAGGTCATTCGCTAAAATCGGGTTGTATCTGGTTGGGGCTTTTATATTTCAGACGATTTGTGCCGTGTTGATATTCGGATCGAAGGATTTGTTTGGTGAAGATGACAACTTGGACAGTGATGATCGTAAGAATGAAAAGAAATCAAAGTCAAAATCGAGTTTGTTGCTGAGTGGGAATCTCATTAGAAGCTCTATGGAGACCAAAGATGATGAGATCAAGTTGGTTGATGAGTCTCAAATAGATAGCAAGATTCTGGAAATTCAAGAAATGGCCAGGCAAGCTCGCCAGCAAGAACAGCTGGAGGGAAAGAGAAAAGGCTTAGTTGAAGATGATGATGATGTTGATTATGATTCGATTGATAGAACCGTGAAGAAGAAAGAGATAGATGATAGGTTATCAAAGCTGAGGAAAAGTTTAGAAGGTGATTACCAGAAACCGGGCCCTAAGATTTCAAGAAAAGAAGGTGATGTTGGTAACAATGTTGATCATGATTCATTGATGTTCAAAAAGAAGTATAAGTATAAGAGTCCGTCGATTAATTTAGAGGATAAGCCAAAAGGGTTTAATGGCAGAAAAGATGTTCATGTTGATAATGGGTCAGTGATAAATGGTATTAGTGTTGATGATAGTAAACTGCAAATTGATAAGAAAAATGATACCAAGACCGAAGCAATAACTGGTATGCTCTATAATCTATATCCAGTTCTTTGTGGCATCTAATCATCTATGATTGTCATTTTGTTAGTTTTGTATCTTGTTTGTTGTTTTTAAAGGGTTAAGTACACCAAATTTTAACATACTTTTCACATTTTGTTATTATATGTTAAAAAAATGCTTTTTTTTTTTGCATATTATATGCGACATACTTTCAATTGTTTACAACTGTATGTAAGTAAAGTTCTATAGCATGTAAAATGCTGACATGACAAGACTGCCACACCATCAGATAACTACCTGCTGTAGAAAGTCACTAAGCGGGAAATAAGTTGAAAGTTAGTTATAGGCAAAGAAAATTACCAAAAAAAATAATTAATAAACATTTTTTAACATGCACTAAGCCACTGACAAAAGATGAAAGTGAGTCACATTTTGGTGTGATTAACCCTATTTGCAACAAATATGATATATTATGTGTCTTAAGAACTCACACACAGGGTTGTTTCTTTCTCGATGTTTTGTCACATCGTTAAAAAACCAACTTAAAGTAACATGAATGTTCCAATGTATTACAAATGAAGGTTTCTTTCTATCCACTTTAAGCGTGGAAACTTCTAGACTGCTTTGAGTTGCTATTATGAACAATGTATTTATGTGATTTGCCTAAGTGATACTATTTCTTTTTGTTAATTATATATTACTTAGGTACTTCAAAGGAGTCAAAATATAATCAAATGAGTAAAGATGTGAAGTTGGGTAAAGCAAGCAACCTGGAGACTAAAAAACCTCGAGGCTTTGGCAATGAAAGTAGTGAAACGGCAGTAACTGAACATGATGATTTTAACAAGAATGACAATTTAAAGATAAAAAAAAGCTGGATTAAAAAATCTGCCAAAAATCTTGAGGATAAATCTAGTATCCAAACCAACTTTTGGTGGACTAGTCTCCCTTATGTTATGGTATGTATTTAACATGGAAATCGTTAGATTCCTACAGTTTGATTTTAAGCGATTGCTTATGGGAACACACAAAACTATAGATTTAACAATTGTAATTATCAAAATTATGTATAACTGGGTAATTGCTGTTTAATTTCACATCATAGATGATTGATGTCTAATGGATTTGTGTTCCTGTTGAGTTTTGATTTGTGGGTTGTTTATCAGGCTGTCAAGATGCAAAGTGGTGGTAATGGTGAAGAATCAGCAGGACTGTTTATTTTGAGGAACACTTCTGGATTACATCACACTGTTGCTTTTGAAGATCGTTCTGATGCCACAAACTTCTGTTATCTTCTGGAATCCTTCTTTGAAGATCTAAACAATTTTAGCACTACTATCATACCAATACCGACAAATGTGAGTATGGAAACTCAGTCTTCATGGATTGAGTTGTTTTAACTTTTAACTTTGTCAGTAATTAATAATATAATAATCTTAAAAAATTTGAGGGTGTCTGAATTTGTGTTTTTTGAAACTGATAATGATTACTGTGATCTTTAGTTGCCATAATATACTTCTTAATCTAAAGATATCGTGGATCTGACTATGTAGGTCAGATAATTAGTTTCAACATTGTTTAATGAAGGGTCAATTATTTACACACCCATCTTTTTAATTAAACACCCCACTAACACCATACACCTCGTATATGCCTATACGGGTGTATAGCCCCCTCATACACTCACTGATTTGGCAATGATTGGTCTCGTATACACCTTGTATATGACCTATACAAGTCGTATGGACTTATACGAGGCGTGTATGAGTTCATTCATTGACACTGAGAAATTCTAACGAATAATGATTGACTCCCTATACGTTTCGTATAGACCTATACAAAACGTATAGAGGGTGTGAAGGGTGTGGGTTGGGTGCGAGAATAACAAGACCCTTTTGATAAAGGGTAAAAATTGATTGTGTGATTTGAGAGGTATTTACTATGATCTTATGAAACACACTTCGGTATCAGTTTCTTAATTTATCAGAATTTGTCAAACATTCGAGCTTCAAACGCAAATACACATCCAAACACCATCTCCTACGAGTCTCTGTCACAATTTATTGCAATATATATATATATATATATATATATATATATATATATATATTTTAATTTATTTATTATCTGATTATCTTGAATTCTTGGTCAGTGACATTAAATCTTTTGAATCTTTGTTTCAGGAGCTTGTAGATGAAGTTAAATCACAGAAAATGAAGGTAATTGTGGTTAAGAAACGTCAACTTAAGCTCTATGTTGGTCAACCACTTGAAGATGTAGAGTCAGCCTTGCGTGCCTTGGTAGAACAACAAAGTGAATAATCTCTGGGCAGATTCATTCATGTTTGTGACCCTTTTTGTTCAAATTTATTTTGTTAAATGTTAAAATTGGATAGATTTATTGAAAACAGATTAAATGTAGTTTTCTTGTAAAGCAAACCACTCTTGCATGGTGTGAACTGTGAACAATTGTATCTTAACGAAAACAAGCTTTATACACGTGTGTAAAGTCAATTTCACTGATATTATATGTATTTTTTTTTTTGAACGGTATTTGATCTCAACATGTGAGTCACTGATTTTCAGGTCACGTCACCAAAGTATAGTTATCATGACCTTTGTTGAGACCCCATCACCACCTCAGGAGGACAACGCACCGGAAAACCCCCTGACCTCTCAAGTACCACTATTTCTTCTTGGGAGGGATTTGAACCCATGACCTTTCATTTAGAAAGCCAAGAGGTACCGCTAGGACAAAGCCCCTTTGTTTGAAGAATGAATTGTTAACGCATGTGAAAATTAAATAAAAACTTTTACATGTATAAAGTCATTGAAAACAAACTTTTCATGTGTACTTTATATATAATCTTACATATGGGAACAAATTATATGTATATGTAATTTAACCAGATCTTGAAAATCACATCTTAAACCTAAAAAATTAAACAAATATCAATAATTTTACAAATGAAAACATGATCTTATACAGGTGTGCTTAAATCAAATTCTGAACCAATTTTTTTAATAAATAATCAATAATTTTACATTTATATAATTTACACATGTGTATATATAATCTTATACGATGACACCAACGAACGATTCCTATTCTCGAAGCCCACATAGCGGGTATGAAATATGAATATTGAATAATGGCTTTTTGGTCCCTTTCGCCCAACATCGTTTTTTCATGCCAAAGACACATATTTGATTTAACGATTCCTATTCTCTATACTTGATCGAATATTATTACTGATAGCTAGGTAGTATCATGATCGAATTCACAAATCAATATATTATGTCATTATGTGTTTTAAAAGTGAGGATTGAAATCTTAAATTTAAAAGGTAACACAACATATAATAAACGAAAACAAAATAGGATGACTATAAAAACAGTAACCGACGTTTGACTTAACTTTCGTTTTATTCCTTAGAGTGGCGTCAAATCTAGTTTCTTGAAAACTTGATGATTTCATTAGCAAGTTTCTCAACATCCAACCAAGATGAACCGTTGGAACCGGTCGCCATCTCGGCGGTTTTCTTCCAATCCAAAGCTTTGTTCCTCATTCTTTCCCCATCCGGTCCATTCATTAGCCTCCTCACAAGCTTCTCAATCTCATCCCTTTTCACTTCCCTCCCAATCTCCATGCCAGCCTCCCATTGCTGACACATTTGTTTGCAATTAATCCATTGGTCACCTAAAGACGGCCAACCAAGCATTGGTACCCCTGCCGACAAGCTCTCAATGATTGAACCCCAACCACAGTGTGTCAAGAACCCACCAACCGCCCGATGATTCAACACCTCTTCCTGTGAACACCAGCCTCCTACAAACCCTTTCTCCTTCATTGCCACTTCGAGTTCCTGTGGCATAACCATAGGCTTCCCATCAGCCAAATTAGGACGTATAATCCAAAGAAAATAACAGTTGCTGTTAACAAGTCCCCACCCAAATTCTATCAGATCTTGTTCAGACATCACCGCCACACTTCCATAGTTGACATACAACACAGAATTTGGATCCTTCGAATCTAGCCACTCGACACACTCGGGTTCCTCCTTCCATAGGCTATAGAGATTGTTGTTGGTTTCTTTTCCTTTAATCCGGTTCAAAAGCAACTGAAGAGGTCCAACGGTGTAGACATTAGGAAATATGGATTTGATCTCACTCACAAGACTAGCTTCAAGTTCCTCAAAAGTATGGATGATCATCATATTTTGTGAGACCTTATCGGCCATTTGAGCGGTTTCCATGTAGTAGTTATAACTAAAATCACGTTTTGTGGCCTGGGTAAACTCAGGTAGATCCTTCAAACGGATTCCTTCCATTCCAGGAATCCAGTCTATTTCCTTTTCAAGATACCCATTGGTCAAATAAATTTCGTCTGCAAAATTTGTTAACAAAAAAAAATTCAATTCAATCTAATCCAATCCAATCCAATCGTGCTCATCAGTTTGGTCTTAAACGGTTTTAAACGAAAATATGTAATTTTGTTCTGTTTTAAATGGTTCGATTTATGGTTTGAAAACAGATAATAATTAAACACCCCTGCAATCTATTCGATCAAGTGGTTTGTTACACAACCTTTAAGAGGGATGATTTCTTTCTCATCCAGAACTTTGACAAGGTAGCTCGCCATGAATCCACAAGCAGCCATGGTCCAGAAAAGGATAACTGGAATCTTAAGCTTCTCAGCAGCTTCAATCGTCTTTGTGAAAGTCATGAAACCATCACAAATGATGCATGTGACCGGGATTTCGAGCCGGGCTACAAGATCAAGAAAAGAATCAAAGAAATTGGCTCCAAGGTAGCTAAAAACTCCTGCTAACACGTCAGTAGGTTTCACACCGTCGTCTGTAGCAGAACCGACCCCATCAGGAACCGTTTTGAACCAAAAACCAGGAGCGTCCTCGACCCAGAGCATACCGCCGGAGGCTAGGAGTCGCTCATGGTTGGTCCGGGTATTGATGAATGTTATATAGAGGCCCTTGTGGTGTAGGAGCCTGGCTAGTTTGAGCATGCATTTGACGTGGCTTTCTGCGGGAGATGGTATGAACACCACATGAGGCTTCATCTCGCTAATTCTGGCCACTGGATCCATCGATCTGTGCAATTGATTTGGCTTTTCGTGGGTGTTATAGCTCGCTTCGGTTGTCTAAATTATGTCATTTTAAATGGATCTAAAAGGTTACTTCCATTTAAACAGATTAAAAACATGATCTCGTATAAAAATTGATACTGTCTAAACTTGTATCACATGTATTCTATATAATAAATAAAAGTTTTATACGAAAGATGTTTATTTTTTAGGCCATGTAAAATTTGATTTAATTTTTCCGCGTGTTGTATATCTTTTTTATTGATTATTTTTATATACCAATCTTTTGTTATATTATGATTAATCTTGTCTCTTTCATTAAATAATACTATTTTTATTCAAATTAAGTAAATAATATAATTACATCAGAAGTCATATTTTTTTTATAAACTTTCATTTAGAAATATATTATATGCAATTTAGAACAAACAAATTTAAAATTTATTTATTTAACCATGTAACACTTGGGATTTAACCTTGTATTTGTATATATAAGCCTCAATTAGTCGTAAAATCAAAGAAACATGAGAATAAACTTAAACTATTAAAAATCATAAAAATTAGATTATAATAATATTATTATACTAATATTATAATAATTTTATTATTGCTTTTTATAATTAACATTATATTTTCATATTATTATTACAAAAATATTATATTATAATAATAGCATATTATATTATATTATTATTATTATAGGGCATTAAATAATTTTCCCTTCATAACTTCTTAAATTATCCAAATCATCCTTCAAAAATATTATAATTAAAAATTTGTATGCTGAATAAATATATAATTTTCAAGTTAAAAAAATGAAATGCTTAAATTTTCTATTATTTATAGTGTTCGTTTAACATTCAAATGTATACACAGTAATATTAAATGGTTGTTCATTATATATCCACTCTTGGATTGGTATATTTTTACAAAACTAGCAAAACAAAATAAAAATAAAAATAAAAATAAAATCCTAAATAGTCTTTTATGGGATTAACGTGAGGACAAGAAGTAGATGAAGAAATTCAGTACAGTATATGAGTAGGTACGATTCACACATGTTACAAACCTACCCCTCGGAGAGAAAAAAATAACAAAAAACAAACAAATAAACAAGGGTGTGGCTAAACGTACCCCTCTTTTGAACTTGTCATACCCCCTCCCCTAAAATATTAAATATAAATTTGTTAAAAATCAACCCTTCAGCTATATAACACAACCAAAATGCACAAAATATTATTTTTACTTTAAATTCTACTAAATGTATCCCCTCTTGCTTGTCATACCCTATACAAAATATAAAATTAAATTCATCCAAAATCAGATTTAATTGTATGAACCGTAGTTCCTCTTTGTTCAAATTCGATTGAACTGAGGCTCGATTGTTGTTACAAACATAGGGCTTTCATTCCTCGAACAAAAACGAATGTAATTGTATATGAAACACCTACCTTAGCTAACTAATTCATGTTCGTTGCTTGATGAACCGAAGTCGAACCGCCGGGTTCTTACATGCCTTTTTCTTGATTTGTTTGAGATTGTGAATAGCTTTTGTTTACAGAGAGAGTTTCGCAGAGGTTAAAGGATTGTTTGGGTTCAATTAATTTTGAGTTTTATGCTCGTTTTAATAGACTTTGAGTTTGAGTTCGACTATGGTTATTTAGGCTTAGATTTCGTATTGATTTGATTTTTAAACGATGAATTGATAATGATAATAATTCCGTAATGTTTGAGTTTTGTAAAAGCAGTCCCTCACGTTTTTGTTTAAAGGTTTATGGATCTTTTTAGTTAACTAAAAACATAAGGTTTACTTGTATATATTTAAAAAACTTAAGGAGGGGGTACGACAAGTAAAAAAAATACAAAGTGGGGTATATTTAGCATAACCCATAAACAAATACTCAAACCAACAATTTTTTAGCCTTATGACATGTCCTTTCAACGATTGGGGAAAATTACTTATTTGTCCCCTCTAACCCATAAAAGGACCAAAATGTCCAAATGGTTTCTATTGCGTAAGCCATGGGTGCCCCACCTGTAATCGGATCCAACCATGGGCGTCCCGCCCACAACCATAAAAATACCGAGAATAAAAAATTTCAACATGGGCGCCTCACCCGTAATCTGATCCAACCATGGCCACGTGGGAGGCTTCTATTGGCGTAAATCATAGGCAGCGCCTGTGTAATTGTAGGCGCCGGCGCCCACAACGGTGATAGCCATTTGGATATTTTGGTTATTTTTTAGGTCAAAGTAAATTCACTTTTTTTTTAAGTGTTAAACATATAATACGTGTAAACACATTAATAACGTGTCATAGGAGTAGGTGAGAGTGTTTGGCACGAAGTATGCTGACCCATAGGCTTGGCATATGGTACGCTCAGACCGCCTAACATATGACACAATTGTATAGTAGACTCAAGTTCTTAAGTTGACAGAAAATTGGGTTGTAGCCTTGTAGGGAGTCTGGGCCAGGGCCGACGTATCATATGCTCACGACCGAAAACTTGGAACTTCGGCTTATCTTGATCATATTTAAACACATATCTTAAAGTTTCGAATTCATTCACTTTGGGACAACTTTCTGGACGAGAAGGTACCAATTAGCATTCCAAGCCTCCCGAATACATCCAAATTCATGCGTTTTCATTCTAAATCAAGAATCAGGATGCAAAGCATGATGAATCAAGATTAATCCTCTTATGATCTTCCATAGAGTTATGTAAATTAGTGTTGGAATTCGATTTTCGTGTAACCCGTTAAGTTACGCTGTGTTCAACTATTTGATTTTTCATCCAAATTACTGATTTTTGTTGAAAGCATTGGTAAATATTCATTAGTTTTTGGTTATTTAATATCATTAGCAATTTGGATATTTATTGTGTTTTGCAAAGTGTGATTGGTGGATGATGAATTGATTTTACTTGACAATCGGTTCTACAATGTCACTTGAATTACCACGAGTTATATCACAATTAAATGGTTTCTTTCTAGGTTGAATCTAAGCTAAATTACACCCACGTTGAAATCTTTTTCAAATGAAATTAACTTTCACAATTAATTTCGAGCTCTAGTTTGCATTTACATAATTAATCAATCATTCGTCACTAAAATAACATTTTCCACTTATTTCACGTGGATACAAAATTAGTGAACATCAGGGGCGGCCCTGAAAATTCAAATGCCCTGGACGTACTAAGAAAAAATGGCACCTAGTGAATTATAAATTTGTGTTTTTTCAGGTTTATATTTGGAGATATAAGTAAATATATATAATTTAAAAACAATTTTTAAAAATTTTGTGCCCTTACAATAAATGGGCCTTGGACGGAGGTTGGGTTTACCCCTCCTCATCAGGGCCTCCCATGGTGAATATACCTCATGCCTTAGGTGTATTTTAATACTTGAGTTAACTATAATAATTCAAAAGGCTCTCACTTATATCATTGTATACATATTTCTTTAACGGCTAAATTTTGAATCACTGACACCGAATATAATTCTTTCTAGCATTGATCGAGGCTTTACATTAGTTGAACTTATGCATAAACACAAGAAATGACTAAACTTGAACATTGTGAAAGAGGCGGATATATATGGGACGAACAATACATATTAATCTATTGAAACAAGAGGAGTCCATTGCCCTTGATCCTAACAATGCTTCGCCCCTCAACACAAGTACAAGAAAATAAATCTAATTGGGAGGAGATATTATTATTATTTTTGTTTTCTAGCAGTAGTATATGTTTTTTTTAACGACGAATTTCATAAAAACAACCAGACGAGCCAACAAGAAATTAAAACTCGACAGGATAAAACCACCAAATACAAAGACCCCCAAATACAAAGACCACCAAACAAACACCACCGGTATATGTTTTTTTTTTAACAACTAAACAAGTCCTCGGGCCCAACAATCCACGCGCTGTGACCACCGACCGCTACCAACCACCGGAAACATTTAAAGCCGGGTGTTGGCGAGTGCCGAATCGAGGAACCGCCACACCATCTAGGAGGAAACTCACACTGAGAAAACCCCTAGCTCTCCCTGAACGTTTATTTGCTCCAGGCGAGA
This sequence comes from Mikania micrantha, assembly GCA_009363875.1. Classification (NCBI taxonomy): domain Eukaryota; kingdom Viridiplantae; phylum Streptophyta; class Magnoliopsida; order Asterales; family Asteraceae; genus Mikania; species Mikania micrantha. Next base: position 14,248,677 of record CM018693.1, on the reverse strand, counting down.
CTCGAACTCAATACATCTCATTACTGGTGGTCAAGAAGTATCACTAGAATATAAACCTAATGATACCACTCATATATGTACAAATGCATATTCAAATTGGAATTTAATAATGATTGGTATTAATTTATTGGGATAAGAAGAAAGTGATTGAGGCTAGCATTAAATGAATAGTTTGACTCTAGATGATATATGTGCAAATTGGAATTAATTTATGTTTAAAGGCATTCACGTGAAACATTTAGTTGGCTTCTCATGTAGTCATGCCTTCAATAAGACAATAACCTTGATTTCTTGTCAGATTTTTTTATTTCTTCTATGTATAATTTTTGACATGAAATCTAACTGGATCAGCGGGTTTTAACATTGGGTTAATTACGAATGTAATCAATTTTGACTCTTTTTTATCATAATAATTAGGGGTGTGCATGGGTCGGTTTGGGTCGGTTTTTGGCTTAGTCCAAACCCAAAACCGAAATTTCGGTTTTTTCGGTTTTTAAACCCGTTTGGGTTCGGTTTTTTTGGTTTTTATTTTTTCAAAACCCATTTGGGTTCGGTTTGGGTTTCGGTTTTTTCGGTTTTTTCTACTTAGGCCTTAAATTATGCTTATAAAAAAATAGACTAAAATATTATATTTCTACTAAATATATTTTAAGTACAACACTACTTAATATTTAAAAATATATACAAAAATATTTAAATTTAGTAAAAATTATACGTGTTTTTGGTATCCTAAGCCAATAATAATAATAAAATATACGATTTTTATTTGACTTTTGATATTAAAACTAAGAAAATAAAAATAGACGGTTCATAAATTGTTAAACTTTTTCAAATTTAATATATAATGCATATATACGCATGTATTCGGTTTTTTCGGTTTTTCTTTAAGGTAAACCCAAACCCAAACCCAAACTTTCGGTTTTTAAAAAACTTACACCAAACCCGTCGGTTTCTATTTGGGTTCGGTTTTTTCGGGTTGGATTTTTCGGTTTTTGGATTTTGGGTCGGTTTTTTCGGTTTTATACACACCCCTAATAATAATAACTGAAATTTAACCCATGTTTCAGCTTTAGACGCCCGTTTTCTGTACTTTTGTGTCTTAAAAATAAACATACGGGCCCACAGGTTAGAGGATTTGTCGGGTTTAAATGGGTGTCTTAAAACCTCTTTTTGTCGCGTCTTAAGAAGCCTTTAGACGCTTAATTTAGACTCCCATTCTAGCGTCTTTTTGAAATCTTTAGGCTCCAAAGTGACGCCTTTAGACGACGGTTCTGGAGGATGTGACATTACCTGATTTGACGGCTTAAAGGCGTCAAAATGAACGCTTTATAGTTTAAAGACTCTAAAAAGACGTCATAATTGGCGTATAAAGTCGTCTTAAGACCCATTTGATAGAAAAGGGTCTTAAGACACTTATTTAGACCCGACAAAGCATCCAACATGTAAGCCTATATGTTTTCTTCTTGGGACACAAAAGTATAAAAAATGAGCATCCTAAAGCGGCAGAAAAAGGTGCGTCTAAAGCTAACATGAGAGGCTAATTTCAGTGATTATTTTGGTAAAAAGAGAGTCAAACTTGATTATTTTGGTATTTTTCTCTTCAAGATTCTCATTATTTATATATCATTATATTATACTCATATAACTTTTATTATTCTGTACTTTTTAAATATTTTTTAACATTAAAATATATAAAAAAGTAGTGTTATTGGTACATTGTACCAATAATAATAGCCTTAACAAATTCAGTTGGATTCATTTATGTCTTGTATTGTTTTTACTTAAATTGAATTATTTATGGATCATTGGACTAGCCGTTAGTGGTACCATCCGATCATGTTCATCAACAAGCCATCAGTTTAGTAGAAAACTTAATATTAAAGCGCACCCCCAGTGGGATTCTAACCCAAGACCTTATGTTTCATGAGCTTTAACCCACAACCAAAATACCGCTAGACGTTAATACCTTTGACTTACATCTTGAATTCTTAATTCGTATTTGATTTCTTCTGTATACTTATCCTTGCAAAATAATAGCTTTCTTATCTTATGTATTTTTCTGTATGTTTTATCTAATCTATAATAATTATATTAGATTGTATATGTTAATCAAAATTCTTGAATTACTTTTACAAATAAATTGTTTATTGAGTTGCTTTCTTTGTTTTATAATTCTTTAGTAAAGTTGAATGTTTGTTTCAAATCTTATTAGTTGATTATGAGCTTAACAAATACTGTTCTTTTGTTTATAAATCTAATAAACAAAACCTTGTTATTATAACATACACCTACCCTGCAATGGAACAAAAGTAAAACTGGCTTAAGAGATAAAAACACAAAAGAAAACAAGAATCACAATGATTTATTTCCAATTATTTGGACTGATATAACCATACAAACATAGACATAGAATCTAGTTTCTTGATAACTTGATGATTTCATTAGTAAGTTTCTCAACATCCAAACAAGATGAACCGTTGGAACCGGTCGCCATCTCAGCGGTTTTCTTCCAAACCAAAGCTTTGTTCCTCATTCTTTCCCCATCCGGTCCATCCATTAGCATCCTCACAAGCTTCTCAACCTTATCCCTTTTCACATCCTTCCCAACCTCCATGCCAACCTGCCACTGCTTACGCATTTGCCAGCAGTTAATCCCTTGTTCACCTAAACATGGCCAACCAAGCATTGGTACCCCTGCCGACAAGCTCTCCATGATTGAACCCCAACCACAGTGGGTCAAGAACCCACCAACCGCCTGGTGATCCAACACCTCTTCCTGTGAACACCAGCCTCCTACAAACCCTTTCTCCTTCATTGCTACTTCGAGTTCTTGTGGCATAACCATAGGCTTCCCATCAGCCAAATTGGGACGTATAATCCAAAGAAAATAACAGTTGCTGTTAACAAGTCCCCACCCAAATTCTACCAGATCTTGTACTGACATCACCGCTAAACTTCCAAAGTTAACATACACCACAGAATTTGGTTCCTTCGAATTAAGCCACTCGACACACTCGGGTTCCTCCTTCCATAGGCTATGGCGATTGTCGTTGGTTTCTTTTCCTGTAATCCTGTTCAAAAGCAACTGAAGAGGTCCAACGGTGTGGACATTAGGAAATATGGATTTGATCTCACTCACAAGACTAGCTTCAAGTTCCTCAAAAGTACGGATGATCATCCTATTTTGCGACACCTTAGCGACCATTCGAGCGTTTTCCAGGTAGTAGTTATAAGGACCATCGCATGCTTTGTGGCATTTTTAAACTCAGGTAGATCCTTCAAACGGATTCCTTCCATTCCTGGAATCCAGTCTATTTCCTTCTCAAGATACCCATTGGTCAAATAAATTTCGTCTGCAAAATTTGTTGATAAAAAAATCAATTCAATCCAATCTATTAGGAGTGTTTGTCACTTCAGTCTCGCATTATAAATGACTTAATGTGCCTACATATTTTCAATTTCACACAAAAATAAGTACTTGGTTATTTGCATCTTATTTATTAAATTTCTTCTTTCAATATTACTTTTCTATTAATTCATTGTTCAAGTTAAACAACAAAAATTTATTTCACAAATCGTTTCATAATTTGTAAATTTGAATTACTAATTCATTTTATTTTGTATGTTTTTTCAAATTACTACATATAATACACGATATATAACACGGTTAGCGAAAAGTAACATGGTGAAATAAAATTAAACAATAAAAGTGTTAGTGATTTTTTATTTCTTTTTTCTAAGATGAAATTAATTAACATTATAAGGGAAATTTTAATGTGTTACCTTTTATTATTATATATAATACGTAATTTTTGTCATATCAAATATTCATTACAATATTGTTTTTTAGCCATATAAGAAGTATATACAATCTTGTATATAAAGAAGTGTTCAAAAATTTATAAAATATATTATTTTTCTTTTTAGAAAATGTTAAAAAAATCGTTTTATTTATATCTAATTTCTTATAAGTGATCACTTTAATAAATGTTTATTTTTTATGCAACTCCGTGTTGTACACGGGTTAATAACCTAGTAATTGGTTAAAGTTGTAACATATTAGTTCAAATTAGGTTTATTTGGTTGAAACGAATTTGTTGAAAACATAATTTAATTATACTAAAAACTAAATATGTAATCTTGTTCGCTTTTAAACGGTCAACAGAAATACACCAACACTTCACTTTTAAAATATCTTGGTGGTGAAGTGGTAGACACGCGAGACTAAAAATCTCGTGCTAAAGGGCGTGGAGTTTCGAGTCCTCTTCGAGGCATAATATTGAGAATACTCATTGAATGAGCAATTCAATCCAAAAGTTCGGGTAGCAATACCGATTCGATCCAAGGTCTCTTGGAATAAGTTCGACAGCGGATCACGAAATCTAGCTTTGTCATCTTTTCTATCTAATGAATGGAAAGTCTACTTTAAAATTTCAAATCATTGGCTTATTTGGTTTAAGATTTAAAACTTAATAATAAAAACCCCTACAATCTATTCAGTATTCACGTGGTAATTGGTTCCTAGAAAAAACTATTATCATGATTAAATATAATAACATAATTAAACATTGAATTAATGTAATTAGATAAATTATAAATAATGACATAATTAAATGAAATCTTACAAAAAAAAAAAAAAGAGAAAAAAAGTAACCTTTAAGTGGGAGTATTTCTTTGTCCGTCAGAACTTTGACTTGGTAGCACCCCATGAACCCACAAGCAGCCATGGGCCAGAAAAGAAAAATTGGAACATTTAGCTTCTCAGCGGCTTGAATCGTTTTCGCAAAAGTCAAGAAACCATCACAAATGATGCTGGCTGGAACTTCGAGCTGGGCTACAAGATCTTGAAAACAATCAAATAAATTGGCTGCAAGGTAATCAAGGATCCCTTGCAACCATGGACGAAGGTTTATTAGGGCCGGGGGGGGCGACCGCCCCCCCTCTTTTTCCGTCCGTAGTGTTAATTTTTCGGCCGAAATGTTATTTTTAGTTAAAAATAGTGGTTTCGCCCCCCCTCGATTAAAAATTTAACATGTATTTCGGGTTTCAAAATTTTCGCCCCCCCTCTTACTCCGCTCAAGCTCCGTCACTGAGTTGCAACACTTCAGTAGGTTTGACATCGTGGTCTGTAGCAGAACCGACCCCATCAGGAGGGACCGTTTTGAACCAAAAACCAGGAGCGTCCTCGAGCCCGAGCATACCACCGGAGGCTAGGAGTTGGTCATGGTACGTCTGGGTGTTGACGAAGGTTATATAAAGGCCCTTGTACGGTGCAGGAGCCTGGCGAGTTTGAGCATACATTTGATATGGCTTTGTGAGGGACATGGTATGAACACCACATGAGGCTTCTTCACGTCAATTCTGGTCACTGGATCCATAAATCTGGTGGGTAAGTGTGAGTGTGTGAGTTTCAGGGTGATATGTAGCTCTTCAATTCTATGCAATTGAGTTTTTTTAACAAAGGTGATAAATGCATTATTGTTATTACTAGGCGTTTCCCCTCCGTGCGTTGCGGCGGAAAACTCCTTTGAGTGTATCATTTTTAACATAAATAGTGGTTTACCAAGCTTGCATTAACAATCACACACAATCTTGAATACATAAATGCAGATAAAAAACACCACAACTGCTGCCAGTTTATCATAAATTCTTAATGCATACTTCATCATAAAAGCAAGAGTCATCAATCATAAACTTGAAAGCATACTTAGTCGTAAAAGCAAGCATCAAAAATCCAAATAAAAAAAAGTAAAAAATTAAAAAAAAATCACAAATAACAAAAATCATCATTTAATTTAATATATATGTGTTCAAACTCTAAAATACTAAAACTATCCTATTTCTTTTTCATGACTTTTAATATATATAATAATGATTATTTAATACAAGAGAGAGTGTTTATATTATACCATAAAAAAATGTTTTTTAGGTACGCATTTAGCTTTATAGGCAATCTAAAATTTCGTTTTCTCGAATCTTTTTTCTGTTAATATTTGTAAGACGTTTTTGTTATTTAAATTTTTCACATATTTCTTATAATAAACAGTAATAATTTTATATAATTTGGTAAATTATATGTTTACAATTATAAGTCATATTCTTTAAATTTTACACTTTACAAAATTATCTTTGAAAATTATATAATATGTTATTTAAAATAAATAATTTTAAAAATTATTTATTTATAAAAAATGTTGTTTATAGAGTGATACTAAAATGACACATGATAATGGAAATGTAAAAAAATAACAAACAACAAATAATTGTAAAACGATAAATAATATTTTTATTTGTTGTAACAGCATAAGACTTTTTCATTCATTCATGGATTATGTTTTCCTTTTTGAAAACTAGTTTAACAAAACAAATATAAAATCCTAAATAGTTTTTTTTTTATGGGGCATAACGTGAGGACAAGAGTAGATGGAGAAATATAAATATATATTTTTTTGAACGGCAAAAGTCTCAATCGTGTGATCATATCTCACTGTTTTCAGGTCATGTCACAAAGGTCTAGTTACCTGAACCTACCATGAGCCACCACAACCATCCCAGGAGAAAACCCCACAGGGAAAACCACTGACCCCCTTAGACCCCTATTTCGGTGCGGGAGAGTTTTGAACCCAAGACCTCTCATTTGAAAGAATCATGAAGTACCATTGAGAAAATGCATCATTGGTGAGAAATATAAATCTATCTTATATAATAAATCAAGGTTTTTTTTGCCACATGTCATGCAATGAAGCATGTTTCCTTTTTTTTCCCCTCCTAAAACTTGGAGCATTAAATCATTTATTAACACTCCTTCATTAATAGTGATAATTAATAACTTTGACTATTATTACTTTAATTTATTTTCTTATATTTAATAAATTATGTATACTAACAAATAATTAAGTCATGAATATCTTACACTTTCAATGTAAAAATTTAATAATATTTTTTAGAGTATATTGAAAAAAAACAAATAACTAAACAAAGTAAAATAAAATAGATACATTATATAACAAATTGTAAACTATACAAATAATGGTTTTATTAAAAATGAGAATATGAAAAACCTAAATTATTTCATGTATATTCATATATTTTTATATTTTAACTTACTATTTTCATTAAATAATATAAAACTTTTAAATCATTTCATTTTTTAGGTAAGTTACAAAAATTAAGGACTTATTTTTATATTTTACAAATTATGGTATAATTATAATTCATAAAAAGTTAATTCTTTTTATGTATAGTAATATTATTAAATGTTAGTATCTAAATATTTTTACTTATTCAGGTAATTATATAATAAAATATAAAAATTAACTTAATATTCATATATTTTTTTGATAACAACTTATTTTAAATTGTTATTATCTGTTTATAACTCTTAATTTAATATATATATATATAATTGGTAACATTTATTATCATTGTAGTCATTTAGTTTTTGTTTTCAATGTGTATCTATTATTTAATTATTAAGTAAATGAATTTAATATGCAATTAGTTATATAAACTTATTTTCTTATCTAAACTTTTATTTAATTCTCTTATTATCATTAACTTCAAATTATGTTCATTAAAATTTTCAATAATAATAATAGTAATTATTTTCCATGAATTATTTTTAAATATTTTAAAATATTTAATTTGATAGGATGATTTGAATGTTAAAATAGAATATATATAATTATAAAAAAAATTCAAGTGTAATTCTTATTTTTTTTATAGAGATAACTTTAATTTTTATTAAAAAGTATATAACATTTTGTATATTAAACCCGTGTAACACACGAGATTTAACCTAATATATAATACAGTAGAGTGGCTCATCTAAATCTCACGTCACTGAGTGACTCCAACCTACTCCTCGGAGAAAAAAAAGACAAAAAAAAAAATAAAAAATAAAAAACACGAGTCAAACCGACAATTTTCTTAGCCTTGTTACCTACACATCAATAATGAAATTAAATTTTAAGACCCACTTGTCTAGCATCGTACTCTTTACATCTTATCATTACCAAAGCTAAGATAGCATCCGAAGAGGATAAGATATAGACAACATTACCTCTATCCCGTAGGAATAGAAAAACTGCTTACAGTGAGACCTCCGACTCATAATGCCTAATTAACCAACTAACCTAACGCTTTCAACATTATTTTTACAAAAATTATGTAAAATAACGTTAAAATTAGTGAAATTTTAGTTTTGCCCTCAAGGGTCGACATATGTATTACATTATATGAAAAATAATTTGTTAATCTATCTATTCTAATAAATAAAGATTTTGATGGACACAAGTCATGTTTTTAGAGCCCCTCATCTTATTAAATACATCTCATATTAAATGTATTTTTTATGCATTTTTAAATTAAAAAAGATTTTTAATAGATCAAAAATATATATATTAATGTTAAAGTACACACTTTTTAAAAAAAAAAATTACACCAAATTTTAAATTTACAAAAATGAAATGTTTATAGAAAATGAACTTTGAAAAATTAGGGTTTTAAGATTTAATATAATTATGTTATTAATTAAAGTATTAAGTTATACTAAATTTTAATTATATTACTAAAAAATATCTTATATTGTATAAATTTCCATTAGTATTTAAATATTATATCTTTTTATTTAACACATATAACACACGGGGTATTAACCTAGTTACAAATAAAACAAAATCTTTCTAAATTATGAAATAGTATATTTAAGGGACTAATCAATTATTTAGCATCTAAAATTTCCCATTTTTTCGCCTATTACATAACCTAAAATTAATTTTTATATGAATATTTCTATATCCGAATAGACACATATTATTTATGTTTTCAATAGATTAAATGCAAATTCTAAGTCTGGTATTAGCGCCCCAAATTTCTTATGGTACTTTCTATTACTTTAACCTAAACTAATTACTGTTGTTGTTGGTTGGTTATTGTTGTTCTTAATTTCTTTTTTTATTACTCATATTATTTATATAATGGCCGCGTAATTGTTTAACTTTTCGACGAAGGTTTTTTAAAAAGAGTTTACCAGTAAAAAAAAATAGATGTTTAATTAGAAAGAATGTAAAATATCTTTTTTATAACGTACTAAGCATAGATTAAAAAAATTAAAACCATATTTAATTTGTGGCCAGAGAAATTTGAATAATCTTATCAAAATAATTGATAAAATCAAACCAAACGCGTAAAGAATGGTTGTTTAGCAATTAATAATATTGAATTTTATGCTTTCATTTTGGTTTTAATTTGTGTCATAAACTCATAATCAAATAATGAACCAATTGGAGTGTTTGATTATAATGATATTGCTAATGTGAGAAAGTCTACTAAAACTTTATGTTTTCATCAATACAATTTTATTTATATTAATTTAAAACCTAGTAACTAAAACAAAAATGTAAATTTGACATAACAACCAAAAACTTCCGTTTATTAGGCAAAATAACATAACCCTATGCACTCCAGTGACAGATTTAAAGAATGGCACAAAATCTAGCTTCTTGATAACTTGATGATTTCATTAACAAGTTTCTCAACATCCAACCAAGATGAACCGTTGGAACCGGTTGCCATCTCGGCGGTTTTCTTCCAATCCAAAGCTTTGTTCCTCATTCTTTCCCCCTCCGGTCCATCCATTAGCATCCTCACAAGCTTCTCAACCTTATCCCTTTTCACATCATTCCCAATCTCCATGCCAACCTCCCAATGCTGACACATTTGTCTGCAGTTAATCCGTTGGTCACCTAAAGACGGCCAACCAAGCATTGGTACCCCTGCCGACAAGCTCTCAATGACTGAACCCCAGCCACAGTGTGTCAAGAACCCACCAACCGCCCAATGATTCAACACCTGTTCTTGTGAACACCAGCCTCCTACAAACCCTTTCTCCTTCATTGCCACTTCGAGTTCCTGAGGCATAACCATTGGCTTCCCATCAACCAAATTCGAACGCAGAATCCAAATAAAGTAACAGTTGCTATTAGCAAGTCTCCACCCAATTTCTATCAGATATTGTACAGACATCACCGCCAAACTTCCAAAGTTGACATACACCACAGAATTTGGTTCCTTCGAATTTAGCCACTCTACGCACTCGGGTTCTTCTTTCAATAAGCTATAGCGATCGCTGTTGGTTTCTTCTCCTCTGACCCGGTTCAAAAGCAACTGAAGGGGCCCAACGGTGTAGACATTGGGAAACATGGATTTAATCTCACTCACAAGATCAGCCTCAAGTTGGTCAAATGTGTGGAGGATCATATGTGAAACCTTATCCGCCATTCGAGCGGTTTCCAAAAAGTAGCTAAAAAGACCATCGTCCTGCTTTGTGGCATTTTTAAACTCAGGTAAATCCTTCAAACGGATTCCTTCCATTCCAGGAATCCAGTCTATTTCCATGTCAAGATACCCATTGGTCAAACAGCTTTCATCTGCAAAATTTGAAGAAATCAACTTAATTAATCCAAAGTACTTAATTTTGTTTGTTTTATTTGATTTTCATTTTGATTTAATCATTTAAACAATATAATAAAAAACCCTACAGTCAATTCAAGTGGTTGGTGGGTGGACAAAAAACTTAACCTTTAAGTGGGAGTATTTCTTTCTCCATCAAAGGTTTGACTTGGTAGCACCCCATGAACCCACAAGCAGCCACGGTCCAGAAAAGGATAATCGGTATCTTAAGTTTCTCAGCAGCTTGAACCGGATTCGTGAAACTCATGAAAGGATCACATATGATGCATGTAGCTGGAACTTCGAGCTGGGCTACAAGATCAAGAAAAGAATCAAGAAAATGGGTTTGAAGGTATTGGATGACTTTCATTAACGCTTCAGTAGCTTTTACACCGTCGTCTGTTGCAGAACCGACCCCATCAGGAACCGTTTTGAACCAAAAACCAGTAGCGTCCTCTAGCCAGAGCATACCACCAGAGGCTAGGAGTCGGTCATGGTTCTTCTGGGTGTTGATGAAGGTTATATAGAGGCCCTTGCGGTGCAGGAGCTTGGCTAGTTTGAGCATACATTTGATATGGCTTTGTGCGGGATACGGCAAGAAAACCACATGAGGCTTTGTCTCGTCAATTCTGGCCACTGGATCCATCAATCTGGGCGTTTGTGGGTTGTAGGGTGATATATAGCTCTTCAATTCTTAGCACGTAATATGGCTTTTGTGTTTTCTATGGCTCGCTGATGTTGTTTAAATTATGTGCTTTCAAATGGATTTCAATCGATAGAAAAATCTTTTCACAATTGCAACTGATATTAAATCACGTGTTTCGTTAATTTACTAGTTGTACCGGTCAAATTAGTCGAGATAATATCAAAAATCCTTAAATATATATTTAAAAAATTAAAAATAGTATACAATTATAAACACATTTAAACATATTCATATTTAAAATGTACATTTAAAAGAAAAAACATAAATCGATCGGCTCGTTAGACCATTGCCATTGGCAACTTGGATGGGATTGTAACACTATTCAAAAAAAGAAAAAAAGAAAAAATGGTGCATCTCTCTACAATCTGCTCATGTTCACGAGCTGGCTTGTAACCCAATTGGGGGGTATTTTTTTCTTTTTTTTTTACTTTATCATATTAGTTTTAGTTATAATCTTTTTTTAATAACTACCAATAATTAACATTTTTAAAAAAAATCTAAAAATACATTTTTGATCAGTTTTTTTTATTAGGATGTTAGTATAAATTTTGTTAAAAACAGAGCTCATTTGAAAAAATGTATTTTTTAATGTAATATAAATATAAACAATCATTGATTAATCTTATTTAAAAATTGGAGTTTTTTATTGGTTCAAAAGATTTTTGGTATCAAACTCATTATCATAAATTATATTTATTTAATAAAAAGTAGTAAATGTTAGGTTGTTAATGAGAATGAAAAATTGGGTTTGATTGGGTTTTGTAAGAGAAAGAGAGAGAAATTATTTTTTATTAAAAGGTTGGGTTGGGATGGATTGTGAATAGGGATGGTCTTATAACCTGGCAGACCCATATATTGACACGACGGAGGGTTAAAATGCAGTATTTTAAACCCTTTTTTTTCAATTATTTCTACTGCGACCGGTTTGATCCGCCTGTTCTATCCTGTCTAAAAACATTGACTTAAATGATAAGGAAATATAAAATACTTTAATGGGATTAATAAGAGTACAACAACACATACCCAGTAAAATCTCACTTTGTGAGGTATGGAGGGAGAAATGAAAACAAACCTTACCTCTACCCCAAATAAGGCAGAGAGGCTGCCTCGTTGGAGTCCCCCGGCTCTTGTTATTATTAGGGATTAATAAAAGTACAAGATCATTAATCATTATCATTATACTCAGTATATCTTATCATTAACAAAACAAAGGTACGGTTTGAGAATGGTAAAATGTAGACAACCTTACCTACACCCCGAGTAATATAATTGTTGCTTCCAATTCCAATGAAACTATCAGCTCATAATGTCTAATTAACCAATCAACCCAATATTTTAATGTTATTTACACAAAAATTAACTAAAATAATATTAAGAGTAGTGCATTTTACTTTTTTTAACACATGAAGGCGACACATAAATACAATATCAGAGGAGAAATTTAACACGGTACAGCAGAGCATCTTTCATTACGCACAGGCCATATGGCCAATTTGGCCACCAACCAACTGCCACAAAAAAAAAAAAAAGGAATCACACAAACCGATAATTCTATTAAGGGTTATTTAGTAGCTTTTAATTGTTATTAAAAAAAAAGACTATTTTTGATGATTCATAATCTCTTAATGGTTAAAAAGTAACCTTAGGTGAATGGTTAAGAGACTACATTTTAATGTTACTTCTTAATAGAGGCATCTTTGAGATTTTAAATAACATGTGCAAAGACTAAGATGGACTCCTATACATATAAAAAAATTAATAAACCGATGATCGTTAGTATGAAAAATAGGCAATATATATTATATATAATAAAATAAAATTATTCTAGCCAAATCATGTTTTTTACAAACAAAAATATATTTAAAAAAAACTATATATAAAAAAATCTAAATTCCGGGCCCCTCAAGTAACCAATTTGACCAAAATCATTGTCCAAAAATTTACCACGTCAGCATTATACTCATCATGTGGCATAGGGCTGTAATCGAGCCGAGTCGAGCCAGGCCTGGCTCCAGCTCGGCTCGTGAATTTTCGAGCCGAGTCGAAATTTCTTTCGAGCCAAAAATCCTGGCTCCAGCTCGGCTCGTAAAAACCTCGAGCCACGAGTCAGCTCACGAGCCAGCTCGTTTGTTTTTTCATTTTTTTTCTCCACTTTATATTTTATATATATATATATATAATCTAATATATATAAAATCCAATATATATATATGTATATATATATATATATAATTACCCATATATATAAAAACTAATGTCGGTGGTCCACGTACGTGTCAAAAAACCCCGTCTCCCCGTCTCCCTATCACTCTCTCTCTGTTCTCTCTTTTTATGTTTTTTTTCTCTGTTTGTTGCCCTATTCAGCTGTCAGGCGACCGACCCAGAGGAGGGTTCGCAATCACCAGACGATTGACATGGTTTTTGAGTGCTTCTTGCCACTATTTCTCTTTTTCTAGGGTTTTTCCCTTTTGGCCAAGATGAGCTTTCCTGGTTTAGTTCTTTTTCTTGCCCCATTTACTACTCGCACTGGCCTCTATTACAGTTTGTTGTTGTGTCATGATTTTCATGATGTTTTCAAATTTAAAGGCTAATGAATGAACCCACAAACATACGGAAACCCAAAATCACAATTCTCATTCAAAAGATTCCGTCCCTTGCAACTCATACTTCAACTGGGTCTTCCTCCTCCATCTGCAATTCGGGTCAATTTCACCTGTTTACATGTCGTCTAAATCATAATCCTAAAATCAATGGTTATCCCCTTTTTTCTTTGTTTGGTCAATTTCACCTGTTTACAATGTCGTCTAAATCATAATCCTAAAATCAATGGTTATCCCTTTTTTTTGTTTGTGTATCTTGAATATATGTTCTGTGTTTATGAGGATTATCCTAAAACCAGGTGAAATTGAATCTCGCCAAACCTGGGAGGCAAGGACAAGGGTATAGGCGCACATAAAATGAGTATAACTGGGATAGGCTTGATGACAAATTTTCAAACATTAACAGATAACAGACATTATCACATAAATAATGACAAAATGCTCATTTGTATTTTACGAAGTTTGGCTGCTATGGATTGATTAAATTCTAAAATGTAACTATTGTTTGTTGGTTACCATTTCTTTGATTTGATCTGTCATCACATAGTATTTCCTTATGAAACTTTCCTGTCCTGAATAAAAATGGTGATAGAATGCCATGTTATGTGGTTAGTCAGATGAAAAGCATTAGCAAAAATAATTAGAAACTAACCACAAAATAAATAGGTTCTACTTTTCAAGTACCAGACCACAACAAAGAAATTGGGTTAATCATGTTGGTTAGCCATCAGAAGAAAATGCATAGCCTTCATCAGGTATTAGAAACATCTAACTAGGATTCATTATCATTGAGAACAAATTTTGTACTTAATAGTTATGTGGTTGTATTTTTATGTTAAACTAACAATCAAAAGTTATAAAAATTATCATACGCATCATATATGCCACTTGCTATGTGGATGATACTAGGTTATAGTTGTTTGTGTTGTTTCTAATTATATATTTGGCTGTACTCATCAATTTTTGGCATTTTTTGTTTACGTCAACAGGTACAAAAAGTCACTCCACTCCAAAAAAGTGTATAACCAGGTTTGATGCCTAATACATACGTACTATCAGTGGCAATTTCTTTTATTACATTTTCATCTATTCATGAAAAATGATATCACAACAACTACATATCAAATCTTGTAGCGTCTTAGCCTGTTTTTTCTTTTATCATTTTCAGGTTTCTATTACGGGTACATCGACTATATGTTACTTTGCTTCGTATCTCATAAGTACATTAAATATATATATATATATATATATATATATATATAAACTTGATTCGTATCTTACCAAACTTTTCGCTTTATAATTTTTCATGTTTTTTACAACTATAATTATATATTTTTCTAATGTGCTGCTCATACTTTATTACTATGCCGTATGATTGTTTATCGTATATAAATAGGCTTACTAAAATATATGTATGTATATTATAGGTAATAAATGTTTTTCTTTTTATGATCGATTATTATTTTCTGTTGTATGCATCAGCTGTTTTTTTTTGTCTTTATATAATTTGTCTTTATTTGATTTTCCAAACTATAATATAAATGGGAAGTACACATAAACGAAAACATGATCAAAGAGCATCATCATCTACCAACAACGTTAATCAATCATTTTATATAGACAACGGTGACTGTAATAGGGTTTGTGAACATTGTGCTGCACTTTTTTGGTATGATGAACATATCGTTGCTGGTTCCTCTAACCACCGTCTTCGATACAATCATTGTTGCAAAGGTGGACGTATTGTTCTTCCTTATCCTAGGAATCCACCTCCTTTGTTAATGTAGTTGTTCAACAAACCTAGCTTCCTTACCAACATACGTGCTTATAATTATATGTTCTCAATGACATCTTTTGGTGGTAGGATTGATGACTCAATTAACAAAGGCACTGGTCCATATGTTTTCAAGATTGAAGGTCAGATCTTCCACTGGTTAGGTTCTATGTGTCCACTTTCTAATGAATGCCCACGCTTTCTACAGATGTACATATATGACACTGAAAATGAAATATTCAACAGACTTCGATACTTTGATGGAGAGTTCGGACAACATTTGCATGTTGACACTGTCACTCTTCTCTCACAGATACTTGACGAGTCTAACGAGTTAGTAAAGCTTTTTAGGAATGCAAGGGATCTATGTCATTCTTCAGTTATTCCTAACTTCTCTATCCGTTTGTACACCTCTTACAACTCTTTATGCTACGATAATCCTACTCCAGGTTGTTTAGGTGCAATTGTTTCCGACCCTGATCCTGAGTCAACTGACTTTGACATTATCATACATCACAGGGACACTGGCCCTCAACGAATCAATACTCTACATCCTTTATACATGTCATTGCAATATCCTTTATTTTTTATATATGGAGACAGCGGTTGGTCCCGGACTCTACGTCTGCGTGGTAAAAATAGTTCCACAGACAAACATTTAACTATGAATATGTTCTATAGCTATCAACTTCATGATCGGCTTAACGTCTATTCTTTGTTGTTAAGAGGAGGTCGACTTTTTCAACAGTATCTGGTGGATGCGTATATTTGTATAGAACAAAACAGATTGGATTACATAAGACAAAACCAAAACACCCTACGAGTCGAATTTCTACAAGGCATACATGACGCGTTTACACATAACAACACTGAGGGAAAAGATATAGGAAAACGTATCATATTGCCTTCATCATTTACTGGTGGTCCTAGATATATGTACAAACATTATCAGGATGCATTAGCTCTTTGTCGTGTTCATGGAAATCCTCAGTATTTTGTCACGTTCACATGTAACGTCAAATGGCCAGAAATTCGTCGCCATATGTTGCAGTTTCCCTCATTAAAGGCTGATGATCGACCAGATATTATAGCAAGAGTGTTCCATATTAAAGTTATTTCATTGCTCAATTTTCTACGGACCAAAAGGCCCTTTGGAAAAGTAGTTGCCGGTATGTTTCTCAGTATTTCTTCTAACTTACTTTAACAACATTCAACTCTTATATAAACTATTATTTCCTATGAATATAGACCTATACACTATTGAGTTTCAGAAAAGAGGTTTGCCTCATTGTCATTTGCTGTTATGGATTCATCCATCCAACAAGATCAGAATTGCTGATGAATTGGATAGATATATATCTGCGGAAATTCCAGATCCTGTTTTAGAACCAGATCTATATAAGATTGTCACTGAATCTATGATGCATGGCCCCTGCGGAATTGCTAGACCTAATGCACCTTGCATGTCAACCGGCTCATGCTCAAAAAAATTTCCGAAAAACTACGAGTCAATCACAAAGTTTGATAAAAACGGTTATGCGCATTACAAAAGAAGATTAGATGGTCATTCTGTTGATAAGAATGGTATTACACTGGATAATAGATATGTTGTACCATACAACCGACTTTTGTTGCTGCACTACCACGCCCACATAAATGTTGAGTATTGTGGCTGGAGCATGTTGATCAAGTACCTTTTCAAGTACATATCAAAGGGAACCGATCGTATCCGATATACTATCACAAAGACTCCATCTGTTTCACACACTACACAACCTAGCCCGACCTTTGAAATCGACGAAATTAAAAGCTTTGTTGATGGACGATTTGTATGTCCACATGAGTCTGCCTGGAGAATTTTTAATTACCTTATTCATGACAGGAATCCTCCTGTCCAATTATTAGCTGTGCATTTAGAAAACATGCAAAACGTCACTTTCAAGGACAACACACAACTTCATAATATTTTGGCTAACCCGCATACAAAACGAACCACTTTAACATAATGGCTTCGAAACAACCAGCAAGATGAACGTGGTCGTCATCTTCTTTATACAGATTATCTTTCAGAGTACAGGTGGGATCAAATTGGTAAATGTTGGTTGCGTCGTTCGACAAACAAAACACCTGCAATCGGAAGGCTTACGTACATACATCCAGCTACAGGTGAAACTTTCTATCTTCGATTATTATTGTCATGCCAACGAGGTTGTCAATCTTTCAAGGCCATACGAACTGTCTCTGGTCAAGGATTTCCTACATATCGTAGTGCGTGTGAAAAAATTGGATTATTAGAAAATGACAATGAGTGGTTGGAAACATTTGAAGAGGCGTCTACATGGGCTACATCTTATGAGTTACGTTACTTATTCACTCACATGCTTCTATTTTGTGAAATATCAAACCCTAAACAACTTTTTGATACACATTGGCATAAAATGGCAGAGGACGCAGCACAAAGGCTAGACCTTATGAATGATGATGACTTATTGGACTATGTACTATATGAGATCGAGCTAATACCACGTTCAAAGACATCGTCTTCATCGTTAACAGACTTTGGTTTGCCACTTCCAAGACCAAATGCATTAGCAACCCTAACAAACAAGCTTCTTATGGAAGAAAAAAATTACGATCGACAAAAGCTTAAGCTTGAAAAAGAGTTATTACGGACATCACTTCATCCGCAACAGATTTATATATACAATGAAGTTCTACAAGCTCTAGCATTAGATAAACAAGTTCTAGCCTTTGTTTATGGTCATGGTGGAACTGGGAAAACATTTTTATGGAATGCAATCGTCTCTACATTACGTTCTGAGAGCAAAATCGTTTCAGCGGTTGCTGCCTCTGGTATTGCATCACTTCTACTTCCATCTGGCAGAACTGCTCATTCCCGTTTCAAAATTCCATTAGATCTAACTGATGAATCCACTTGTCATATAAAGAAAAACACACAACTTGCACAGTTATTAACACAAACTACACTCATAATTTGGGATGAGGCACCAATGAACGACCGCAGATGCTTTGAATCATTAGACAAAAGCCTTAAGGACCTCTTTAATAAACCTGATAAGGTATTTGGTGGCATGTCAGTGTTACTCAGAGGAGATTTCCGTCAGACATTACCTGTAAAACCCAAAGCTTCAAAGGCAGTTGTCCTTGCAGCGTCGCTTCCTAGATCATATCTTTGGAAACATTTCAAGATTTACATGTTATCTGAAAACAAGCGGTTACACCGGCCTAATATGAGTGCATCAGAAAAAACTGAAGTTGCAGCATTCTCATCATGGTTACTTGCTGTTGGTAACGGTTTATTGGGCCTACCTGATCCTGACGATCCAACAAATGCAAAAAAAATTGAAATACCAGTTAATTATATAATACCACCACAAGAGGATGCCCTTATTAAGCTAATCCACTTTATCTACGATGATTATGCATTGCAAAATCCATCTGCACATATCCTTTCTACTAGGGCAATTGTGTGTCCAAAAAATGAAACTGCTCATGAGATAAATACACTTATACTAGATATGACCAGTGGTACCAGCACAACCTATTTAAGTGTTGATTCTATAGTTCCTTATGCTGGTTATGAAGGTGACATTGAAATGCTTTACCCGCCAGAGTATCTACGAATGCTAAACTTCAGTGGAATTCCATCACATCGATTGGAATTAAAAGTAAATGCTCCTGTCATGTTGATGCGTAATATTAATCAGACATCTGGACTTTGTAACGGCACACGATTAATAATCACTCAACTTATGCCACGAGTCATCAAAGCACAAATAATGACAGGAACAGCAATAGGCCAACGTGTATACATTCCAAGAATATCTTTTACACATACGGATAAAGAGTTGCCTTTCGTTTTCAAAAGAAAACAATTCCCTTTAAAATTATGTTACGCCATGACTATTAACAAAAGAAAACAATTCCCTTTAAAATTGGCATTTATCTACCCGATCCGGTATTCGGGCACGGACAACTCTATGTAGCTCTGTCACGGGCCATGTCTCCTCATTCATTAAGAATTCTAAATATCCCAAAAAATGACGACAATTCCAATCTAATAAAAAACATTGTCTACTCTGACTTCCTGAATGAAATAACCAACAACTTATCTCATAGTTAGATCAATAAAACATTGTACATATATTAATGGTACTTATTAACACACATATTATATACTAATGTACATTTTCAAGTTTACTATTATTGTTGTTACTCATTATCTTTTTCCCTTTCTCAGGTTAAAAAATGTCTACCAGACGTGTTTCTGAAATCAAACCTGCGGATACACCACAACCAATTGAAGTAAGAGTAATAAAAAAGTGGAAACCTTTTGTCAAACGAGATGAAAAAGTGGCTGAGATATGCTACCTGTTTGTTGATGCCGAGGTTTATCAACAATTTTAATTCGTTTCTTTCCCTATTTAATATACTAACATCTATAAAACTTAAACGCAGTCCTCTGCCATAGAGGCAACAGTTGACATATCAATCGAAGCTTATCTTGATTCTATTATCAAAATTCAACAGTCTTATGTTGTAGACAAGTATGTGATCGTCTCAGCCGAACGTACATGCCTGCTGTCCCACATCATGCGTCATTGAAGATATGAAAAAGAGCAACATTTACACCTTTTCATGGTACAACCATACCCTCATATTACTACAACTTCGCAACCTATGACGACCTTGACGCAAGACGAAGACCACCAAAGCTTTTAACAGGTAAAATACTATCTACTTATCTACTAATCCTGGTTTACTTTTCCAACTGTAATACAAAAATAACCACCTTTCAAAATAATACAGATTACATAGGACGCGTTGAAGACGTGTAACAGCAAGTACCAGATCGTCCGGCAAGTCCGTACGGTATGTGTACTTTCACCTTATTCTATGTGTACATACGTAAGCTTAAACAATACTTGTATTAACAGAATCCTAAATACAAGAAAACGTTGTACGTATTTTCGTATAAACTTAAATACATTAGGTACAACGTACATTTGAAACAATAGTTGTGTTTATTAAGTGAAAACTTAATTACAGTTAACACAACGAATCATGAGAAACAACGGTATTCAAACAATATTCGGAAACATATCGGTTGCGATCTGATGTCCATAGATGACAGGAATCAGATGGCCGGAAAGTCAGTACAAAAACAATGTGAAATCATGATGTTTAGTTGAGTCCGACAGTGAGGAAACACAATTTAAACCCAAATACAGTGTTATTTCAGAATAACGAACTGACAGTGTGTTTGCGTGGGTGACAAACATATCTGTGAGTTTATAGTTCTGAAATAATGACTGAAAAGTAGAAAACAAAAGTCAGAAAGCAAAACTATCGTCGTAATTGTTCGGGTGACGATTCGAACGAATTACGCGCGAAGGTTACGCGATCTGACGAAACAAAATCGAAAACACGTCACGAACGAAAATAATTTAATAAAATCAAAGAAATAATATTTTAAAATTTTGAAACTCATCAAAATAATTAAATTAAATCCTTTTATTTAAATCCATTTAAATTACGCGTAATTTTCCGGAAACGTAACGGAAACGCGAACCGAGCAACGAAAACGAACCCGAACACCCTCGGGGTATAAATACCCTCAATTGAGTCATCTTCCTCATTTTTCTCATCCCCACTCTCTCTCTACACCCAAAATCCCGGTTTCACCATTTTAGGGTTTTCTTAAACTTTAAACCTTCATAACTTCTTCATTTCTCAACCAATTTCAGTGATTCTTTCGCCCACGCGTAGCCCTCGACATCCTCTACATGAAAGTACAACAAATCGGAGCCAAACATCACTGAAAATTGAGGTATCTAAGCTTGAAAGTCACGAAAAAGAGGGTTTTCACCCTTTTTGTTCTAACTTTTCTTCTAACCGGCCAAACACTCATGAGCTTGAACCCTACGGCCCTGAACAAACAGCCTAGCATAAGCCACCATGGGACACCACCACTAACTCGAAGGGCCGCTGGTTCGGACAACCATGGCCGTTGCCTACCCAGCCCAACGAATGGCCTATGGCCGAAGGAGCCACTGCTCATTCGCCAGCCACCTTCATTCGGAGGTTACAACTCATACGCCCCCTCCTCTTCATTCACCACTCATACGCTCATCTACATTCGGCAGCCATATACCCAACAACCTCACCCTCATTCGCCATGGTAGACATTCGGCCAAGACCACAGTCATTCAAGCAACCACATTCGGCCACTAAGCAGCAGACATACGGCCCAACAGCAACCTAAGGTTCCTTGTTGTGGCCCAAGGCCTATAGCTTCGGCCCAAATGCAACTCTCAGGCCCAGTAACTTAGCTGGTCCCTAAGCATTTTTTCAGCCCAGTACACATGACCATCCTCGGCCCAACTGTTTTCCCTTTAGGCCCAACCTCAAATTCAATCGGGCCCTTTATAAGCCCAAGCTAAATTATCGCTAAACCCATGGCCCAACAGTTGGCCATACAGTCTTAAAGTCAAGACTACATATTCAGCCCATAGTGCAAGTATCACATAGCCCAATTATGAAATAGGTTCACAAAACATTAAGTTGGTCCCCACATATATTGGAATGGGCCACCAGTAGGCCCACATCACCTCTCCAGGCCCAATACCTCTACAACTGGTCCATTGACTCTTGGAAGGCCCAAAAGGAAGTGAATGGCCCAAGGCCCACGGTTTATGGCTCAAGGCCCACTGCTTTTGACCCAAGGCCACGATTTTGGCCAACAGCCCAAACTTTAGGCCCACAATTGTTTCATCCCTTGTAAGCTAGGCCCAGCTTGGCCCATGAACTCTTTTGGCAAAGGCCCGAGACAAAACCCATAGGGCCCAGCAAAATCCACTCGAGGCCCACAGAAAACTGATTTAAGGCCCATTTTGAGGCCCTTGTCCTCATTTTTGAAGCCACTTTGCTATGAATTTGGCCAACAACCTGTTTCTGGCCCACTTTCGATTCCTACAGCCCAATATGACTCTAGGCCCAACAAATATTTCCTAGGCCCACCTTTGGCCCAACAAATTCTTTCGTGGCCCAATAAAGGCCCACAAGGCCACTTAAATTCTAGCTCTTGTAACCTTTGGCAAGGCCTTTGTGATTCAACACCACATATCATTGGCCCAACTTAATTTGTTGGCCCACATGACTAAAGAACTATTATAACTCTTTAATTCAACACTAATATGTGGTAATATTCATGATAACCAAGGAATTACTACCAAAACGGCAACTTTTACAACAAAGTTTTTGTAACACTTATAACATGGCCTTCATGAAACTACAATTGGGCTTTAATACAAACTAGATGAGGCAATAATAATTCAAAGGAAGCCTATGGATTTCCAGGATCAATAACAATTAAAGATGGGCCTGACAAAGACCGAAGACTTTGAGTGTTGGCCAAAGCTTATGGCTAACACATACATACACACAATAGTTCCTATAATTCATACTAATAAGTTATAAACATCGTGAAATCAATACAGGATCGTGAAAATACACTCAAGTACAATCAAGAGCGCGTACATTCTTGTTTAAGCTAAGTCAAACACAATTACTACAAGGTGAGTTCATATGCCCCTTTTACTTTAAATCGTTACTGATTTTAACTCTCGGGGCTGAGAAACATGTTTACTTTTATTTATTTAAAAGTTTTACTTAACATGTTAGTTATACTCTGATTAAATGATATTAAATTGCTTATTATCATATATCATTGTATGCATGCTTGTATGATTATGAGATAACAGGGAAACTCATATGATTATGATAAGATAATTTCTTAATTATCAATACATTATAATAACTTAGTTATAAGATTGTAACTTATAACTCTTAGTTATTTCCACATGATCAAATACTTAAACAATTTACACTTAATTGTATAACGAGAACATTCCCACACGGATACTTTGGGAACACATGGATTCGGTAAATGATGATCATGATAACGTAACTTCATGGGATTCTTATCATTTACAGTAAATGATGATCATGATAACGTAACTTCATGGGATTCTTGTCATTTACACATAATTAACATAATGTAATAAGACAAGTTCTTATTCGACTTTGTTAAACACACGAGAACATTCCCACACGGATACTTTGGGAATACATGGGTTCAGTAAATGATGATCATGATAACGTAACTTCATGGGATTCTTGTCATTTACACCCGATTATCATAATGTAATAAGACAAGTTCTTATTCGACTTTGTTAATCACATGATACAATCCCACACGGAAACTTTGGGATCACACGGCGGGATAGGAGAGAATGGAATGCATTTTAACTGATTACGTGAGGATTAAAATGGATTCCATTCCTATACGTTGCATTTGGAGACACATGATGAACAGTTAACTAATACTTTTAATTAAATTAAAAGTGTATCATAAAAGTTAACCTCACAAGTAATAGAATAATTCAAGGATCAGATTTAAATAATCTAAATTCCTTAATTCAACGAGGGTTTATCAATACTTCGGTTTGATAACTAAACCCCTCTTACTATATTATTATTCTACATATGATTACACAGCGGACAATTCGGCTAGTTGGGAAATGGATATCTTTAGTTGTATCGCAAGTGGTGTGGAACTTGGTTGAGTATGTGGTGGGATAGCGTCTGGGCTTGACCCTTTCGTGATTCCCTATATATAAGCATACTTAGTTAGGTGATATACTACTTGTACATATAACTAAGGAGAGGCCATTGGGTGGAAAAGGTGAAACAAGCATACAAGCAACAAATATAACATTGTGAATGTGTGTAGGATCAGTTCAATGGTTTTCAATTTACTTACTTATGAACTCACCAACCTAGTGTTGACTTTGTTTAAATACATGTTTTCTCAGGTGACGAACAGGTGTAGATACTTATATGCAAGTGATAAGCTAGTGGACTCATAGAAGACCTAGCTTTCTTTTGATTGCATACTTTTGATATGACAGAACATTGAATCACTTTTGTATATCTTGTACAGATCAAGATATAAACTCATTGATTCTTTTTGATTAGATTTACTTAGTTAAATTATGATGTACAATGTAATTTAACTTTGTAATTCTAATTCATGTCATGATTAGCATTTCTCATTTATATCTCATGTGCTATGTAAACAATCTGATCATTTGATTATCACTCCAATGATATCGCGCCCCGGGAACCTTCCGCCCGACGGGAAAACACGATCCGTTCCCGCCGGCCCGGGGTGTGACAGATTGGTATCGGAGCCATGGTTATAGAGAAATATAGGTCATATTGCATAAACGGTTTGGCCTAGACTATAACCTAGGGACCCTCATGTAGATATTATCTGACATAAGATCTTATTTGCATATGCTTTCCGCATCTGATCACTGCACTAACCGATTTTCTTTCGGTTATGATCAGAATGCCGCCCAGGAAGCAACCGACTACGCAGACTTCATCACCACACTCCTCGACACCAACACCACCTGACTCTCCTCCACATTCACCACCACCTCCACCTCCTCCTCCTCCGCCACCACCCAACCATCAGCTGGACCCTGCTACGATAGCACTGGCCACACTATTGACCAGTCAACTAAAGGAAGTGATTCCTGACATGATGATCAGGATCAACAGCAACAACAGCAACAACCTTGCCAACTCATCGGGGGAAGGCAGTGGTAACACCAGACATCACCAGGACTACTCCTACAAAAACTTTGTAGGGTGTAAGCCACCAAGCTTTAGTGGCAGCGAGGGAGCCGTTGGATTAATCCAATGGATTGAAAAGATGGAGACAACTCTGGAGATCAGTAACTGTCATGCTCAGTATAAAGTGAAGTACGCTGCGGGCTCATTCAACAAACGGGCGTTAACTTAGTGGAACGCTCAAGTTCAGACAAGGGGCAGGGATGAGGCTCTGTCTATGCCTTGGGATGATTTCAAGGCACTACTGAGGACAGAGTTTTGCCCAAGGAATGAGCTGAAAAAGGTTGAGACTGAACTGCTCAATCTGGAGATGATTGGTGGTGGGCACCTGGCTTACACTACAAGATTTCATGAGCTTGCTACATTGGCACCTGACGTGGTGCCAACACTTGAGAAAAGGATAGAGCGATATGTTGGTGGATTGCCGCCCTGTATCCGAGGGCATGTGATTTCTGCTCATCCAAAGACTATGGAGTTAGCTGTTACTTTGTCAGCATCTTTGACTGACATGATGGTTGCCACTGGGGCACTCAAGAAAGAGGCTGACTCAGCCAAAGCTGGAACTTCAAGAAAGCCGGATAAGAGGCCGGCAAAGAAACAGAAGGTGGTCAGAAACTTTGCTGCTACTACTCAAGCTCCAATGATTAATCAACCACCACCACTGCAGGTCAAGAAGCCATACACTGGCACAGCACCTTTGTGCAATTCATGTCAGTTTCATCATCTACCAAATGTCCCGTGCAGACATTGCACCAACTGTGGGAGATTTGGTCATACAGCAAATTACTGCAGGAGTCAGAGGACTCAAAACAGGAACAACAATGCAGCTACAACTGCTGCTGCTGATCACAGGTCTTGCTACAACTGTGGTGAACCTGGTCACTTCTCTCGGGATTGTCCCTGGAGAAATCAACAAGGGGCTCAAGCACCAAGAGGACGAGCCTTTCAGATAGGAGCTGCTGCAGCTAGACAAGACCCGAACGTCATTACGGGTACATTTCTTCTATCTGATTTCTATGCCTCTATATTATTTGATACTGGTGCGGATCAGAGTTTTATCTCGTCCGATTTTGCTAGCCATCTTAATCATGTTGAGGAATCATTAGACTCCCCTTACACTATTGAGATAGCTAATGGCAAACAGATTACAGTTGACACAGTACTTAGGAATTGCCCACTAACACTTGGTGATCATACATTTTCCATCGACTTGATACCGATGGAGCTGGGCAGTTTCGACGTTATCATCGGAATGGATTGGCTATCTCTTAACCGAGTTGAGTTCATCTGTTCCGATAAACTATTACGCATTCCTATGGAGAACAATGAAGTCTTGGAGATTCGTGGAGACCAAGCGAAACGCAGTGTCAAAATAATTCCGTGCATGAAAGCTCGCAAGTGCTTACGGAAACAATGTGTTGCATTTCTAGCCCATGTGATTCAGAAAGACAAGAAAGCAATCAAAATTCAAGATGTGCCAGTTGTGAGAGATTTTGCAGAAGTATTTCCGGATGACTTACCGGGACTGCCACCCGAGAGATCGGTACAGTTCCGAATCGATTTGATTCCGGGAGCAACTCCTGTAGCCAAGTCTCCCTACAGACTCGCACCATCGGAGATGTAAGAGTTGTCTAACCAGTTGCAAGAACTTCTCGATAAAGGATTCATCCGACCGAGCTTTTCCCCGTGGGGAGCTCCGGTTCTTTTTGTTAAAAAGAAGGATGGAACTTTCAGGATGTGCATTGATTATCGAGAACTCAACAAACTCACCATCAAGAATCGGTACCCGTTACCGAGGATTGATGATTTATTTGATCAATTACAGGGAGCACAGTACTTTTCAAAGATAGACCTGAGGTCAGGTTATCATCAACTCCGGATACAAGAAGAAGACATACCAAAGACGGCCTTTCGTACCCGATATGGTCATTACGAATTCATGGTGATGCCATTTGGATTAACGAACGCACCGGCTGTGTTCATGGACTTAATGAACCGGGTGTGCAAGCCGTATCTAGATCAGTTTGTGATCGTCTTCATCGACGATATACTGATTTATTCAAGAACCGAGAAGGAACATGAGCAACACCTCAGGACAGTTTTGGAGCTTCTGAAAGAAGAACAACTCTATGCCAAATTCTCTAAGTGTGAATTTTGGTTAAGAGAAGTTCAGTTTTTGGGTCACGTGATTAACAGTGATGGTATTTACGTGAATCCTGCCAAAATAGAAGCAATCAAGAACTGGGATGTGCCTACAACACCGACAGAGATCCGATCATTTTTGGGATTGGCGGGTTATTACAGAAGATTCATTTCGAATTTCTCTAAGATAGCCTTGCCTCTCACCAAACTCACACAGAAGTCTGAACCTTTTGTGTGGACTCATAAACAAGAAGAGGCTTTCCAGACACTGAAACAAAGATTGTGCAATGCTCCAATTCTAACACTCCCAGAAGGCAGTGATGACTTTGTTGTTTATTGTGATGCTTCCCATCAAGGACTCGGATGTGTTCTTATGCAACGAGACAAAGTCATTGCTTATGCCTCACGACAGCTGAAGATACATGAGAAGAATTACACGACACACGATCTTGAACTGGGAGCTGTTGTCTTTGCTCTAAAGATTTGGAGACATTACCTTTATGGTACCAAATGCACTATCTTCACAGATCACAAGAGTTTACAGCACATATTTGATCAAAAGGAGCTTAACATGAGACAGAGACGTTGGGTTGAGCTCCTGAACGATTACGATTGTGTGATCAAATACCATCCGGGCAAAGCAAATGTTGTTGCAGATGCTTTGAGTCGGAAGGAAAGAGTCAAACCCTTACGCGTTCGCGCTATGGGAATGACGGTGCAAACAAGTTTGAGAAATCACATTCTACAAGCACAACAAGAATCAGTAGCAAGAGACAATTTGAAACGAGAACTCGACTGTGGAGCCGAAAAACATTTTGAGACAAGACAAGACGGAGTTATCTACTATCTGGATCGGGTTTGGATTCCAGCAGTAGATGAACTTCGAACACTCATACTTGACGAGGCACACAAGACACGTTATTCAGTTCATCCCGGTGCTGACAAGATGTACCAAGATCTTAGGTCATTTTATTGGTGGCCGGGCATGAAGAAAGACATTGCCACTTATGTTGGCAAATGTCTCACATGTGCCAAAGTCAAAGCTGAACACCAGAAACCTTCGGGTTTGCTGGAACAACCAGAGATACCACAATGGAAGTGGGAACAAATAGCTATGGATTTCATTACCAAGCTACCCCGCACTTCCAGCGGACATGATTCGATTTGGGTCATCATTGATAGATTGACCAAGTCCGCACATTTCTTGCCGATCAGAGAAACGTACAAGATGGAGAAACTTGCAAGACTATACATTGATGAGATAGTAGTAAGGCATGGTGTGCCATTGTCTATTATCTCAGACCGGGATAGTCGATTCACTTAGCGGTTCTGGCAATCATTGCAACAATCCTTAGGGACAAGTGTTAACTTGAGCACTGCTTATCATCCACAAACGGATGGACAAAGCGAGCGCACTATTCAAACCCTGGAGGATATGTTGAGAACATGCATCCTAGACTTCGGTGGAAGTTGGGACACACATTTACCACTTATTGAGTTCTCCTACAATAATAGCTACCACAGCAGCATTGGATGTGCTCCGTTTGAAGCACTCTACGGTAGAAAATGTCGGTCCCCAATTTGTTGGACCAAAGTGGGAGACAACAGAATAACTGGGCCTGAACTTATTCAGGAAACAACTGATAAGATAGCCCAGATACAACGACGATTACAAGCGACACGTAGCCGCCAAAAGAGTTACGCAGACAAACGGCGCAAGCCTTTAGAATTCGATGTGGGTGACCGAGTCATGTTGAAAGTGTCCCCATGGAAAGGCGTAGTTCGTTTTGGGGCTAAAGGCAAACTAGCACCTCGATATGTCGGACCGTTTGAGATTACTCAACGCATAGGTCCTGTGGCATACAGACTCAGACTCCCTGATGAACTCGGTGGAGTACACGATGTGTTTCATGTATCAAATCTCAAGAGGTGTCTAGCAGATGAAACATTGATCATACCATTGGAAGAGATACAAATTGATGAACAACTACATTTCATTGAAGAACCTGTAGAGATTATGGAACGTGAAGTCAAGAGATTGAAACGAAGCCGTATCCCTATTGTAAAGGTTCGATGGAACTCCAAGCGTGGACCAGAATTTACCTGGGAACGTGAGGACAACATGAAAGAAAAGTATCCCCATCTGTTCGAGAATTGAAGCCCGACTTTGATGCTTAAATTTCGGGACGAAATTTCTTTAACAAGGGGAGACTGTAACAGCAAGTACCAGATCATCCGGCAAGTCCGTACGGTATGTGTACTTTCACCTTATTCTATGTGTACATACGTAAGCTTAAACAATACTTGTATTAACAGAATCCTAAATACAAGAAAACGTTATACGTATTTTCGTATAAACTTAAATACATTAGGTACAACGTACATTTGAAACAATAGTTGTGTTTATTAAGTGAAAACTTAATTACAGTTAACACAACGAATCATGAGAAACAACGGCATTCAAACAATATTCGGAAACATATCGGTTGTGATCTGATGTCCACAGATGACAGGAATCAGATGGCCGGAAAGTCAGTACAAAAACAATGTGAAATCATGATGTTTAGTTGAGTCCGACAGTGAGGAAACACAATTTAAACCCAAATACAGTGTTATTTCAGAATAACGAACTGACAGTGTGTTTGCGTGGGTGACAAACATATCTATGAGTTTATAGTTCTGAAATAATGACTGAAAAGTAGAAAACAAAAGTCAGAAAGCAAAACTATCGTCGTAATTGTTCGGGTGACGATTCGAACGAATTACGCGCGAAGGTTACGCGATCTGACGAAACGAAATCGAAAACACGTCACGAACGAAAATAATTTAATAAAATAAAATAAATAATATTTTACAATTTTGAAACTCATCAAAATAATTAAATTAAATCCTTTTATTTAAATCCATTTAAATTACGCGTAATTTTCCGGAAACGTAACGGAAACGCGAACCGAGCAACGAAAACGAACCCGAACACCCTCGGGGTATAAATACCCTCAATTGAGTCATCTTCCTCATTTTTCTCATCCCCACTCTCTCTCTACACCCAAAATCCCGGTTTCACCATTTTAGGGTTTTCTCAAACTTTAAACCTTCATAACTTCTTCATTTCTCAACCAATTTCAGTGATTCTTTCGCCCACGCGTAGCCCTCGACATCCTCTACATGAAAGTACAACAGATCGGAGCCAAACATCACTGAAAATTGAGGTATCTAAGCTTGAAAGTCACGAAAAAGAGGGTTTTCACCCTTTTTGTTCTAACTTTTCTTCTAACCGGCCAAACACTCTTGAGCTTGAACCCTACGGCCCTGAACAAACAGCCTAGCATAAGCCACCATGGGACACCACCACTAACTCGAAGGGCCGCTGGTTCGGACAACCATGGCCGTTGCCTACCCAGCCCAACGAATGGCCTATGGCCGAAGGAGCCACTGCTCATTCGCAAGCCACCTTCATTCGGAGGTTACAACTCATACGCCCCCTCCTCTTCATTCACCACTCATACGCTCATCTACATTCGGCAGCCATATACCCAACAACCTCACCCTCATTCGCCATGGTAGACGTTCGGCCAAGACCACAGTCATTCGACACAAGCAACCACATTCGGCCACTAAGCAGCAGACATACGGCCCAACAGCAACCTAAGGTTCCTTGTTGTGGCCCAAGGCCTATAGCTTCGGCCCAAATGCAACTCTTAGGCCCAGTAACTTAGCTGGTCCCTAAGCATTTTTTCAGCCCAGTACACATGACCATCCTCGGCCCAACTGTTTTCCCTTTAGGCCCAACCTCAAATTCAATCGGGCCCTTTATAAGCCCAAGCTAAATTATCGCTAAACCCTTGGCCCAACAGTTGGCCATACAGTTTAAAGTCAAGACTACATATTCAGCCCATAGTGCAAGTATCACATAGCCCAATTATGAAATAGGTTCACAAAACATTAAGTTGGTCCCCACATATATTGGAATGGGCCACCAGTAGGCCCACATCACCTCTCCAGGCCCAATACCTCTACAACTGGTCCATTGACTCTTGGAAGGCCCAACAGGAAGTGAATGGCCCAAGGCCCACGGTTTATGGCTCAAGGCCCACTGCTTTTGACCCAAGGCCACGATTTTGGCCAACAGCCCAAACTTTAGGCCCACAATTGTTTCATCCCTTGTAAGCTAGGCCCAGCTTGGCCCATGAACTCTTTTGGCAAAGGCCCGAGACAAAACCCATAGGGCCCAGCAAAATCCACTCGAGGCCCACAGAAAACTGATTTAAGGCCCATTTTGAGGCCCTTGTCCTCATTTTTGAAGCCACTTTGCTATGAATTTGGCCAACAACCTGTTTCTGGCCCACTTTCGATTCCTACAGCCCAATATGACTCTAGGCCCAACAAATATTTCCTAGGCCCACCTTTGGCCCAACAAATTCTTTCGTGGCCCAATAAAGGCCCACAAGGCCACTTAAATTCTAGCTCTTGTAACCTTTGGCAAGGCCTTTGTGATTCAACACCACATATCATTGGCCCAACTTAATTTGTTGGCCCACATGACTAAAGAACTATTATAACTCTTTAATTCAACACTAATATGTGGTAATATTCATGATAACCAAGGAATTACTACCAAAACGGCAACTTTTACAACAAAGTTTTTGTAACACTTATAACATGGCCTTCATGAAACTACAATTGGGCTTTAAAACAAACTAGATGAGGCAATAATAATTCAAAGGAAGCCTATGGATTTCCAGGATCAATAACAATTAAAGATGGGCCTGACAAAGACCGAAGACTTTGAGTGTTGGCCAAAGCTTATGGCTAACACATACATACACACAATAGTTCCTATAATTCATACTAATAAGTTATAAACATCGTGAAATCAATACAGGATCGTGAAAATACACTCAAGTACAATCAAGAGCGCGTACATTCTTGTTTAAGCTAAGTCAAACACAATTACTACAAGGTGAGTTCATATGCCCCTTTTACTTTAAATCGTTACTGATTTTAACTCTCGGGGCTGAGAAACATGTTTACTTTTATTTATTTAAAAGTTTTACTTAACATGTTAGTTATACTCTGATTAAATGATATTAAATTGCTTATTATCATATATCATTGTATGCATGCTTGTATGATTATGAGATAACAGGGAAACTCATATGATTATGATAAGATAATTTCTTAATTATCAATACATTATAATAACTTAGTTATAAGATTGTAACTTATAACTCTTAGTTATTTCCACATGATCAAATACTTAAACAATTTACACTTAATTGTATAACGAGAACATTCCCACACGGATACTTTGGGAACACATGGATTCGGTAAATGATGATCATGATAACGTAACTTCATGGGATTCTTATCATTTACAGTAAATGATGATCATGATAACGTAACTTCATGGGATTCTTGTCATTTACACATAATTAACATAATGTAATAAGACAAGTTCTTATTCGACTTTGTTAAACACACGAGAACATTCCCACACGGATACTTTGGGAATACATGGGTTCAGTAAATGATGATCATGATAACGTAACTTCATGGGATTCTTGTCATTTACACCCGATTATCATAATGTAATAAGACAAGTTCTTATTCGACTTTGTTAATCACATGATACAATCCCACACGGAAACTTTGGGATCACACGGCGGGATAGGAGAGAATGGAATGCATTTTAACTGATTACGTGAGGATTAAAATGGATTCCATTCCTATACGTTGCATTTGGAGACACATGATGAACAGTTAACTAATACTTTTAATTAAATTAAAAGTGTATCATAAAAGTTAACCTCACAAGTAATAGAATAATTCAAGGATCAGATTTAAATAATCTAAATTCCTTAATTCAACGAGGGTTTATCAATACTTCGGTTTGATAACTAAACCCCTCTTACTATATTATTATTCTACATATGATTACACAGCGGACAATTCGGCTAGTTGGGAAATGGATATCTTTAGTTGTATCGCAAGTGGTGTGGAACTTGGTTGAGTATGTGGTGGGATAGCGTCTGGGCTTGACCCTTTCGTGATTCCCTATATATAAGCATACTTAGTTAGGTGATATACTACTTGTACATATAACTAAGGAGAGGCCATTGGGTGGAAAAGGTGAAACAAGCATACAAGCAACAAATATAACATTGTGAATGTGTGTAGGATCAGTTCAATGGTTTTCAATTTACTTACTTATGAACTCACCAACCTAGTGTTGACTTTGTTTAAATACATGTTTTCTCAGGTGACGAACAGGTGTAGATACTTATATGCAAGTGATAAGCTAGTGGACTCATAGAAGACCTAGCTTTCTTTTGATTGCATACTTTTGATATGACAGAACATTGAATCACTTTTGTATATCTTGTACAGATCAAGATATAAACTCATTGATTCTTTTTGATTAGATTTACTTAGTTAAATTATGATGTACAATGTAATTTAACTTTGTAATTCTAATTCATGTCATGATTAGCATTTCTCATTTATATCTCATGTGCTATGTAAACAATCTGATCATTTGATTATCACTCCAATGATATCGCGCCTCGGGAACCTTCCGCCCGACGGGAAAACACGATCCGTTCCCGCCGGCCCGGGGTGTGACAAGACGTATCACCAATTATGATTAGAGCAGGAAAAACATTACGAAAAATCACAATTCAAGATGAAAGGTAATATCCTAAATCTTTTTACTATTGTGTTCACTACTAATTTCATTCCAACAGTACCCGTTGTTTCTTTTGTTAGGTTGATTGAATTGCTATAATAGTGGCCATAATTTGTATCCTAGGATATGGCCATTGATTTTCTTTTAGGCCTACACATGTTCTTCCATTCCAACATATATATTTTGTTACTACCTTTTTTTAAAAGAATTATATTATCTTACCTTTTAACTTTTTTTTACTCTACTAATGAAATTTTATTTCTTTTTCTTCAGACTATTAGTTTCTTTATTATTTAATTTAAATCTCAAAAAAGTGTAAACTAATTAATCAATTTATCAATGTAAAAATATGTTTTACAACATTTCTTGATGTTTAATGCTCCTTCTGTTATTGTTATTATTTATACTATTATTTTTGCTATTATAATATTAGCAGCTCTTTTATAGGTTCTAAAAAACCAAAACAAAGCGTTTACACTCATTAAAATTTAAACGTTAAACTACATCAGCTACAAGACCCTTTTATCTCATATTTATGAATACATTTTCGTAACCAACAGGTGTCACATTATCGAAATAACTCTATGGGGGAAAAGGCTGCCCAGCTTGAAAAAGAGAGCACAATCGGCCAAGCACTAGCAATTACATCAACCATTGTCACTGAATTCAAAGGCAGGCTATTTACTTACATTATCATTATCATGATAGTAGTTACAATAACTAACAAAAGCCTCTTGTAATATAGGGTGCCTACAACTGGAATCTACATGTGCAACAACCACCACTGTCAACCCAGCAATCCCAAATCTGAAAACATACCTAACCAGATAAAGCTCATTATCAAATAATTTCATAATTTATTTACCAGTCTCCAAAAAAAATAGCACTAATATGTACATATTCCCATGCAGATTCAATGAGCTTCACCAGCCGTCGAACATTCAAACATCAGAAAAACATGTCACGATCGCCGCTTTATTAAGTGAAGAAACAACCGAGGCACAATATAATTAATAATAATAACATCAAAATAATTGAATCGTATTAACACATAACATATATCAACAGGGACGTTATACATGCATTGCCATGATTGAAGACATATATGAATATCGTGGTTGGTAATATGTGCTTTGTCAAGAATGCAAAAGTAAGGCTTATCCACAGGGAGACAACTTTACTTGCGTGGACCATGATATTTTTGGCGAGCCACTTTTCATGTAAGCCTATAAATTACACAAAATAAATCTATCCTAAAGAACATAACCATGTTTTTTTATTAAACTACAGGTACAGTGTAAACACCATAATTAGTGATGGCTCTTCATCCATTGAAGCTGTCTTCTTCAACGAAGCAATAACAAACATCATACACACCAGCTGTCGTGATATGGTCATGCTATATGGAAACAAAAACCCAAAAGTGCTACCAGACACAATTCGTTCTATCACAGAAACCTCAAAATTACTACACATTAATATGAAAAAGGATAGAACGATTGTTGTAAACAGAGCCGAAGATGCACCTACCTCGCTTCCATCCGCATCTACCCAAAGCCTCCTACCAAAGACACCTGACCCAAAGATGCTAACAACCAAGAGAGCTTTGCATGAACCATCAGGTAGTTTCTTTGATTAAAAACCAAACATTCTCAAAAACCTCATTCACTCATCATGTTTAAGTAAAAATGTTATCTTTTTATCATTGCATATTACAAGCTTCGAATTTCATGTCATGAAATTTAAATACACAGGTGATCAATGTCCAGCAACTCAACGTCCTAGGAAATAAACACCTGGAAAACACGGGGCCTTTTTTGTCAACACTGCACTTTTTTGCGAAGGCAAAACCAGAAATCAACAATTTTTTTATGTACATTGTGATGTTGTACTTCTGGATAACGCCACGTTTGTAAATTATGCCACATATTAGATAAAACTTTTCATGTTTGTTTTATCCTATAAGACAAAATAGTCGTACTAACATGCTTTAGATTTCATTACTGTTTATATAACAGGTTCATGTTAGGTGGAGTATTGCAGGTGGCTTTTCTTATAAAGTACCACAACATCCAGAACCAACCGATTAAGGTATTTAGAAAAAGCCCTAGGTGATTTAAGATTAATGTAAGTTGACCCACATTAATTACATTAATATTTAATACTATGGTTTTAAGTTTTATAATGTATATGATATAAAGTGGAATAGCTAAAGAATACCCTTATAGTATTTGATACTCAACGAATTGTTGATGTTGGTGATCAGCGTCACCATGGTAGGGATTCTGATTTCAGGTTAGTTTTTGTTGAAGCTTCGTTGTTTCATTCCCCTATTTTTGTTCCTCAATGTATTATTTGATTGGAAATTTGAAACTTTGTTGTCGGAGCTTTGATCACGTTTTGGTTAGCCTCTTCTTTCTAGGGTTATGCTCTGTTAATGTAGATTCTGCAGCACTATGGTATTCATTGTTCCTAGGGTTGTTTTGTTCTTCAAAATGTATGATATTTGCTTTCGTTATCTAGCTCGGCATTTCCATCAGAAGATGACGTTTTCATTTCAACACTCTTATAGGTAGAAAATGTCTTGAATTAATAAACATTTTTTTGGAATATAGGAGAAATATAATGAGTTTTATAGAGGTTCCGTTGTATAATCAACTTTTGGTAACATCAGTATATATTACGAAATTCATATCCGCGCCGCAACGCGCGCATCCATCCCTAGTTATATATAAAATCTAATATATACATATATATTATACATGTATATACATACATACCTATATATTATACATAATATGTATATGGATCCGCATCCTATAATAACCCTCTCTTATTGCATAACCCGAAATAACCCTGAAAAAAAACCAAAGATTCGGGTTCATCTTGCAGGGTTATTTCGGGTTATGCAATAAGAGAGGGTTATTATAGGATCTTTACCCATATGTATATTTATATAAATATGTGAATAAATATTGTATATATATTATGTATAATATATATGTATGTGTGTAATATAATATATATGTGTGTGTATATAATTTAATATATATATATATATATTAAAAATCGAGTCGAGCTACGAGCCGAGCCAATGAGTCGAGCCATGAGCCGAGCTCGAGCCGAGCCAACCCTGGCTCCGGCTCGGCTCGGCTCGTTTTTAACGAGCTTTTTTCGAGCCGAGCCTTTTTCGAGCCGAGCTTTTTCGAGCTTTTTTCGAGCGAGCTTCGAGTCGAGCCTTAAGCCGCGAGCTTTTTGAACAGCCCTAATGTGGCATGCGATGTAGATTTTTTTGAGCATTTTTGTCAGCAAGAAAAAAATTTAACATTAAAGATAATAGTAACCTAGAATACAACAGCATAATGCTAAAATCTTGAAAACTAAATTAGAAGTAGGATGCTCTTTGTGGCATAGAACCCCTTCGTAACACTTAATAAGATAACAACACCAACTGCATTTAAATAAGAGCTTAGAAATTTCAGTCACTTCGAAAATTCACTTCAA
The DNA here is from genome assembly GCA_009363875.1 of Mikania micrantha. NCBI lineage: Eukaryota > Viridiplantae > Streptophyta > Magnoliopsida > Asterales > Asteraceae > Mikania > Mikania micrantha. The sequence goes on along the minus strand of CM018693.1, from coordinate 14,211,091 downwards.
GCATACGTCTGTCAATCTTCGTATGTAGGTAATTGTACTAAAAAACTAGCAAGAGTAATTTATAAATAGAAACTTTACATATAAAACTTCCAACATGAGGTGAGCCAAGTACTTTTAAATACTACTTCATTATACATATACTGCTTGTGTATGTACATAGCACAGATGTAAAGTTTCATGGTGCAGTGAGCAAACTTTATTATATATATAAGCCTGTATATAAGCAAACAAAGGTAAGGTAAACAGAAGTTGAGATAGCTGACCTTATGCAACAGTCCAACTATAAGTCTATATCTCATGGGTGATTTGGTTTCACTTTTCAAGAATTTTACTTCCACACAATGACCTCAATTTGTTGAGCCATAATTCTTGGGGTTGAATACCAACTGCTTTCATTTGATAAAGAAACTTAATTGCTTCAATAAGGCACCCATTTTGTATATAACTCGCCAGCATAGCATTCCAACAAGCACGATTTCTCCTCTTCTCATTCACATCAAAAGCACGTTTAGCATCTTCAATCAACCCGAATTTGCCATACATGTTAACCAACCCACACTGCACATAACTCTTGGATGCTAGCCCTAATTTAATGGCATTGGCATGAACCTGTTCACCACAGTTTCCATCATCACTTACCTTTGCACATGCACTTAGAACACTAGAGAATGTAAAGCTGTTTTTCCTTATACCCACTTTCCCCATTTCGTTAAAAACATCAAGAACTTGATGAAAGTTTTCTTCTTTACAACTGTTATTGATTCTAGCAGTCCATATCACAACATTACGCTGCGAAGAGATACCATTAAACACTAAGTCCCCATCTTTAAAAGATCTGATCTTCCCATAGAAACTGATCAACGAGCTACCCACAAACAAGTCATCTGAATAACCTGATTTCATCAACCACCCATGGATTTGTTTGCCAAGTGTCAAGTTCAAGGTGCTGGCACACGCCTTAAGAACGCATACAAAAACCCAAGAAACAGGAAAACTGCTGCAACTGTAAATTATATATTGCAATTTGGGGTTTGTGAAGAGGTTAATCACTTCCTCATACTCACCACTATCTGCATAGCCAGCAATCATTATAGCCCAAGAGTTAAAATCTCTTTTTGTCATTTCATCAAACACCTGTCGTGCATTCTGCAGACACCCACATGATATAAACATTATCAAGACACGGTTAAGCAAATTTAAAGGAGGCATATTGCGACGATTCTTGGTAAGATGGGCATGTAGTAAAACAGCTTCATCAGCATCAAGATAGTGGGTGCATTCTTTGATAAGAGAAATGTATAACGCATCGGGAACTGGAAAACCAAGGCAATCCAACAACCGTAGAACGTCGGAGGAAGTGGTGGTGATGGTGGTGGTTGTAGTTTCTGTCGTGGTGGAAGACGGTTTTCTTTCCGGATTCTCGATTGATCGGAGAATTTTCCGGTGAGGTCTGTGAAGGGGCAACTGAACAGTGGATGATTTGACACAAAAACATACATTCCGGCGATGGGTTTTAGGATTCTGGGAGTACGAAATGATGTTGAAGTGAGTTGGGTTTTGTGTTATTTCTATAAAATGTGTTTGAATATTACAAATCGACATGGTATCTGCATCCCAAGCATAGCATACTCCTGGGTGTTCATTGGGTCAAATCCCAAAACATTTTATCTAAACCCTAGCCCCTAAGGTCATGTTTATATCAACAGATAGATTTACAAGTTAACCGTTTAACACGTTTATTTGTTTTCCTTTTTCTAATGTGTGTTGTAAGTACCATGGTACTTAAGAACTGAACCGGACCAAACCGGCCAGCCAGACCGGAAACAGGAGGGTTGCCCTGCCTAGAGTTTAGAATGTGAACCGCCTTTAAACGAACCGACCAGTTGAGCCGGTTCAGAGGTTGGACAGGATTTCTTTTTTCTTTTTTTTTTAACTAAATCCATATGATGAAAATTAAAACCAAATCATATACTTTTTTAACATGATTGTTTTTGTTTAAACATTGATTATGTTTGATTATTTGTGTATAATTTATAGTTTATTTTAAATATTATATATATTTATTATGTCATCCGATTCTTAAATCTGGTTAAACTAGTCCAACCATTCCGACTAGTAACTAGTAAGATGTCTGGTTATTGGTTAAATGTTCGGTTTGGTTCTGAAAGCATTGCTTGTAACATAAATTAGCATCACCTGATGTTCTATTCTAAATTTTAAATGTTAAAAGAGAAATTGACATAATATTTTATGATTTAAACGTATTTGGTTTTTTTATGTATATTTATTCATTAAGTTTGTAGCATTAAATTATTAATATGTATAAATAATATTAATTTATAAGCCTAATCCGTATCATGTTTGTATTAAGCCCTGAAATATTCATGTCACATGACTCACATTTGAAGTGTTAAGCAATAGATTATTATCTGGTTTATGTATTGTTAATTATTTGGGTCATGTCGAGTTGACCAGTGAACACATGACCTTCAATCCATACTAATACTCAGATATTTGTTGTTTGAGCGTTTACAATTTACAAACGTTTAAACTATTAAATGAAATAAACAACAATTAAAAAAACCATTACTAAAAAAAATAACATAATCACATTGAAAAAATGTATACTTTATTTTACAATTTGATATATAAGTTTATCTACACATTGAAAACCTGTTTATTAGAATTTAAAACCAAAAATAACATAATCACTTTCAAAACACAATCATCCTAAAAAACCACATCTAAAAACGCCATCAGCTGTCAATATTAGACTAACTTACTTGATAGAAGCATTGTCTGTTAGAAATAAGCATCCTTCACAAATCACGACACTAACACTAGTTTATATTTCCCCTGTTTCTGTAAGCCAAAAACTATATTTTTCTATAATGTACGTATTTTATACATTTAATCGGGTCGAATTCTATGAGGTAAAGGCCTGGCTACAAGACCATCAGTAACCCAACCTGCAAGCTCACCATCATGTTTAGCATGATTGAATTCCCTTTCTACATATTCTAAAGATATTTGCAGCATTCCACCTGACCCGCAATCATCGTATATGCTTACAGGCTTTAACCCCACATTCTTCTCCAACCAGTAGAGGTAACTCACATGGAACATTGATTTGAGCATGTCTTGTTGCGAGCATGTTTCTTTTAATATTACCTGTTTAATCTTATAAATTATTGCTAAGAAATCAAATATCAAGTGAATGAGAATGGAAACTTGAGTTTACTTACACAAAATTTGCCATTTTGCTCTGTTAGGATGTATCCTTGGTTTTTGTAAAGATCAAGTAATGCATGTGCATCTGTTTTCGTTTTGACAATCTCAGAGAGCTTTGACCCGAGCTCAAGACGTTGACCAATCGTAGCAGCAGCTTCTTTAGCTTCGGGTGAGAGTAATTTATTCTCTGCCTGGAGAGACGAAATAAAAAATCATCTAAATTGTCTGAAATGATCCGGATTGGGTTAGTTGACCCATAAACACTCAATTGTCCATTCTCTTTAGCATTTTATTAATCACATTATTATTATTACAACAATCAAAACCGACCTAGTAGGTTGTAAATTGTATGCATTCAAAATCTTTAAATAAAGGGACTTGGAACCAAATTTTACTTTTTAAAGCTATATATCCTATAAATATGTGACATTATTTTGTTTTGAAGCTGTAAATATAATACAAATATCAATATATAATGTCACTTACTTTGCTTACGGGTTTTAGACTGAGAAGTGGTAGATCAGGGAAAAAGGGCTCTTCATCATTGACCTCTTTGACCGAAGGAACAAGACCACTTAGCAGATATTCACCAAAAACCAAGCCTGTTATTATTCACATATCACCAAATGTCGTTATTTTTTTAAAGGAACTTAATTATCAGTACAAGAAGATTGTTTCAATAAACAAATAAATAATTACTTGCACGATATGGATTCAAAGTTCGTAATTGAATGGATTGATAAGATTTGACATTGCAGAACATGTGGATCCAAGTGACTGCACCAAATGAAGCAAGAGCCAAAGGTGTTGAAGCTTGTATGCAATTAGCTAATGCTATCCCTACCATTATTCCAATTGATTTGCTCACCATTCCCTGAGCTTCACCTTTTGCAATTACCTGCCATTTTCAATATTTTTATCAAGAATCACACATAACAATCTTACCTGCGAATATAATTTTTTTCTTTTTATTTTTATTTGTAACGGTATCTGTAAACAGGAGTAACAACTAGGGAATTACCTCAGCAAAGTTTCTTTGAGCAGCGAAACCAGCATAAAAACAGCTCCTGGTTGCAGCCTGTAAATTAAAAATACACCACAGTTGTATTATTTATAGCTGTTTAAATATGTGAATTGATAAAAAAAAAAAATAAATAAAATAATAATAATAATAATAATAATAATAATAATAATAAAAGTGTTTAATCTATTAACCACGCATTGACAAGTCAAACCCATAACCTGATCCATTCTTTTAAAAAGCACATACAAATGAACAATTTCCCCTATTCCCCAATGTATAATCACAGGAACATCTAAAGATACATTAATTTCAAAGTAAACACACCGAAACACACACAGAGAAAAAGGATATTGCAATAGAACACCATGCTTTGCATCAAGCAAAATGAATTAGTGCTCTTTTAAAGGATTAGTAAAGAAGCCCATGTCATCATATAACATTCCCTAACAAAATTGAGTTTTTTTCACCTGAAGGTTTAGAAGAGTAAAAAATAACCTGGATAAGTGTAGCCGCAGATCGCCCTGCACCAGCAGCAGCACCAATCGGGACAAACAGATGAGGAAAAGCAGGAGTCAAGATTTCCATACCAAAAGCAGCATTTTCCAAAAAATCAGCAAATAATCTCCATCCTTTTGGATTCACATCAAAATGCCGCCCAAATTTTGACAAAAAGATTTTGCTTAGATACCCAATTCCGTCCTTCAGTACCCAATTTACAGCTGCAGCAGTTGGAATCGCCCCTTTTCCTAACCCAACCGCATATAGCAAAGACTATATATGATACAAGAACAAACTAGTCAAACCAACAAATAACTCAAAACTCCAGTTATATCGCAAGATCCCAGAAATGATTGATTTTTAACACTCTATACACTATAAAAGAACAATCCCCTAGAATCAAACACATGTGTTTAAAAACTTTGCAATAATATACACCAAATAAACAGACACTCTAACAGAATTTGCTCACAAGAACATACGACAACATAATCCAACAAACAGAACTACATAACTTTAAACTATTATTGTTGAGCACTTGAGCATAACAATAGCATTAATCCATAAAATGTTGATCATAAGTTCTTTGAAGAACTGAAACCCATTAAACTACATTTGATAGGGTGGCCATGTAAGTGTGCCTCTAGCTGTAAGCTAAGGTTAACAGGTGATCCTACAAAACTTGAAATTGAGAATTTGTCTTTTCAGCCTCAAGTTTCAAACAGTACTCCTCTTTAGAACATGGGGGTATCTAAGATTTTGTTTGCAGAAAATGATTCTCATTTTAATATTTGGGGCCAAATAACAAGATTTAGAAATTGTTGCAAGGAAATTGAATCTTTAAACTAAATGCACAATTAACTAAAAATGTCTTTCACGTATTGATTATCCTAATTTCATTCTTGAAACTGTAATACAAGCCGGTCAACCAGAAAGATGCAAATCATAAACCCTAACATTCCAAAATCAGAAACTCAATAACCTTAACTTACTTGTGTGGCAAGAACACTGCTAACTTGAGCAGCGATGCCCTGAACCCCTCTCCAAAGAGAATACTCCATATAATCACTAGTGACACTATCTGGAAACCCTTCAGGAAGCATCAATCGCATGAACAGTTCCCTGCATTGAACCCACATATTCGGAACAATGTTTCCAAACGACATCGTTGATGAAGATTTGGAAGATGACGGCAATGGCCACCAGGCCCAATTCACAGATGGAACCACAAAAACATCTGCAAAATCATCAGCTATGAGTTTTGTTCGTTTACCCCCTTTCACTTCCCAAACAATCATTTCATCGTTCATATCATTTTCGCTTCCAGAATCGAATGCGTGAGCCCCATAAGCGAATTGAACGAGTAATGCAAGAATTGCACAGAAAAATAAACGTTTGGTGTGTGAATTTTCGTTTTCATTGTTATTATCATCGTTACCGCCACCGGACCATCTGTCCCACCAATTGCTTGAACCACCGCCGCCACCGGAACTTCCGACTATTAGGGGGGAATAGGGTGCAGTAGGGAGTAATTTACATTGGGTTTTGAGGGAACTGGGGAAATGCGAAGGGGGAGGTAATGGTTTCCATGGCAGACGACGGGTTGAGATTCTGGAAGGTGTGACGGTGGTGGGTCGGAGCGAGAGGAGAAGCATCGGTGGTGTCGTGATCGACGATGACGGTGGCGGCGCCAGCAAGACTGGCATGGTTTGGTGGCAGGCGTCAAGATCGTACGCCCAGGATGGGTGTTGAAGTTTAAAGTTTAAACAGGTCAGTTTTGGCCGAAGGTAGCGTTTTTTTTTTTTTTTTTTAACATTTTATTTTAGGATTAGTGACGGATCAGCATAGTATTATTGTAACACAAGCAGTATTAGAGTTGTCTAAAATGTTCATCGCTCGTTCGATCCTTATTCGGAAAAAAGTTTGAAAAAGGCTCGTTTGAATTTCGCCCGGTTTTAGAAGAGCCGATAACACTCGGTTTTGTTTTTAAACGAGCCAAGGTGATCTCGCTCGTCGCTCATCTGGCTCGATTGTTTTTGCTCGTTTAAATATACTAAATTTTGTATATATGAAATAATATTAAGTTTTTTTTTGATAACATTAACATGTTACAAGTTTTTAAAAATGAATAATTATGTTGGTTTATTTAAATTAATTAATAATGATTTTAATAAACTATTCAAACATTTTATCTTTTTTTATGTTTTCGTACTATGCAATTTTTAATTTATGAAAATTTTTTTTTTTGAATTTGTATGTGGTTAAACTTATTTTTTTTAATTATTTGAGTTTGAAATTGATATAATTTTTTTTAAATTACATTAAATTTTATTTTGTAACTGAGCCAAACCGAACCAAGCCGAACCTCTCGTTTTAAAAAGAGTCGAGCAACAAGCACAACATTTTGCTCGATTTTGCAAATCCGAATCAAACCGAGCCGCTCAGCTCAAAAGAGGTGAGCACAAGCATACCTTCGCTCGGTTCGGCTCATCAACACATGATTGACTCAAGCTTTTTGATAACCCAAAACAAAGTGAGAAATTGTGATTTTTTTTCTATTGTATATACAAACTCTCATATTTTATATGAGCTTATAACACAAAACGTATAAATAATCATGAAAGAGAAAGTTACAAAAAACATAAATCACAAAACAAAATATGTAGATTATTTACAAATATTAAAACAATTTTTTTTCTTTACACAAATCAAAATTCTTTATAACAAAAAAGCCAAAAGCCAATATGAGATTATTTCATTTTATAGAGGCATAGACTTTTAAAAATAAGGTATTGGGTTCAAATATAAGCAAGTTAAGAATATTATGGTGTATTTAAGATTATAAGTAGGCAGTGGCGGACCTAGGAAATTTTTCTTGGCCGACTCGAATGGGGTCGGGTCGGATCACCCAAAAAAATGATTAAACTAAATTAAAGCACATATATATATAATAAACCAAACCAAATTATCATCTCATTGATCAGGTTAATATAATAAATTGGTTTTCTTTTGACATTATTTAAAAGAATATTATTTTAATAAATAAATTCAAGATTAAAATAAGGTGAATGTGTAAATTTTCTTTTGAAAAATTGTTTCATATAACCTTAATATACTAATTATATACAAATCAACTAAGTTTTTCGCTATGCTTATATTTTTGAAATTATACAATAATCACCCAATCTATAAATTATGGTTGTAATATGAAGAGCAACGATGTATATTAGTAAGTTATTGCTCAATTTTTTAGGAGAGATCCAAACATAAATTCTGAACTTCAAATTCAATCACTTAATATATAATTACGTCTTATTACTTTTTTTAAGTGGGCTATAACTGATTATGTATTTAGTTACATTATTAATTACCAATTGTGATTCATCATATGTAATGCATATTGAGCTATTTGAATATTATTTTATTATTTTTGACTTTAAAATGATTTTTAAATTGGACTTTATGTAATTCGTCAAATTTTCATGGGGGTCGGGAACAAAATTTCTTGAGGGTCGGTCGAGATCGGATCATATATATAACATTAAAAACCAAAAGTTCATGGGGATCGGTCGAACCCCATACCCAAGCATTGGGTACGCCCCTGTAAGTAGGATAGTGTGAATGTTAATAAAACCCCGAAAATTTGAGGCCTTTAGGCTAGGGTTTTTTTTCCTTTCAAATATTAGAGTCGGCTTTGCATGAACAGCCCTAAGCAGTATCATACTATCATCCAATGCGAGATAAGAAGTGTTGATACTTGTATACTCTGATATCAATGACCTCGATTTTATAAGAAGTGTTATCATTTTTCATGAATAAATAAGCACATACCTAAGATCCCTAACATGTGGTTTTGATTAGGAAATACTGGAAGTTTAATTTTGTCCATCTTGACTCACCTCTTTTTCTTGAGAGTTCAATTGATTTAGAACATCTCATCTCTTTTTGATAACATTATATTATTATACTAGGTTAAATCTCGTGTATTTCACGGATTGAATAAATACAATGTTATATAATCTACAAAAAAAGTTATGTCTTTAAAAAACATATGTATTGCAATAGTTAAATAAATATGTATATTGCGTAAGTTGAATAAAATACAATTTAAACTGTTAATACTTAGAGTCATTAAAATAAAATATTAATAAATAAACTTTAAAGCAACGATAATAAATTTTGTTAAGTTCATTCTTAAAAATATTGTATTTAACTATGTATTAAAATATAAAATATCATATAAATATCTTTGTTAACGTAGTTAAATGATCTTTAATTGCAATTACATACAATACATATAAAAAACTAAGAATAAATACTTGGATTTTGTTAATTATTAGTATTAATAAAGAAATGTTAACAAATGAATTAATGCTATAAATTTAAGGTGGGAAAATAAATCAAAACATAACTCATTGCATGAAATGTGGCTAAAAGACCTTCATTTAATATATATGATAGATTATATTATAGGTTAATATATACTCCATAAATTACAAAGATTGAATAAAAACTAATAAATATTCAATAATAAAATTTAAAAATTGTAAATGATTTTTTGATTTAAAATTTGATTTAAATTACATATATGTTTACTTTAAGTTATAAAATATGGATAACCCTATACAAAAGTAACCAACTTTTCATACTGTCTCAATTAAGTCACTGAAACTTTTTTTTGTTTCAATTAGGTCATTCAACTTAGTTTGAGTGTTCTAATCTTATATAAATAACCTGAATAGCATGTTATTGCTAATTTTCTACATATTTAACTTATTTAATATGTTAAGTGATAATATTATCATTTTATAAATTAAATAATAAATTAAAAATTATTTAAAATCATCCACATTTACGCATGATATTTGAAAAAAATTAAGTTCCAAACGTTAAATATTGAACACACATTGTTTGAAAAACTTGTTTTTTTTCGAATATATTGCGTAAATGTGGACGATTTTAAATAATTTTTAATTTATTATTTGTTTTTTAAAATATTATATCACCACTTACTATATTAAATAAGTTAAATATGTAGAAAATTAAAAATAACATGGTATTCAGGTTATTTATATGAGATTAGAACACCCAAACTAAGTTGAATAACCTAATTGGGACAAAAAAGTTCCAGTGGCTTAATTGAGGCAGTTAAAAAAGTTTGTTATATATGTGTAAAGATATCCCTATAAAATAACAATGTAATTTATGAACAATTCATTTTTCAAAGTTGTTTTTATAAATGTTTCATTTTAAATAAAGTTGTTTTTAAAAAAATGTTATTCTTTTACAAAAGTATAGAATGTTATCTATTATTTCACAAGTTGATAAAGAAAAAATAATATTAAATAGTAATATAATAATGACTTATAAATTATAAAAATACACTTCGAGTTGAGTATTATTGAAAATTTTTCATATTTTATAATAATCTGATTTTATAAAAGGTGTGATTTTTAATATTAAAATATTTTTATATCATCTTAAGATTTTTTTAATTATAAAAGCTATAAATAATATAATTGGTATGTATGATAATATATTAAGAATTTTTTTAATTGAAAAAGGTGTAAAAAATATAATTAGTCTTTAATTAAAAATATGTATCTAGTAGGTGAGAAAATAGAAAAAAATCGTGTGAGAATGCTCTAAATATGTGATAATGTCGTCAAAAATTTTTATTTAGTGGTATTAATTGAAAATAATATTATTACTATGAGTCTAATGTTTAATTTCTAACAGAATTATATTAGTTTGAGAGTTGTTTTAAAAATAATAATTAAGTTGAGTTGAAAATATGAGATACAAACAAGTTATTTGTGACGTTCACGACAAGATTATTTAAAAATATGATAATCTTTATTTGTTGCTAGAATACCTCACAATTTTATTGAGTTTTCTCCAAATACTATCGAATTAATGGTAACATAATGATACATGCACACATTGTATCTTAATTAAGGGGTAATTTCATTTCAATTATAATATAACTTGTTCCATCAAGTAAATGACTATGGAGTCATTAACATTCAATTTGAACATAGCGAGCCTAACAATAGTGTGGATCGACATGCTCGGTTTCAATCTTTTGGAACTCGCTTATGTCAAAAAACCAATCACCAACACCCTCTGCAATGGTCTGCAATAGTGCACAACCTCTAGATCGTTAGCTATGCATTTAATAATTAGATATATTATACCCAAATTAAGCACAAGTAAGAAATTAAGATCGAAAACATTTTACCCTATCATCTAGTTTCGAAGTTGCATTTCCAAACCATGTTGATTGGTCGGTTTGACAATGAAAGTGTTTATAAACATCCCTTTGGTTGAACTACTAGTAACTTTATGCACTGATCCTAAGAAGTCTGATCTGAAATCTATTACAGAATAAACCTATTATAACTGGATAAACTATGCTATTATATATCAAGAATGAATAAAGGTAAATGTGTGATCAATGATCACCTTCGAGTCGTTTTAGTTGGGTCATTGCATTCATTTAAATCTTTTTTGCACTTGGTGAGTTCGCCATGGCGATCGGATTCATTTGTTGCAAACATGTTGGATACCTATATTGATTTATAGGTAAAACAAGAACACTAACATGTTATGATTGAATGTTATAAAATATTAATTTAGAATTGACCTGCCATGTGTCATAAGCCGAGTTTACAATGAAGATGGGAGTTTTGATATAAGGCATAGTGTATTGAGGGTAGAAACACTGCAATGACAATTGAATTTTAAATATTTAGCAAAATTTTGAATCAAACAAGAAGGAAATTAAATCATAATCAAAATACAACGACAACCACACTTACTAAACCAGGTTTCATATTCGAGGTACACTCAGAAGGCAAACTTGTCACTGATCCCTACAACGATAGCATTTCGATTCATGGCTTATAAGAGATAAAGTAAACTCATCATGGACAAAGAGGGAGAAAGTACATGTAATGCGACAATTTTGTCATAATATAGTTCAAAACGATACTCTCCTGAGAAATCTTTCCTATAGAAACATGTGCATTAGTATTGGGTTGATGGGTGCAGTAGACAAATCAAAATTTTCATGAACATTGATAGTTTCTCTATGTATACCACACACATGTGTGAGATAATAATTAATGTAATTGACTTACACATGGGGAAAATAACCGGCATCAGATACACATTTTACTCTGGGATTTGACGGAAAAATTGCATGAAACTTATCACAATTAAGTATCGAAGCCAAACCACCAGCGGAACATCCAGAGAGAAGAGCCTATCAAATTAGTCTTAGACATTAATAAAAAAACACGAACATACAATGCCAATTGTGTCTGACCTGACATGACTATAGAGGTATAAGTATTTAGTATTTCTTATTAGAAGAATGTGTTAAGGTGCTTAGTTTACATTTTGTGCATCCTTCATTCCAATGTTCATGAGCTCTTCAACAATGGCACTAAACACCCTTGAGCCTCTAAAGTATAGGGTATTGGCCTATATTCAAAGGTCAACAAATTAAAAATTACACGTTATAATATATAATCGAGATTACAGAACTTACAGGATCAACTTCTTCTACATCTCCTGTAAATGATGACCCGTCACAATATCTCATGTATACTCGATTCCAATTATAGAAGTCTGAAAACATAATGTTTATGCCATATATTATTATATATTACGTTTAAGTTAACCCTTAAAAATCAAATTCTAGCTAGGTTTGGTTCAATGGTTTGATCAAATTAATTAATACTAGGATTCTGATCTTGTTGATTGCTCAAAATCCCAGAAAAGTTCAATTCCGACATCAACTTGGATGATCCCAACCCGTAGCTTAACGTTTTTCTGTTAACACAGTCTTCTATGGTATGACACCATCCTCCTCCCTGATACATTACATACCACACGTAAGTATTAATGTTACACTATGTTAATACACATAAAGATATGATCGATTGCAGTTTAGATCGATCGGTAACATGTATATCCATACCATACATGGTTAATATTAACCATTGTCCTAACTTTCCTTTCGGGGAAATTATTGGTCTAGTCATTTTAACCCTGAATTTAATTTGGCCATTAATTTGACCCGCTTTTAAAGCTATACAATCACTGGAAATATCAATCCTATGAAAACATGGAATGAATATATATCTAAAAACATAATTTCTTTTCTACAATGAAAAGAGGACACGTGTAGCATTGTGTTCATGATGTGTTTGACCTTCTAAAAGCTCCAATGGATATTTGTGCCTGTGTTATTTTTTGATAAAATTATTTTTCATGTGATATTTTTAGAAGTTATTTTTAGTCAGATGTACTTCGTACTGATCAATTTCATAAAATTATAAATTATGCTGACAAGTTCAAGCGAACGAGTCACTTGAAGATGAAAATTACTGAATTAGGACGTATTGACTCGTGTAGAAAACAAAACTATGGTTCTTTGAGTGACTTGCACTAAATTCACGACACACGAGTGCTTAGGTAATATGTTAGTGATCAAGGTAGCAGGACGCCAGGACAGAAGCTGAAGTCCATCATCCAGGCCCAAATGTTGAGTGAGAAGATTTGGGCAGGCCCAAACGTGTGATCAAAAGGCCAGTTCGGTTCGAAGTTTACGATCCGGAAGAAGTCAACAAATGAATTCCTTTTTATTAGGGCATGTTCAAGTAGAGGTGGGCAAAAAAACCGAACCCGAAACAGAACTGGCAACCCGAACCGGAACCGGACCCGGCCATACCCGAACCGATGGGTACAAACGGGTCCCGTTTTTTAGACAAATTAAAACCGGAACTGGTTCCACCTGTACCCGGCCAAAACCCGAACCGGAACCGGCCAAAACCCGAACCGGAACCGGTCAAAAACCAGTCGGAACCTGTCCAAACCCGGAACTGGAACCGGGTATTGACTTTGTTGACCGGAACCGGAACCGGTTCAAAAAAAAACCCAATTTGTGCACCTCTATGTTCAAGGACGGAGCTTAAAAAGGCTAGTGGGTAGGGCAGCCTCCCTGTTAATAAATAGCTTATTAATGTGTATTTATATTGTATTTATTGTGTCTATTCATCTTCTTGTATTTAGTGTGTCTATTCATCTTCTTGTATTTAGTATTTTACATGTATATATTGTGTGCTCCTCCATATGTGAGGTAGGCATTATTTTCAATATTCACATGGTATAGAGCCATTTCCTCTTCCTCTCCCTCCCTTCTTCTTTCATCTTCCATCTCCTTCAACTCATCCATGGCTGGCTCTTCCTCTTCAACCGACTCCATATCCATGAGTTCCATCTCTCACATGCTTACTATCAAATTATCCCCCACCAACTATCTCTATTGGAAAAATCAAATGGAACCCCTTCTTACCGTTCACAATCTCATCTCTCACGTTGATGGTACATCCGATCCACCCTCTCCCACCGTTCTGCAAGATGCAAAATCTGTCCCAAACCCTCTTTATTCCCTATGGCTTGCTAATGACAAACGTGCTATTATGGTCCTTAATGCCTCGCTTACTGAAGAAGCCATTGCCGAGGTCATTGGACTATCTTCTGCCCGCTCCATGTGGCTGGCCTTGGAGACTGCTTTCAGCAATACTTCCATCGAACGTGTCCAGAATCTGCGTGATCAGCTCCGACAAATCACCAAAGGATCTTCCTCCGTTGCTGACTTTGGTCGAAAGTTCAAACTAATCTGCGATCAACTCTCGGCAGCCGGCTATCCGGTTGATGATGCTGACAAAAATCACTGGTTTCTTCATGGTTTGGGTGCTGCGTTTGAGAGTTTCTCAACTGCTATGCGTGCGGCTAAACCACCAACTGTGTTTCGTGAACTTTTGGTTCAAGCGGAGTCACACGAACTGTTTCTTAAATCCATTCATGCCACCGAATCACCCACCGTGGCCTTTAATTCTCGGTTTATTCGTGGGGGCCGTGGTGGTCGTGGTGGCCAGTTTCGCCCTCCATCTTCCGGAGGCCGTGGTCGTGGTCGCCGAACCCCTCATTGCCAACTGTGTCGTCAAGATGGACACTATGCTAATCACTGTCCAACCCTTCCATCTTTTGCCTCCCAAGCAGCCCCTGCCGCATCAGATATAGCAAATGCTTTTCTAGCCCAATGTCATGTTGCTTCTTCCAGCCCTGACTGGATCGCCGATACCGGTGCTACTGATCACATGAATCAAGCTGCTACAAATCTTCATAAGTCAGCACCCTTTACCGGTGACACCAAAGTCTTATTCGGAAATGGTAATTCCCTTCCTGTTACGCATATTGGTTCTCACCAACTACCTAATAATATCTCTTTGAACGATGTTCTGGTAGTTCCACACTTAATGAATAATCTGCTGTCTGTAAGCAAGTTAACCAAAGATAATAACTTGGATGTTTTATTTTCACAACCATCTTTTTACATCCAGGATCGAACAACGAAGCAAGTGCTAGCCCAAGGAAGATGTGAAGATGGCTTGTACGTGCTGAAGTCTTGCCCTCAAGCTTTTAATGTTATTAAGAATAAAGCTTCTTTTGAAATTTGGCATTCTAGATTGGGCCATGTCTCCTATGATACGATTTCTATGTTAAATAAACTTGGTTGTGTTAATCTTACATCTATATTGCCTAAACCTGGGATTTGTAACACATGTGAGATGTCTAAAGGTCATCGTTTACCATTTCAACTTAATGACAAACGTGCATCTCATTGTCTTGACTTAGTCCATTGTGACTTATGGGGACCTTCACCTATTTCCTCTATGAATAACTTTAGATATTATGTAATATTTGTGGATGATTTTTCTCGTTTCACCTGGTTCTATCCTCTACGAACCAAGTCTGAATTTTTTGCAATTTTTTCCACCTTTGTAACATTTGTCCAAACTCAATTTTCACGCAAAATAAAGGTTTTTCAAAGTGATGGTGGCACGGAGTTCCTTAATCACAATGTCAAAAACCTTCTTAATGATAATGGCACATTTCATCGTATTTCATGTCCATATACACCATCTCAAAATGGTCGTGCCGAACGGAAGCACCGCCATGTTGTCGAGACCGGCTTGGCTCTACTTTTCAACAGTAATCTTCCAACTTCATATTGGGAACATGCCTTTGCTAGTGCTGTTCATATAATCAACAGGTTGCCTACCAAAGTTTTGGATAATCGGTCACCCTTTGAAGTTCTGTTTTTGGTGCCTCCGGATTATACCAATTTTCATGTATTCGGGTGTCGTGTATACCCATACTTACGGGATTATTCGGAGCATAAGCTGGCTCCTCGCAGTCTTCCGTGCATCTTTATTGGATACTGCTCTCAATATAAAGGCTACAAATGTTTGGAACCTAACACTGGACGGATCTTTGTCACCCGAAATGCTCGCTTTGATGAACCTATTTACCGTTCAAAACCTCAACTTCACCCACCAATATCCTTCATTTGCCATGGCATACTTACATAGATAACATCACTACTTCTTCACAGAACCCCCCTATGTCTTCTTCTTTCCACAACCCATCACCCTCCTCCCCTACCCATTCAACTATTGGCTGCTGTGACCCATTTCTCTCGGTTGCCTCCACTTTATCCACACCCATTCCTCCAAACCCACCCCCCACTTCTACTACTCAACCCTCACCTCCTACCATACCTGTTACCACCCAAACCGAAACCTCTCCCACTGTTCTCACCCCCATCAAGCCTACTATCCCCTCTGCCCTACCCCAAACCGAACCCTCCAACATAATCCCCACCCAAACCGTTGCCTCTACTGTCCCTCAGGTACCGTCTCTCTCTCCTACGGCTCCAACCACCACTGCTACCTCATCTCATCCCATGATTACCCGTGCTAAAGATGGTATATTTAAACCTCGACATCGGGCTGACCTTGCTTTTACTCACTCGAATCGGCTCCTTCAAGCATTGCTTACTACCACCAATCCCAAAGGAGTCAAATCTGCTTCTAAACACTCTCATTGGATTGAGGCTATGAATCATGAACTTAATGCCCTCTACAAAAATGATACTTGGGTTCTTGTTCCTCGCCCAGCTACCCACAATGTTGTTGGATCTAAATGGTTATTTCGCACCAAATTTCGTGCTGATGGCAGCATCGATCGTTATAAGGCTCGTCTCGTTGCACAAGGTTACTCTCAAGTTCCAGGTCTAGACTATTCACATACTTTTAGCCCTGTTGTCAAAGCCACCACGGTTCGGGTTGTTCTTTCGTTAGCTGTGGTCAATAATTGGAAACTTCGTCAGCTCGATGTCAACAACGCTTTTCTTCATGGCAAAATCACTGAACGGGTGTTTATGGAACAACCGCCTGGGTTTGCTAACCCACATTTTCCAAATCATGTTTGCTTGCTTAAGAAAGCCATCTACGGGTTAAAGCAAGCGCCTCGTGCTTGGTTTGATCGCTTAAGCACATTTCTCCTTCAATGTGGGTTTTCATGTAGCCGTGCTGATGCATCATTATTTGTGTATAATCACAAAGGCTGTCTCATTTACCTTCTTGTGTATGTCGATGACATTATTGTGACCGGTAACAATGATGAGTTTATCTCCTCCTTTGTCGCCAAACTTCACTCTGAGTTTGCTATCAAGGACCTTGGCTCCTTGAATTATTTTCTTGGCTTAGAAGTTACTCCTACTGATGATGGATTATTCTTGAGTCAAGCAAAATATGCTCATGATATACTCTCACGTGCAGATCTTCTTGATTGCAAACCGGTTCATACCCCTCTTGCTCCAAATGAAACCCTATCTTCAGCAGGTGCTCCTCTACCTGATGTTACTTCATACCGTTCATTAGTTGGCGCACTTCAATATCTAACCATCACCAGGCCGGACATTGCCTATGCTGTGAACCAAGTTAGTCAATTTCTCCAATCTCCAACCCTTGATCATCTTCAACATGTTAAACGCATTCTGAGATATATTAAGGGAACCATGTCCTATGGACTTGTTTTCTCTCGAGTCTCCTCTCCGACTGTTCTCGGTTACTCTGATGCCGATTGGGCTCGCTGCATTGACACTCGACGGTCTACTTATGGGTACTCTATATACTTTGGGAACAACCTCATCTCATGGAGTGCTAAGAAACAACCCACTGTTGCCCGTTCTAGTTGTGAGAGTGAATATCGTGCCATGGCTAACACCGCTGCTGAAATTCTTTGGGTCATTAATCTCCTACGGGATTTACAAGTCTTCACCTCGGAAACTCCAACCTTATTTTGTGACAATAAAAGTGCTATCTTCTTGACTCAAAATCCCGTATCTCACAAACGGGCCAAACATATTGATCTTGATTATCACTTCATTCGTGAGCTGGTTACATCAGGCCGCCTTCGTACTATCTTCTTATCATCCAAGCTTCAGGTTGCGGATATATTTACCAAAAGTCTTCCTAGGTCTCAATTCGAACACTTTCGGGATTGGCTTTGCATTCGTCCGCCACCGTTTCGCTTGAGGGAGGATGTTAATAAATAGCTTATTAATGTGTATTTATATTGTATTCATTGTGTCTATTCATCTTCTTGTATTTAGTGTGTCTATTCATCTTCTTGTATTTAGTATTTTACATGTATATATTGTGTGCTCCTCCATATGTGAGGTAGGCATTATTTTCAATATTCACACTCCCCTTTTTTTTTCATTCAAAAGGGTCGATTTGTTAATATTTCGTAGGAAAATCCTTTGACTCTCTTCATTTTCTTCCTAAAAATCCTTCGCCCCCCTCCGTTTTCCCGTTCAAGCTCCGTCGTAATGCATGTTTAATTATTGTTTCTTTTATTTATGAACATGGTCTCTCGTGATCGTGAGGATAGTGTTAGTCGCGTTTTCAGTTTCTTAGTTAATATCTTGTTTAAGAACTTTGGAATTGAAAAAAAAAGTAGAAAAAATTGTCCAGATTGTGCTCCTTCCTTCTACTTCTTTTCTGAAGAATAATCCACTCACGGGTCACAAGAACATATAGATCGAATATGGAGAGAAATAGAAGATTTGGTCTAGTGAGATATAATGTTTACTTTATGAAAGTGATACATGTGTAAGTCTTATAAAATAAGCAAGACTATTATTATTTTTATATGTGGTCACTTTTTCAAGTAATCTTATTTATACTAACTTAATGTTATAATTTTTAAAAAAATATATATCAGTGTTGTCAGGAAAAACGGGTTAGAGTTGGATAAAAATTAACTTAAGATATTATAATTGAAGTATGTTATTAACGTTGAATTGGTATCAAGATTGAGATTTGGGGTTATTATATAACTAAACTTTATCATTGTTTAGAAATAAAAAAAATAAACCGTCCTTTCTTGGATTCGAATCATCAACCTATTTGAAAAAAAAAAGTAAACATGATTCTCCCAACAACTAATCCATCAACTTAAATTTTAGTGTTATATATCATATTTAATTATTATATTTATAAAAATACTAAAAAAAGTCTTATTAGGTCAATTTTTTTACAACATTACCAATGTTTTGAAAAACGAAGCAAACTAGTTGGAAACTGGTGGGGTGGTCGGCCCAAATATAGAACGCGAACCACCCTCTCAAAAACCGGCCGACGGCCGGTTTAGCTGGTCGAACCGAAAACTAGTTCACTGGTCGGAGCAGATTTATTTATTTTTTAACTAAAAAATTTTAAAGAAAGAAACATTAGAACCAAACCTTTTATTTTTTTAACATTATTATGTTTGTTTGAACATTAATTATGTTTGTTTAAATGTGTTTATAATTCTATAATTTTTTTGGTTTTTTTTATATATTTATTTTATCATCCGGTTCTTAAATTCGGTTAAACTGGTGACTACTAAGCGTCTGATTCAATTTATGGTATGGTTTTCGAGAACATTGCAACATACACTATTTAACAAATTGAGATTTAATGTTGTCTCGTGACCTGATTAGCTACACATAAGTCAGCTCATGAAGTAGCAATATATATATATATACATACATATAAAATCTATCTATTATAATAAATAAAAGTTTTCTATTGCCACATGTCAATCTCCGGTTAAGTCAGCTTATGAATTTCCCGCCTCTCTCTCTTCAATTAATGTCTTCCTTTTATTAATTAATAGAAAATGAATAATTATGTTTAAAATAATAAAATTTTCTACCTATAAATAAATAAATAAACACTAAAGTTAAAATATAAAAATATCAATAGTAAAAAAAAAATTAAACGAAAGTAAAATAACAATAAAATATAAAATTAGAAACTTAAAAACTTAAAAACTTGTATTTGTTCAATCTACATAGGAGAAAAAAATTAACAATTTGTGATTTTAACAAATTATATATATATCAAACCCATGTAATACATGGGTTTTAACCTAGTATGATTTATAAAAGAGAGAGAGAGAGAGAAATAAATAGTTTTTTGGAGATCGATTAGAATAAAATTTTGTCTTCCTTATATTAAATGATAGGTTGGTAAAAATTAATTAAAAACTTATTTTGTCTCCTTATTTTTGCGACTTACACTACCATAAAGATAGAAAAATGATCGAAACTTAAGAGAAATTTCTCGTTAAAATTTGTAGCTATTTACGTCAATAAAACTTTGGTGTCATTCATCTGATTTTCGCAAAAATTAATCATATTTATTGCAAAACTTAATTAATTAATTATATTGAATAAATATTGTGAATATAAAGTTTGGATTAATTACTTAATTAATTAAATTAAATATACCTGAATATGAACCAACCAATTTTTTAGGCCATCTCCAAATCCTTTGTCAAACTGATACGCTGGTGGGCTTCCATCCAAACAAACTGCAAAATTCACCATCATATCATCATGCATGCATACATCCCTACATCAAATTTACAACTTCTGGCTGTTATTGCAATTATGAACACAAATATATAAATATATACCTGCTCCTTTGGATACAGCATTTTCTATAATGTTTAATTTCACCCCCTCATAACTTTGTATGTGTAAAAACACCATTACACATACTGTAAATATGGATTCAAGTTTAAGTCGCTCTCTAATTGCTCTTAATTTGATCATTGTTTTCTTACTTGTAACAAACTTAACCCAGAAATATCTGTGCTTGTAAATGGTACTATATATAATAATAGTATAAGATAATTAATTTGGTATGTGTTTTTGTGTGTGTAGGGAAGAGTTCAATTGTTGAACCTACCTTTATACGTTAGTTGAATAACCACATCTTTTTTTAATTAATATAAAAAGTGAATATTAGTTTGGACACACATTAAAAATGAAAAAGCCTACAACCTTCGATCGGTCAACTTTAATATGGGCCTAAACTAATAAGATGTTGTTCGGTTAACACATTAAGGTAATGTTAACAATGAAACTCTTCCCAATGTGTGTGTATGCATGTATCGATCTTGGGCGAAAAGGGGGGCATATTTAATTAATTATGGGGCACCAATGATTCTCAACTCAAATGGTTGAGGGCACCAATGGTGTGTTTCCTCCTATTGGGTGTGGATATGATCGGATGAGTTCATGACACGTCAGTTATCCAAATTGCCGTTCAAAAAAATTATAGGGCATAATGTAACGTAAGTTTATACATATGACTCGGATGGCCTCTCTCTCAAGTTTTATCCTAGGTCATGATTAGTCCTTCGGTTTGGGTTTATGGAAATTAAAGCATGCTATCTTTGGTAGTAGAGTACGTACAGGGGCGGCCCTAAGAATTGAGGTGTCCGGAACGGGCCGGGAAAAAAAGACCCCTAGCGAATACAAATATTAAAGCAGGGGTGTTCGAAAAAATCGTAAACACGAACCGTATTTGTAACTAAAAAACGAATTTTGAATTTGGTTTTTGGTTCGGTTTCCAACCATATCCTAGTTCCAAATTAGGTTCCTAATCGTATCCGAATTCTGAATTTTGGTTTTTGGTTCCGTTAGTGGTTCCATTTTAGTTTGAATTTGGTTTGTTCGGCTTATTTAGTTAATCGAATAAACCTAATTCATATTTAAAATTATTATTTTATAAACACTATATAAGATAAAATTCGATTTATTCGGTTTTTAACAGGTTTATTTGGTTGAATTTGGTTTGTGACCGGTTTATTTGTTTTTAATCAATTTCTTCAGTTTGTTTGGTATTAACCAAAACTAAATCGAACCACTTCCCGACTTTGGTTAGGTTTTCGGATAGAATGGAAACCTGTTAAATCAAATCAATGAACACCACTGATTTAAATGACATAAAAGTAACTTCCTATGCTTTACAAGGAATTACTTTTTGTAACTATTAAACCGTGTTTTTGTAACTAGTTTTTTTTCGTTATCTATAACTTGTTAGTTCACGTTTAAATGAATCTCTGTATAAATGTATACGTCAAAAAAGTTGTGCCCCTTAAAAAATGGGACCGGGATGGGGGTCGGGTTTGCCCCTCCCCAGGCCGCCCCTGAGTACGTAGTAATAATAAATATGCCGTTTAATATGCAATAAGAAAATTATAATCGCTTATTCTAATTATTTATTTATAACATTGTAACTTTGATTATATATGCTAGAAGTAAAAAGAGATAAAAAAAAATATATTTGATGAAGTAAAGAAACGCATAAAGAAATATTTGAAACTTTACGAACAATTCTTATACTTTTTTATTTTTCTTTCTCATATGTAATGCAATTCGTAACTTTATTTATAGCAATAATAAATTAATGAATTTTGTTTAATTTTTTTTTCTATAGCAATATCATTTATTTTGTGAAGACTTTACAGTTTCATATTACGTAGTACTTGATTGATATAAGTTTTTTTTTTTATTTTATTGATATCAAATGTAGTTATATCATATAATTAAATAAAATTTGTTGATGTTTTATCCTTTATTTAAATTAACCTAGTATGTATATAAATTAAATACACTAATTAAAATGGGATCATTCAAGACACACTAAAGTCTAAGATCGAATATTTGAAAATTGAAAATTAAATCAAGCAGAAAGGTAGTAATATGTAACTCCCGAATAATATTAGGTGTAAATGAAAGTTTGAAAACGAAAATTGAATGTCGAGGTTTCATGCAATTAAATACGAGTAAATGCTTAATAACTAATAAATGAACATTTACTGATCAGGTAGAAACTAGAAAGGGAATATAAATGAAAGATGCTTCTTTTAAGTTAATGAATTAATTATTATTATTATTATTATAATTATCATTATCATTATATTGAATAGCAAAAATTCAAACACTCAATTACTCCAACAAACAAACCAAGCGCTTCTAGCCTAATAGTTACCCTCTAGATTTTCCTATAGGAGGTCTTGGGTTCGAATCCGGGCTGAGGCATATTTGCTGAAGCAAGGTCAGGGGGTTTACACAGTTGTGGGGTTCCTCCTGGGGTGGGCTCGGGCATACGCCCCAGAGCATTAAATCCGAGGGGACGGTTGAAATCCCGTCTTGGGTGTCGTTGTACCAAGCCGTTCAAAAAAAAACAAACATCTTTTTATTCAGAAAAACATTAATGTGGTAATCTGACCCATTTAGCAATACCTCTCGTTTTATTATTATTTTGTTAACAATCATAGTATCCTACTTCTACTCCTAAATTACACAGAATTATCCTCCCTTGTTTGGATTTGAACACAACACCTTCTTTTTAAGAGACAGTGCCTCTATCAAGTGTGGTAGTCCTACATTGCCCTTGTTTTATCTTAAAGCAAATTTTACTATAGATTAAACTATAACTCAACACTTTTTATATTTAACTATTAACTCATTTCTGAAATTGTTTTTCTATTTGACAAACTTTCGGGTTTGATGATTAATTTCTTTATTTTTGATTCAAATGATTTCTATTTTTTCTTTTATAAGTATTACTCTAATATTATAAAACATATGTAACATCTGGGCGCAACGTTACGTATGTTTTACGTGAGTTTACAAAATATTTTTTAAAAAGAATTCACTCGGCGTTTTTTTAATTTTTTTATAAAAATGTGCCAAATAATATTAAAAACCAATGTTGTAAAAATCGGCCTAGGCGGCGCCCATCTACTGTCTAATTTTTGGCCTAGGCGCTAGGCGGCCTTGACGGGGTCTAGGCGGGCCTAAGCGGCCCAATCAGATTTTTATTTTTTTTTTCATTTTTTTTCATTTTTTTGACTTTTTTATGGAAAAAAGGGACCAATTTCAGGATTATTTAGACATTTCTCAACCAAAAATCTTTAATATGTCTCTGAAACATCGAATCCAGGCAGTTAACATCGAAATTTATCTCTAAACTTTGAACTCAGTGTTTAAGTTTGCATTTTAAAGACTTTTTTTAGTATATTTAAGTATATTTTTTAAAATTATTTGAAGTATTATATTAAATTATTGATATTGATGTGTGTATGTAATATATATTTGTAAAATTACATATAAAAATTCCAATCCGCCTAGCGCCGATTAATCCCTAAACGGTATCTCGCCGCCCGACTAGCGCCTAGCGACTTCTACAACCATGTTAAAAACTTATAAAAAAATTCATAAAAACATTTTTATATGGTTTTTACATGATTTTCACGCTAAGAAGTTATTGCTTTTTTAAAAGAAAAACTCACACCTATGATATTAGCGAAGTGAAAATGCTCTCACACAAGACATGTTGGGTTTTAATTTTACCTAAGACATAAAATAAATTAGGGTAGAATAATGTTCTATTAGATTAGGATCATTAAAAACAAAGACTTGATTTTTAATATTTTAATTATGTTTTTGTATGTTAAATTTATAAGGAAAAAACCGATACTCCAATTGCCAATTTTGGTGTTGGCTTGGAATATTTAGTCACATGGTTTCCGCACCCCAAGGAACGATCATACCAAAAGCTTGCCGTACATGCCAGTCGACCCGTCAAAACGGGGACGGCTATTTCATTTTTTACTAAATCCACGTGAAGTTACTCAAACCTAACTACATAAAATCATAAATTTTATTTATTTTGTTTTTTTGAACAGCCAAGAATCTTATTAAATCAAACTAGCAAGCAATGGCGTACTCACTCTTTGTCTTGAGCAGCCGTCCTTCTTAAAGTTTCTTTTTTAGTAATATATATGTTAAAATCGTAACTCATCTTTTTAATATTTTGGAAGCGCTCTCCTTAAATTTTGCAATCGCCCCTTAAGCTCATTAAGGCTCGAGTTCGGCTCGTTTTGACTAAATAGAGCTTTTCTAGACTCGGCTTATTTACTTTTTAATTACTCAATTTATTTATATTAATTATTAATTTAATATATAGTTATAATTATACTTTCAAATATAACATAAAATATATGCTTTAAATCTATAATAATAGCATGAAAACTTGCAAGTCTTATATTCTTATTTGAGTTAGGTAGGTATATTCAAAAAATTCGTATACGAATCCGAAATATTCGAAAAATTCGGATACCTGTTTTGAAAATTTTCGGATAGTTCGGATATCCGATATCCAAATAGTTTTATTTTTTTCGGATATTTCTGATTTTTTTCCGGATATTTCGGATAATTTTTCGGCTATTTCTGATATTTTTTGAGATATTTAGATAATTTTCGTATATCCGAAATATATTTTGTTAAAAAATTTTTAACTTCTATTTTGAATTCTGATATCCGAAATTTCAGATATGTGTTCGGATACTAAAATTCACTATCCAAAATTTTCGAATATACGAATCACTGGATATCCGAAAATGAACACCATACAGCTAAGAACCTAAGCATCATAAAAAATTTGACTAAATTGTGAATTGCTAGTTTGAGATTTGCTCAAAATATTAGGTTTAATCTATGTCATTGAAATTTCACCCCTGGAATCCGTATTGTTTCATTTTTTTTCTCACTGTGAGTCTCTTTGAATATTATATACTTTTCGTTTAAACATAAACTCTATATGGAAGATTTGAGGGCATAATGATCATTTCACCTTAACTATTGTGTCCTAAAATTATATTCCCATTCCCAAAATAACCCCAATCACTTGTCACACCCGTCGTTTCCTTTCCTGATCGTTTTCTTACCCCAGATCATTGATTAAAAACAAGCCCCATTGTCACGATGGTCTTAACCAATGCCATGTACACTACGATTGCAAGCGGAAGTCGAGATGGAACACGTGAAAGGTTCATCCCTTTTCTTTGTTTTGCCAATCATTTAGGTGTTGCTTTGAGCGTGTTGTGTTGTGATATACATTTTCTAGCTAGAATGCAACTAATCGCGAATGTAGGCCCTAGCGCTTGTAACTTAACTTTATTATAAAATTTTTAAACAAGCTCAGCTTCCATTTTCTTGTTGATTACGAGACGATAGATGAGAGCAAAACACAACAGAAAAATAAGTGTTTATGGTTGATTCATTTTACCCTAAATGTTGTAATTGGGATTTTGATTGATGGAATGAATAATTAATATATTCGCTTTTTGGTTGACGAACTCAATAATAAATGTATTTGTATTTTAATTTTGCTCTTGTTGGATTTAATCTTGTTGGAATTTTATTGTGTTTGAGAGAAGAACATATACGACATATGGAGGGCATAAGAGTCTTTTACTTGTTTTTCAATAGAATGTAATGGACTCAAAGTGAGAGAATAAAATGACAAGGACTCAAGTGTGAAATTTCAACAAAAGTGACAATTGGATTTGATGTTTTAAACAAATTTCAAGAACGCAAATTGTAGTGTACTATAAAGATTTTATAAGATTATGTAAAGCAATTTATAATGAGGACAAATCCTAACCAATATTGAAACAATATTAACGTGAGATGACGATATGAGGGACAAAGGAGTACCACAGGAACATGGTCCGTGATGTGCGATCCATAATTCTGCAATTTAACTATGAAGACAAAGAAATTTGATGCAAGTAAATAATGGGGGGTCCCAAAAATCCCAAAACTTAATTATTCTTAATATATAATAATAAGTAATATTATAATAAGTTTTATTGTATAAAATTTTGGTTAAGTACAGTAGCTTAGGTACATGATTATGATGCGCTAGTAACATCCATACATGTATTTATTTAACAAAGTAACTATAAACAAAGAAAATATTCCATAAACGACCAATTATTTTAGATGGTTGTGTATCTTCATATGTAAGCTTGTGATAATTGATTGGAGCCTAACAATAGTGTGGATCGATATGCTCTGTATCAATCTTCTGGAACTCATTTCTGTCGTAAAACCAATCGCCAACTCCCTCTGCCATGGTCTGTAATTTTGGGATCAAAATTAGCTGTTTTTGTAGCGAAAACACAAGTAACAAAGAAAAAATATTACCTTATCTTCCAATTTTGATGTAGGCTTCTCAAACCATATCGTTTGATCAGTTTCACAATGAGTGTAGCAAGTGTTAATAAACATTCCTTTGTTGGAACTATTAGTCACAACTGAAATCGCCCCTAAAAAGTCTGACCGAAAATCTGTAATAAACCAAAAAAACACGGCCTTGATGACACTAGTCAATTGTTTAAGATAGGTTCGGATTCATTAAAAAATGTCATGAGACATGGGTCTGTGGTTAGCCTATGCTTATGTTTTGAAGTACCCTTTTTGTTTATCATCAAGATTTTTTTGGTATTTAATGAAAAAGGTTAAGCCAATAAGGAAATTGCATGATCACCTTGGAGTCGTTTTAGTTGGCTTGCCGAGCATTGTGTCAAATCATTTTTGCATTTGGTGAACTCACCATTGGGGTCGGCTTCATATGATGACAAAATGTAGAACACCTTGAGTAAATTTAAGAGCAATAATGAGAATCGTGTACATATTATGATTGGAAGTCACAAAATACTATAATGATATAAAACCGACCTGCCATGTATCATAAGCTGAGTTTACCACGAAGACTGGCGTTTTAATGTAAGGCATTGCAAATTGAGGGTAGAAACACTGCAAGCACAATAGAATTATGGCAATCCCATAAGTCCATAACACATTGAACCAAACAACAAAAAAGAAAAACAACCAAGTTAGATGGATAGCACACTTACTAAACTAGGTTTCATGTTCGAAGTGCATCCCGAAGGTAAATTTTTGGCCGAACCCTGCAACCAAAGCAATTTATTAAGTGTTTACAAGATATAAAGTAAACTCTTTGTGCCTAAATGAAGATGATGGATAGAGATAGAGAATACATGTAATGTCACAACTTTGTCATAGTATTGTTCAAACTTATAATCTCCGGAGAGGTCTTTCCTGTGAAAACATATGCATTAGTATCATGATGATACATTATATTAAAACAACTGAATTAGCTACCAAATAATGTACATAGGTGTGGGTGACACGCACATGTGTGACACACGTGAGAGACATACATAAGAAGAAAATTAATAGCCTTACACATGAACAAAATAACCGGCATCAGGAACACATTTTACTCTTGTACTTAACGGGAAGAACCCACGAAACTTGTCACAGTTCAATATTGCAGCCAATCCACCCGCAGAACACCCAGAGAGAAGTGCCTATTAATATGTTATGTTACACTTTTAACTAATCATGTGGGATAGACAAAAACCTGCTAGATACGGTTTTAAATATCTAATAATATTTTCGTGCGGATTGAAAGAGGACATATGTTACATTTTGTGCATCCTTCATTCCAATGCCCATGAGCTCTTCAACAATGGCGGTGAACACTCGTGCACCTCTAAAGTATAGGTTATTGGCCTATAATCAAAGAATAATTAAACAAATTGAAATTTATGCTATGATATAAATAAGATAAATTTGACTTACAGGATCAACTTGTTCCACATCTCCGGTAAATGATGACCCATCACAATATCTCATGTAAACCCGATTCCAATTATAGAAATCTAAAAATAGAAAGTTTCCGACATTAAAAACACAATAAGCCTTGAAAATCGCATACTATATTCACTTTCAACTTCATTTAGGGAGTCTTGTTTCTAGAAAACATGACAACAATTAGAAAATATGGCAAAAAGTTGGATTAGTATATATTACTAGGATTTTGATCTTGTTTATTGCTCAAGATCCCGGAGAAGTATAATTCCGGCATCAACTTTGATGATCCGAGCCCGTTATTCATAGTTTTCCGGTAAACACAATCTTCTATTGAGTGACACCATCCTCCTCCCTGACATGATGTATCACACGTAAACATGCAAACTTATACTGGATCAAGTAGGTAAATCAAGGATTTATGGCCACAAAAACTTGATGTATCTGTTTTCTAAAATAATTTCGCAAAATTATATACGAATATTTTATCAAACAATATGAATAAAATAAAACTGAAAAAATAAACTTAACCTGAATTTATGTGTTCGCATACAAAAAATTATATATATGATACAAATTTTCTTTTTACCTTTGTCAATTTATAAAATTTTAGATCATTATTATCAAGGGCATGGGAGGCCATGGGAAGGGGCAAATCCGACCTCCGTCTAGGGCCCATTTATTGGAAGGACACAAAAATTTTAAAAATCGTTTATAAAGTATATATATTTACTTATATGTCCAAATACAAAACCGAAAAAACACAAATTTATAATTTATTAGGGGCCTTTTTTTCTCGGTACTTCCGAGGCACTTGAATTTTCAGGGCCTCCCCTGATCAAGGGCAAAGCTTTTGAAGGGCTGGGGGCATGCTGTTTTATCGCTCATAATGGTTGATTTAGTAGTATTTCGTCGGAAAATTTTTATGTACTAAGTCTGGCCTCATCCGTTTTCTTTTTAAAAATCCTTTATTAGCGTCTTCGGGGTTTATTTCAAGCTTCGAAACTGATTATTATTGATTCAAAATCATGTATGGTATATGACATGACTTTTGAAAAATGGTCTAATTAAATTGGTCGAATATATATACCTGTATATGAACCAACCAGTTGTTGACGCCATCTCCAAATCCTTTATCGAGCTGGTATGCCGGAGGGCTTCCATCCAGACAAACTGCACCATAAAAAAACTCATCTCATATTATTTAAAAAGTTATATAACTTTCTGTAATTGGAATTATAAAAACTGGTGGAACCCAGAACTTTTTAAGATTATAACTTTAGAATATAAACAGAAAAAGTTATATAGATAGTTTAAATTCGATGAATTGATGTTAAAAAGCTAAGCACCTGCTCCTTTGGCAACAGCACTTTCAATAATGGTTATCCCCACCTCCTCTGACCTTTCTATGTGTAAATACACCATTACACATACTACAAATATGAACTTTAGACTAAGACGTTCGCTAACTGCTTTTAGCTTAACCATTTTTTCTTGTTTGTGACAACAACCCAGAAAGATTTGTGCTCCAGAATGGTGTAATTAACCTTCGATATAATCCTGTGTGTGTATGTATATAATATGTGTGTGTGTGTGTGAAAGGGTATGTGTTTAAGGAATCTCTATTCTCTACAATGTTTTTTGAGTGAAAATGGAGATGGGACAAGGAATGTGTTTATATACAGGTCACAAAGAATGAGAAATTGCCATTATTACCCTTGTAGTTTTAACTAATTGATATGTTGCCCCTTGAGTTTCAATATATGTCATGACAATTCCCTAAGATTTGGGATGTGAAATGGTTAGTGTTCTTACCTTTCATAGCTGAGGTCAAGGGTTCATATCATCGTTCAAAAAACCTCAAAGAACATGTAAATCAGTTGCTCGTGCTTAGCAACGTGCGAGTATTTATTTTATTATTTTTTCATAAAAGTGACACGTTTGGTTTTTAGTCCTTACAAATGTTTTTTGAACTAGACCAGACGTTGAACCGTGCGCCTAACCGCCTAACCGGTCACTGATCGGACTGAATTCAATAACCGGATGATATAATAAATATATAAAAAGTACAAAAAAATTATATAATTATAAACACATTTAAACAAACATAATTATGTTAAAAAAATTCATGTTTTGATTTTAATGTTTTATTCTTTGCAATTTAGTTAAAAAAACTGAAATTCGGTACAATAAGTGAAACGGTTCCGGCCGGTCTGACCGGTGAACCGACTGACTTTCAAAACAATGCTTACAAAGAATAATACGAATTGCTAATTAAGATTTAATTATTGTAAAATGACTATGTGAGATAATAGTGAATATAATATAGGTATACATAATAGTGAATATAATGAATCATTAAAAATTATCAGGTATTTTTTTTGAAGGCAAACACACATCTCTTAAAATTTACTTTTAAAATCACTTATTAGTTACTGCTTATGCCTGAACTTGTATCGCTTCAAGAAATAGATGCCAGTCGTTCAAAAATTAAATTCAAGAGCCATCGATGATATTTAGTTTGTCCGTGAATAGAATCATTTCTAATTATTTTATTTGAAATTAACAATAAATTAATATGTATATTATAAATCAAACTATAGATATAGATAAGCCTGATCATCATTCACATATGCTAAAAATATTTTCGCATTTATCATCTTATCCATTAATCTCATCAGGGATATCATCCTATTGGAAATATCTTTAGTTTTTTTTTTAAAATAACAATTTCTTTCCAACTTTTTTTTGTTTATTATAGTACTTAAACCTTCAATATGTTTTAAGAAAAAACACCTTAACATCACATTGGTATCATCGACACAAATGCCCGGTAACCAATAAATCTTTTACATGTAGAAGAAGTTTTTATTTTTATTTTTGAATTGTAAAGTTACAAGGACTGACTAAATTCGTGCCCTGTTTAATGAAACCCCAACCAATTCCTTCTTTCTTCTTAGCTAGAGTAGCAAGTAGTTTGGGCAGGGGCGGCCCTGAAAATTGGCGTGCCCAGGACGAGTCGGAAAAAGAAGACATCTTAGCGAATTCAAATATTAAAATAGAGCTGTTTAAAAAAACCAAAAAATCGTTTAATACTGAAAAACGAAACGTATTCGTAACTGAAAAAATCGAACTGAATTCTTAAATCGGTTTTCGTTTTGGTTCTAGCTGTATCCGAATTCCGAATTCGGTTTTCGGTTCGGTGCCTAACCATATCTGAATTTCGGTTTTTAATTCCAATTTTTTTTTTATATTTGGTCTGTTTAGTTAACCGATTAAACCGAAATCAAATTTAAATTTATTATCTTATTAATAATATATAATATTGAATTTGGTTTACGCCGTTGAATTCGGTTTATTCAGATTGGTTTATTCGGTTTTTAATCAGTTTATTTGGTTTTAATCAGTTTATTCGATTGAATACGGTTTATTTGGATTGGTTTATTCGACTTTTAAGCGGTTTATTTGGCTTTCAAACTATTTATTTGGTTTTAACCAAAATTAGAACCGAACCGCTTCTCGAATTCGGTTCGATTTTTGATAGGGAAAAAAAATTGAAAACCGATGAAACTAGACCTAATAAACCATTAACCGAACCAATGAACATATTTAGTTTAAAGGGCATAAAAGTAACTTCCTATACTTTAAAAAAATGTTTTTCACCTATTAAATAATGTATTTATAAATGTGTCTTTTTAGTTCTCTTCACCTTATTAGTTCTCATTTAAATGAATCTCTATATATACATATATTTAAAAAATTGTGTGCCCTTCTAAAAAATGGGCCCGGGATAGGGGTCGGGTTTGCCCCTCCCCTGGGCCGCCCATGAGTTTGGGCACCAAAGGTCTTATACCTAATGGTACCACTTCTTGACTTCTCAAATGGGAGGTCTTCTGTTCGAATCTCGGCTGGAGCAAAAAAATGCTCTAAATTGAGCTAGGGAGTTTTCCCAGTGTGAGTTTCCTCCTAAAAGGTGGTGTCAATGTACTCATTTAAACTGTGGTACTTGACGTTAACTGTTAAAAAAAACAAGTAGTTTGGGGAGAAGGTGCCATAAATGAACCGCATGAGTATTTTTTTTGGGTACCAATTGCACAATATATATCAATATATCCATTTTAGAATGAGTGATAATTTCGGATATAGTCATACAGTTGAGTCCATATTTATTTATTTTTTTAATATCATGTTGATGCCTTAAATACATGATATTTACAATAAATACGTTATCTTCAACTAAATATGCTCTTTATCTTAAAAGTTTAATAGATATTATTGGCCATTACATATATGAGGTCAAATTTGAGAGTGAATTAAAAATTTTAGAGTAAAAAGTTGTTATATGATAATTTAAGGGTTATGTTATTCTCGTATCCACCCCTGTAACAACCGGTTTTTAATAATGAATGTATTGTAAATAATCGTTAATTGAACGATTGTGGTTGTTGTGATTTGAAAATATGTGAGAATTACGTCATCAATGGCAAGAGCACATGTGATCGTTCTAGAAATCCATGTCGATTTGATGTTTGTAATTATTACAAATTGATAGTATGCGAAAAATGGTGAACGTGGACGAAAATCGTGCGCGAAACGGAGTTACGGATTGTCCGGAATCGCGAAAACAAGATAAGATCAAAATTGCCGAAAGCTGATGTGGGGCGGTACGCCCCGGGCCAAACCCCGGTCTGGGGCGATGCGCCCGGCGGCCTATGTCGGAAAAAATTGGTTAAATGGATCAGATTTGCATCAGAACGTATTTGTTTTCATATTTTTGATCATTTTCACTCCCAAAACGCACCCACACACATTTTTAGCATTAAATCTTCATTTCGAAGCCTTCCAAACATCTGGATCACACCCAGGAACGTTTCTGCAAGTCTAGATCGCTATTCTACCCGCAGAAATCTGTCAGATTAGGTAACGGTCCGTTTTATCCTACTGGTTCAATATTTTGTGGATTAAATCTAGTTTTAAATGTATTATTATGATTATGGGTATTGATTATTGCCTAGTTGATAACTAGGGATTGTTAGAAACGAAGAACTTGATATTTTGATGGTGAAATCTTCGTTCTGAAGCCGGTATAATGTCCGGTTGTTATGAAACCCATATCATGGTGTGATAACTAGTAGGATGGGTAGAATATGATTTTACATAAAATATGGATTATGATCCATGGGTTAAATGATGATTGTGATAAATTGACTAAAACTTACTAAATGTAGTAAGATAAAGTCAGTTATGCGATAAATTGATTTTTAGCAAATTAAATCAGTCAAGTGTGTTAAACTTGATTGTATGTGCTATACGTGTTGAAACTAGTTGTACATGTATTTTTGCAACTAGGTGGTGGTAGTGGAAGTCAAACCACTAGTCATAGAGCAGGAAAAGAGCCTGCAATTGCTAATCCCTTATCTGATCAAGGTAAGTAATCCCACAACTAAGATATCACATAATAAACATTGAATTTGTTGTTGAATAAATTGTATGATAAATATGGCATTGGTGATAGGGGAAAGTTGAATAGTAAAAGTTCAACAACCTATGATAAATCCAATACCTTGGTAAATAAAAGTGTGGGAATTCTATGATGGAAGTACCGGTGGGTGAACATCATATTAATTTGATTGAAATAATTGTGACTCCACAATGGTGGATAGCCAGAAATGCTGGCAATTGTCTTAGATGGAAGAACCGGTGGGTGAACATTTTAAGACTTGAATTATTTATGACTCCACAATGGTGGATAGCTAGAGGTGCTAGCAATTTGTCTTAGATGAAAGTACCGTTGGGTGAACATCTCAAGACTTGAACTAATTATGATATCACAAATGTGTAAATAGTCAGAGGTGCTGACAAATAGCTATGGTGGAAGCACAGGAATGTGAGCACCATAGTGTAATTTTTGATTAAACTGTTGTGAGCAATAGTTGATGATTGGTAATATGATATTGTTACATTGTGAGAGTCAACTCGAATAGAAAGGTTTGAATTTTGATTGGGGAAAATGTATTTTTACATTTGGTTGTGTGAAACCATTGGGGTTTACTTACTTAGTTCTTATGAACTAATGGGAATTATTGTGTGTAACACCCCGACCGATGGCGGAAACGCCAGGATGCCATGAGGGATGTGTAGATTGTTCAAAAGCTCGTGGGCATCTAAATATTTACCATCACATATCAATCAAACCAAATAATTGTTTACACAAAAATCATGTTCATCATGAATTTAATACATCAATTACACAAAAGAATTAGCTAAACTAACTAAACTTTAATCGCCAGAATTTTAGTTAATTAGCTAAGTCCAAGATCCTATATGATGATATCCAAAATATGAGAGTCCATCCTTCTCAACCTACTTAGCTTCATCACCTGAAACATGTAAGAAAATCAAGTGTCAACTACTAAGTAGTTGGTGAGTAATCATAAGTTTTTATACTTTAAAAGTGTTTTATAAAATGAGTATAAAAGTTTGTATTTTTAAAAGGCTTTATAAAAAGTTTAGATAGAATGAGTATAAGAACTTATGGTCTTTTGGAGAAATCCACAAGAGTACCTGTGTGACAATCCAATACATATCCCAACACAATCAATCAAACACATAAACAAACACATAAACACATATCAATTCAGCCATAGAAATTCAGAGATAATCATAGTCATTAATAAATAATCAAACACATAACCATTCAACCAATCTCAACATCAATATTCTCAAATAATATCTGTGACTATACATGGATATTATGTAATTAACATAAGTTAAAAACATGATCCATGGAGTGGAAGCTATCCACGTGACAATACATGAAACCAATGCAATTAACCAAGGTTAAAGGAAATGATTCACGAAATTGTGATAATCCAAGTGACAATACATGTAATCTTTGTTATTGACCGAAGTCAATGACAATGTTCCACGAATATATGCATATAAGTGATAATCCATAAGTAATGATAATTCTGAAATGTGAATATCATATTGATAAACATGTATTATCCTTGTGTTATCAAAATAATATTTGCATTTGGTATACATGCTTCGCCTCCGAGTTTTAAAACAAAACAGTTTAAAGAAAGGGAGGTTATGAGAACTCACCTGAATCCTTAGAATCAGTGTTCCTGTAATATGCGCGCTCGCGTAAGTGAACTCAAGATCAACTCAACAATCTGTAATTATCGTGTGTTTCATGTCCATAAGTATATACGTTATGCTACCTTGAAGTGTTCATGTAGACTTTCTTTACACCCCAAAGACATTTCATTAATTTAGTTTAGTTAATCAAAATTCAATTGCCACCCATAAAGTTTTATTCCATCATACGATGATTCTTTTGTTTTACATTAAGTTATATAATAATAAGATATCCGTTGCAAAGATATTAGCCTTATTTGCTTTTGTACCCCTTTATATATATATATCGACCTTCTTAGTTGCATGCATGCATGTTACTTCAAGCCAACCTATAATTCTTATCTTTCATATTTGGTCAAGTTTAGCACATCACATTTACATTGACCTTACACTTATTTTATAAAAAAAATCTTTAAGTTACAACTTATTCTTTTTACACAAAGGTGACGACTTACCAAATCCATGCATGCATGCCCTTAGATGATCCCATGATCCTTGTCACCCCATTCTTTACCCTTGTTTAACATTTTTGGTTTTGTGAGTAAACCTTCCAGTGAACCTATGGTCATTTTACCCTTAGGTTCGGCCAACAATGGGTAGGTTCGCCTAGGCTAATTTTATAGGTTCGGCTAGCAATCAAATGGTTCGGCCCATGTAGGTTCGTTTGTCCCTGGGTTCGGCCAGCCTGAAGTTCGATCAGCCCAAGGTTCGGCTGTGTGAGGTTCGCTGATAGTCGGGTTCGGCCAGCAGAAGGTTTGGCCAGCTTGAGGAA
Organism: Mikania micrantha; assembly: GCA_009363875.1. Taxonomy (NCBI): domain Eukaryota; kingdom Viridiplantae; phylum Streptophyta; class Magnoliopsida; order Asterales; family Asteraceae; genus Mikania; species Mikania micrantha. The sequence goes on along the minus strand of CM018693.1, from coordinate 14,174,689 downwards.
GGTTCGGCCAAGGCAAGGTCCGCCCAGGTAAAGTTGCATGGCTAAGTTTTGGCCGAGGCCAGGTCCGCCCAAGGCAGGGTCTGACCAAGGAAGGGTCAGCCAAGGCAAGTTCAGCCAAGGCAAAGTTCAGCCAAGGCAAGTTCAGCCAAGGCAAAGTTCATAAGGCCTGGGTTTCGGCTGGACATGGTTCGGCCAAGCTAAGCTTTGGCTATGGTGTTGGGTTCGTGACTTCATGCAGGTTCGGTCAAAGAAAGGTTTGCCTGGCAAGGTACGGCCAGGCTGAGGTTCGCCAGGCTGAGGTTCGCCTGGCTGGGAAGGGTTCGGCCAACATGAGGTTCGGCCACCCCTTGTTCCCGCCCTTTAAGGTTCGTGACGCCAGGGTTCGGCCACCTAACACCTAGCTAGGACAGGTTCGTTGCAGGCTGGTCGCAGGCTCGTCTAGGCTAAGATGCTAGGTTCGTTCATCATGGCCAAGGTTCGGCCATCCCAAAGGTTCGCCGACCTGCACCTACTAGAGCCGACCCTGTTCATCATCTTCTAAATCGTTTTCAACAGTTATAGGTCTATCCCCCGATCCTACTCCTTTATATCAACTCGTTTAAGTGTTTTACAAATGTTTTAGATCGATTACCACAACAATAAATTAAGAATTCGTGATTTACACAAAACCGAACATAAAACTTTAGGTTTACCTCGAAATAATAATCCAATGTAGGCTTTCTTCGTATCTTCTTGTTTCTCTTGTTCACGCGGTCGTTTGTGCACCAAGATCTCGCGAATCCGTTGGGTAACGAAGGAGATAACTTAGAGAGAAGGTAGAGAGAGAGAGTATGGTGACGAAAATGAAGGTTAGAGAGAGAAAGGGTTTGTTGGGAAAGAGGTAGAAAAGGAGAGTCTTCTCATTATATCGCTTGTCGTCCCCCACGTGCTCGGTCTCGTTTATATCGCGTTAAATCCCGTTAAATACTCGGTTCATTATGTAAAATATCTTTAAAACATATAATGTTTAAACAAATATGTTTCGTTTTAATAAAATAACTTTATTTAAGTGGTTTCGTAAAAACGATTTCCGCTTTATTTTTCGTTAAATAATTTATTTAAATAAAATGATTTGTTTGGATTTATTTTTGATTGTGATTCCCAGTAAACGTTATTGGTTTTCATTTATTAATTTAATATCGTTAATATTATTTAATTATTTCGTCGAAACGCGTTACTTACGTACGTATTCGTAAAGATCGTCATCTTTCCGAATCCAACGCTCGTATCGTATTTCGATTCGATTTAATATTTATGGAACATCGTTTCAGAATATTATTCTCAATAATTATATTCGTGCGAATCGTCACCCACGCGAATACTTTATTAAGTTAATATTTCTGAATTAATATTCGCGTTTAAGTTATGATCGTAACCTCACCATCGCGTAATTATTTTTATTAAAACTCTCATTATTTTATTAACTTTAATATTATAAATCCCAATGCAAAACCCACTAAACCATATCACTGACACATCCATGATAGACCGAAATATGCATATGTATAGGGCATATGCAGGGGTCAGTCGCAACTGCCCCAGCCACCGTCCCACCTCTATTTCGATAAACCATGACCATGTGTCCTTGACTATGTTTAGCAACCATACAACAACCAACTCAAACTCCTTACCATTTCCAAACCAATAATCCATAATTTCGTGAATTCAGCTGCGATAAACTCACTGGTTCAGTTTAGTTGGGTTACAACTAAACTTTCCATGGTTTACGCGTATAATAACATATTCTCAGTATGTATACCAATAACAGTGATAATCATCAATAATATCAACAAATAATTCATTGTCATTAATAATAATAAATTTTCGGGTCGTAACAGTACAATCGTACGGATGTACGGATGACCGGAAATACAGTGATGTTACAGTCTCCCCTAGTTAAGGGAATTTCGTCCCAAAATTCAACTTGGAGTGACCGCAGTAAATAAATGTGGGTACTTAAGCTTCATCTGATCTTCCCGCTCCCAGGTGAATTCTGGACCCTGCTTCGATTCCCAACGTACTTTGACAATTGGAATTCTACTGCGTTTGAGCTTTTTAACCTCATGATCCATTATCTCCACTGGTCTTTCAATAAAGTGCATGGTATCATCGACGTGAATGTCATCGAGTGGTACCTGAAGATCCTGATCAGCTAAGCACTTTCTTAGATTGGACACGTGAAACGTCGGGTGCACGTTACTAAGTTCAGTAGGAAGTTCTAACTTGTAAGCAACCTTCTCGATCCGTTCAAGGATCTTAAAAGTGCCAACATAACGTGGAGCAAGCTTCTCTTTCTTCCCGAATCGGACAACGCCCTTCCAAGGCGACACTTTGAGCAATACCATATCTCCCACTTCAAACTCTAAAGGTTTTCGTTGTTTATCCGCATAACTCTTCTGTCGACTGCGTGCAGCTAACAGATTGTGGCGGATCTAGCGGATCTTGTCAGTTGTCTCCTGAATAATCTCGGGACCAGTGATTTGCGATTCGCCGACCTCGGTCCAACAAATAGGTGACCGACATTTCCTACCATAAAGAGCTTCAAACGGTGCCATACCAATGCTCGCGTGATAACTATTGTTATACGAGAACTCAACCAATGGTAAATGGCTATCCCAATTGCCACCGAAATCGATGACACAAGCTCTCAACATGTCTTCTAATGTCTGAATCATTCGCTCCGTCTGTCCATCCGTTTGAGGATGATAGGCAGTGCTAAGATCCAGTCTTGTTCCAAAGGCTTCATGAAGTGATTCCCAAAATCGTGTTGTGAAACGAGCATCACGATCCGATATTATGCTTAGGGGAACACCATGTCAGCTTATGATCTCATCAATGTAGATACATGCTAACTTCTGCACAGGGTACGTTTCGCGTATTGGTAAGAAATGAGCCGACTTGGTTAATCTATCAACTATCACCCAAATGCTATCTTTACCGTTTGCGGTTCGTGGAAGTTTGGTAATAAAATCCATGGAGATATTCTCCCACTTCCACATAGGTATTTCTGGTTGTAATAACAATCCTGAAGGTCGCTGGTGTTCTGCCTTGACTTTAGCACAGTTAAGGCATTTAGACACATATTCAGCAATATCCTTCTTCATTCCAGGCCACCAGTACAAGCCCCTAAGGTCTTGATACATCTTATCAGAACCTGGATGGATTGAGTAACGAGACTTATGAGCTTCATCCATAATCACCATCCTAAGATCACCCCTGTTCGGTATCCACAACCGATTCAAACAATACATTAATCCATCATCTTTAGTTTCCAATAAGATTTCAGCCCCGCAAGACATCTCATTTTTCAAGTCATCTTGAGCTAATGAGTGTTGTTGGGCCGTGAAAACGTCATCACGGAGACTAGAGTGCACTCGGACACTATGGATCTGAACTTGACTTTTGCGAATAAGCGCATCTGCTACTACATTCGCTTTACCAGGATGGTAGCGAATTTCACAGTCATAATCATTCAACAGTTCAACCCATCTCCGTTGTCTCATGTTAAGTTCTTTCTGATTAAGAATATGTTGCAAACTCTTATGGTCAGTGAACACTACACACTTAGTGCCATAAAGATAATGTCTCCATATCTTCAAAGCATACACGAATGCACCAAGTTCCAAGTCGTGTGTGGTGTAGTTCTTCTCGTGCATCTTTAATTGCCTTGATGCATAAGCCACAACCTTTCCCCGTTGCATTAGAACACAACCGAGACCTAGGTTGGATGTGTGACACCCCGTAATTTCCAGGTCAGCTTGTTATTTATTTAAATGTTTATCTAAATGCTTTATGTACACGTGGCACTAGAATTGGTTTAATTTAGTGTGACACGTGGCACGACAGTACGAACATTTATACGCAACATGATAATCCAAGGGATTATCAGAAACCGCACACACGTGTCAAAACACACGAACGTTGGTGAACATCACAACACTTAAGCACAGAAACACCTCACAAGTCAATTATGGCTAGTAATTGACCATTAGAGTCCAAACAACGCTTGAACAATGTCCTACAGTCACGGGCAAGAATGGGCCCAGAACAACAAAATAGGCATATTGGGCCTTACATATGGGCCAGGAGGTACGCCTGACCCGAAGCTCCCATCCCAGGCGATGCGCGCGGATGAGGAAGATGGAGCCTCATCCGGTGCACCCGCGCGTAACGACAGAGCCATACCACCCCACGCCAGGCGATACGCCTGACACCTGAATTCGCAGATTTTCTTTTTAAACTTCCAAGATCATCATTTCACCTATCTTAATCATTTTAAACACTCTTACACGCCATTAATCCGGCTTATCTCGATCAGAACTCCCTACTATCACCATTTCCACTCAAGAACTTCCATTGTTGAAGCTCATCTTGAAGGATTGAAGACCCAAGAAGTCAAGAGAAGCACACAACCTCTTCTTGCACCTGTCGTGGCTGTTCCAGAAGCATTAAGAGGTGTTCTTGTCATCATCTCCACGATCTAGAAGCATTGAAAGGTAGTCTTCATGATTTTTACACACTTACAACACATATATGTACACATGCATGGGTAAAACCCACATGCAAGCACACATCCATCACATGAACGAATTTCTTATGGTTTGGATCTGGGTTTGTTGATAAACCTACTGTATAAGATGATCTATGATGATAATATGATGAAATGTGATGATCTATGATGTTGTGTATATATAGATTTCATAGTATGGTCATTATCAAGTAAGAAACCCACATGCATGTATGATCCATGGCATGTGGGATGATTTTTAATGTCTAGATATGTTTCTTGATGGTATTGGAAGATAATTTCATGATTAGATGATGTTAAAATGGCTTATTGATGACTATTTCTATTTTTAGTAACTTTTATTTTACAAAATGATGATTTGGTTAAAATGATGAGCATGCATGTATTTAGATATGTTGTTTTAATGTATTTAGAATGATATTGATGATTAGAATATGACTTAGAAGTTGGTTATGGTCATTTTGACATAGTTACTATATTTAGTAACTTTTATTGATGAAATGTTGGTAGTTAATGATTTGGGTTATGTTGATATGTTTACATGATGCGAAATGGTTTATTATGATGCTTTGTAACATGGAAATGGTTTAGGAATGATAGAATGGTCATTTTCATGCAAAATTACAAAGTTACTATTTATAGTAACTTTATTTTTAGAAATGCTAACATGTGAACATTTTGTATGATTTGAGCATGCTAAATGACTTATTACGTTATACCATGATGATTAGATGCTAAGTTAGATGGTTTCCGATGTCACGTATGCTATAAATGGAAACTTTCCATTTTAAGAAACTTTTGTGTGCTAACATGATGAAAACGACTTATGTGAATTCGTATGATGATGTGTTATGTGTTAACATGATCACGTAGGACTAACGAGCATGCTAGAACTTTAAAACCGATATGCTTTGTGAACTATCCAAAAATGGAAACTTACTATAAATAGTAAGTTGCCCATAGACGCGACTTGCGTGTTTTGCACACGACGAGCACTTACATGATTGCTACACGATTCACAAACCGTCACACGGTTCACCAACGGGTCGTTGATTTGACACGGTCAACTTTGGTCAAACACGGTCATTGTGGACTAACACAGTCAAACACGGTCAATGTGGACCAACACGAGCAAACACGGTCTCTGTGGACCGACACGGACAAACATGAACAACCAAGGGTTGTTGGACACAAACACGAGCACAAACACTAACACTAGCACCGTCACATACACGAACTCACGTACGGTGTACGATATAGGTTGCCGGTGACCGACGCGCTACTTTCTCGAGGAGCTTACGCGTACTTTCATTCACATCACTAAGGTGAGTTTACGGCCCCTCTTTACTCTTTTCAAACGCTTTTAAATAGGGGGAGAATATTAGTTACATCGAGTCAAACATTTATTACTGTACAAACATTTTTGGTGTATGCTGGTTTATTGGACAAACATTAAGTGTTGAACTCGTAACAAGTCCTCACAAAGTCTTACCGTTAATGTACGAACAACGTGGTATATTTGGATGGATCCATTAGGGTATGACCAACCCCACGGGGCACAATGTTGACTGGGTGTCATAACCCGTGCAAACTCTGACCTAATTTACTGTGTACGAGACACAGTGGAGGCAAGTACAAACAGGTCTAGTTCGGTAGTGACGCACTGACACTTGGAGCCTAGGGCTCGGTACTAACATTTGATAAACAGCATGACACACTTATATTACTATATGTATATCAAAACCTGTGAACTCACCAACCATTGTGTTGACACTTTTCTAACTTGTATTCTCAGGTAACTAGCAAGGCTAGCATGAGGACAGGAATGCACATCTTAAGGACGAGCATTAGGGACTTACATGCATTCTGTCATGAATTTTCAAAAACAATTTAACTTTCATTCTGTTTATGACAACGTTGTATTAAACTTATAATTTTCCGCTGCATGTTATAACTTATTGATTTCCGCTGCTATGGATTACTTTTCCGCTGTAAACTATTTTTGTTAAGTGTGTGTCAAACATTGTATTTATAAACGCATATAGAGGTGTTCTATATGACCTTGAGCTGTGATTCTGGCCACGTCACACCCACGTGGAATGACACAACGAGTGGGAATTTGGGGGTGTGACAGACTGGTATCAGAGCCTTGGTTATAGAGAACTAGGTTTGCATGTAGTAAACTTAGACTATATCCATTACTCAAACTTTAGACACTACACTTAGAATTTGCACATTGATGATGTTATTGCTTATGTTATTACTATTGATTACTAACTTGAGACTTACAGGATGGCCGACAACAACAACGCTAACAGGAACTCAGACCGACTCCCGATCACTGATGATATGGCTGCAGAGAGCCGGCGACAAGTCCACAACATAGTGGCACAGGTCGATGCCGAGATGGATAGACGGGCTCGACAGGCGGCACGAGCTCGACATTGGGGATGGCTTCCCACGATGATACAAGAGTGGATTATCGGGGAGCGGGTACCTCCATACCGTTATCCTGGCGATACCTCGCCAGGACATCGACTACCGCCACTTGGGGTGCCACTGGAGCAGGCCTTCGCAGCACATGTGGCTTGCACACGACGGGAGATCTGGAGGAACGGGGAATTGTCGGACGAGGTCCGCGTTCTTCGAGAGAAGAGCGACCGCCTGGAAAGGCATAACGAGAGGTTAGAAGAGCAGGTGGAGACCCTACGTCTCCAGGTATCCCAGCGGATGAGTCAGCATGGGCAGATGGTGGACGTCATGCAGGAGCATGACGGACGTATCACGGAGAATCAAGTCGCCACTGAGGAGACTCAAGCGATGGTTCAGGCCAGCGACGCCATGCTGAACGCATGGGCTGCACAGTTCATTGAGGAACCACCACAGGATGATGGTCCTCAATTCGAGGTTGATGACCTCGAAGGGGAGGATTTTGACGAGGATCCCAACGAGGATCCTGAGGAGGACGAGGATGATGATGACGGAGCAGACAGTGACATTTCACATGTTACCATGGACTCGGATTAGATAGGTTACTTTATTTTGTATTCCTTTCGGTATTTACCTAGACGAGCGGAGTGTGCTCGAAGAACTCATGTTATTATTTTCTTTTGAAAATCATTGTACTTCAAGCTTTATTTAATGAGAATTATGCTTTGACTTACTTATTGTATTTTGACCATGATTGTTTGATAACATAACATCTGACTTGACAACTAACATGACATCTGACCTGACATCTGACTTGACATTGGCTAACCCTCTAACATGTGCTAACTAATACTCTATCCCTTATGTATAGAAAGATACATGGCGGGAAGAGGACCGTACGCGCGTCCTGCTAGGCGAACACTGGATGCCGCTGTTATCAAAATGATGGTTGACCGACGGGTCAACAAGGCGATTGCCGACTATGAAGCAAGTCGCCAACATAGCGAAACTAGTGGAAACCACAACGGTACTAACACTTGCCTAACGTGACTAACATAGTGTAGCTAACACGATACTAACACACGACACTGGTTTCTGACACACAGGGTCAAACAACAGCAATGGGAAAGGATGTTCCTTTAAATCCTTCCTGAACTGCCACCCACACAAATTCAAGGGGACTGAGGGAGCTGTTGGGATGCTCCGCTGGATAGAAAAGGTTGAGTCTGTATTCGCCATGTACGACTGTGCGGAGGAGAACAGAGTTAAATATGCGACCGGTACACTGGAGGGACCGGCTCTCACATGGTGGAACACCCATGTGCAAACTCTAGGGTTGGACGGTGCCAACTCCATGCCGTGGGCTGATTTCACCCGGCTGCTGCAAGAGGAATACTGTCCTCGTGATGAGATCAGGAAGTTAGAGGCTGAGTTCTGGGTACTCAAAATGGTGGGATCTGAGATCGAGCAATACTGCACTCGATTTCACGAGCTATGTAAGCTATGCCCGACTATGGTCACGCCGGAATACAAGAAGATCGAGCAGTTCATCAGTGGGCTGCCCGAACAGATTCAGAGTATGGTGACTGCATCTGATCTCACCACCATCCAACCACTGATCAGACTGGCTCACAAGTTAACTGACCAGGCTGTAGCTCAGGGCAAGCTACCCAAACGAGGCGAACACCTGAAACCTCAAGAAAGTCAGAAGAGGAAGTGGGAACCCAGCCACCACCAATCTCATCAACCCCAACAACAACAGCGATCTGCACCTGCAAGAGCTTTCACTGCCACCCAACCCGATGATAAGGGGAAGGGTGTGTACCAAGGAAAATACCCTCTGTGCAACAAATGTTCTTACCACCACTCTGGCCAATGCGAGCGATACCGTTGCTTGCGGTGTGGGAGACATGGCCACATGGCCAAGGACTGCAGATCCAAGTTCCCTAACAACAACAACCCAAACCACAACCAGAACAACAACCAGAACACCCTCCGAGGGTGCTATGAGAGCGGAAAACCAGGTCACATGAGGAGGGATTGCCCTTAGTTGAAGAAAGCCGGTGGTGGAGCTGCTAAAGGCCGAGCATTTGTGATTGGCTGGGGAGAAGCCAAGGACGATCCAAACATCGTGACCGGTACGTTCCTTTTAAATAATGTCTATGCTAGCATATTATTTGATACCGGTGCCGATAGGAGCTTTATATCTAGTGAGTTTAGTAAATTACTAGATATTACACCAACACCACTAGACTACAAGTACACTGTAGAGTTAGCCGACGGCAAACTAATTGAAACACAACACGTCTTTCGAGGATGCGTCATGGTATTGGCGGATCACGAACTCGAAATCGACTTAATGCCGGTGACACTCGGAAGTTTTGATGTGGTCGTTGGAATGGATTAGTTATCCGCTAACCAAGCCGAGATCGTATGCAACGAGAAGATCGTACGAGTAACGTTGCAGAATGGAGAACAGATCTCGATTCAGGGAGAAAGACGGGGAGTACCTCTGAATATTATGTCATGCATGAAGGCCAACAAGTACATTCACAAGGGATACACAACAATACTAACCCTCATTGCAGAGCAACCAAAGAAGGAAAGAAAGATTGAGGACATCGAAGTAGTCCGTGATTTTTCCGAAGGGTTTCCCGAGGATCTACCTGGACTACCACCGCCACGACAAGTCGAGTTTCAGATAGACCTCACACCAGGAGCAGCACCGATTGCCAAAGCTCCATACCGATTAGCACCGACGGAGATGCAGGAACTGTCTAACCAGTTGCAAGAACTGTTAGACAAGGGATTTATCAGACCGAGCTTCTCACCTTGGGGAGCACCGGTCTTGTTTGTGAAGAAGAAAGACGGGTCATTCCGTATGTGTATCGACTATAGAGAGTTGAACAAAGTGACGATCAAGAATCGATACCTGTTGCCACGAATAGACGATCTGTTTGACCAGTTGCAAGGGTCAAGCTACTATTCTAAGATCGATTTAAGATCGGGTTACCATCAACTAAGGATACAAGAGAATGATATTCCTAAGACAGCCTTCAGAACTCGATACGGACACTACGAATTTTTGGTTATGCCCTTTGGACTGACCAATGCACCAGCTGTATTCATGGACCTCATGAATAGAGTGTGCAAACCTTACCTTGACAAATTTGTAATAGTGTTCATTGACGACATTCTGATTTATTCAAAGAATCGGGAAGAACATGATGTACACCTGAGGCTAGTCTTGGAATTACTGAAGAAAGAGCAGCCATACGCGAAGTTCTCAAAGTGTGACTTTTGGATTCGTGAAGTCCAATTTCTTGGACATGTGGTTAACGAACAAGGGATACACGTAGTCCCTGCCAAGATTGAAGCCATCAAGAACTGGGAAGCACCTAAGACTCCAACTGAGGTGCGACAAGTCCTAGGACTAGCCGGGTACTACAGGAGATTTATTGAGGGGTTCTCAAAGATTGCCAAATCACTGACATCCCTGACCCATAAGGATAAGAAGTTCGATTGGGGCGACAAACAGGAAACTGCTTTCAACTTGTTGAAACAGAAACTATGTACTACACCTATCCTATCCCTGCCAGACGGATGCGATGATTTCGTGGTGTATTGCGACACCTCGAAACAAGGACTCGGTTGCGTATTGATGCAACGCGAGAAGGTGATAGCATACGCTTCACGACAACCGAAGGTGCATGAGAAGAACTACACGACTCATGACCTTGTGTTGGGAGCTGTGGTATTCGCCTTGCAGATCTGGCGGCACTACTTATATGGCACGAAATGCACTATCTTTACTGATCATAAAAGCCTACAACACATCTTCGACCAGAAGGAGCTAAACATGAGGCAACGAAGATGGGTCGAACTCATCGGCGATTATGATTGCGCCATCAAGTACCATCCCGATAAAGCAAACGTAGTGGCTGACGCGTTGAGTCGGAAGGAAACAACAAAACGAGTGCGTGCTTTACAACTCACGAATCATTCTGAACCACCAAATCAGATTCGAATCGCACAACAGGAAGCCCTGAAAGCTGAAAATCTCACTCTTGAAGCCATGCGTGGTATGGATAAACAGATGAAAGTAAAGGATGACGGAGCTTACTACTTAATGGATCGAATTTGGATTCCACACTACGGGGGACTAAAAGAAGTAGTGATGGACGAAGCTCACAAGAGCCGGTATTCCGTACATCCGGGCTCTGACAAGATGTATCACGATCTGAAGACAACCTACTGGTGGCCAAACATGAAAGCTGAGATAGCAACTTACGTGAGTAAGTGTCTAACGTGCTCAAAGGTCAAGGTTGAATACCAAAAGCCATCAGGGTTACTTCAACAACCGGAATTACCGATGTGGAAATGGGAACATATTTCCATGGACTTCATCACTAAACTACCAAAGACGGCAAGTGGTTGCGATACCATCTGGGTTATCGTAGACCGACTAACAAAGTCTGCACATTTTCTACCCATTAAGGAAACCGACAAACTAGATAAACTCACTCGGATTTACCTGAAGGAAGTGGTCACTCGACATGGAGTGCCAATCTCGATCATATCTGATCGTGACAGTCGATTCACGTCGCATTTCTGGAAGTCTTTGCATAAGGCTTTGGGTAGGAGATTGGATATGAGTACCGCTTACCACCCGCAGACTGATGGGCAGAGTGAACGCACTATACAGACACCAGAGGACATGCTTCGGGCATGTGTTATTGACTTTGGCAGTAGCTGGGAGACTCACCTACCGTTAGTAGAGTTCTCATACAACAACAGCTACCACACTAGCATCCAAGCTGCACCATTCGAGGCACTTTACGGGCGTAAGTGTCGATCACCCATCTGCTGGGCGGAAGTTGGAGACAGCCAACTGACCGATCCAGAACTTGTGCACGAAACGACTGAAAAGATCGTGCAAATACGCAAACGAATGGCAGCAGCTAGAGACAGACAGAAAAGCTATGCTGACAAGGCAAAGTTCATAAGGCCTGGGTTTCGGCTGGACATGGTTCGGCCAAGCTAAGCTTTGGCTATGGTGTTGGGTTCGTGACTTCATGCAGGTTCGGTCAAAGAAAGGTTTGCCTGGAAAGGTACGGCCAGGCTGAGGTTCACCAGGCTGAGGTTCGCCAGGCTGAGGTTCGCCTGGCTGGGAAGGGTTCGGCCAACATGAGGTTCGGCCACCCCTTGTTCCCGCCCTTTAAGGTTCGTGACGCCAGGGTTCGGCCACCTAACACCTAGCTAGGACAGGTTCGTTGCAGGCTGGTCGCAGGCTCGTCTAGGCTAAGATGCTAGGTTCGTTCATCATGGCCAAGGTTCGGCCATCCCAAAGGTTCGCCGACCTGCACCTACTAGAGCCGACCCTGTTCATCATCTTCTAAATCGTTTTCAACAGTTATAGGTCTATCCCCCGATCCTACTACTTTATATCAACTCGTTTAAGTGTTTTACAAATGTTTTAGATCGATTACCACAAAAATAAATTAAGAATTCGTGATTTACACAAAACCGAACATAAAACTTTAGGTTTACCTCGAAATAATAATCCAATGTAGGCTTTCTTCGTATCTTCTTGTTTCTCTTGTTCACTCGGTCGTTTGTGCACCAAGATCTCGCGAATCCGTTGGGTAACGAAGTAGATAACTTAGAGAGAAGGTAGAGAGAGAGAGTATGGTGACGAAAATGAAGGTTAGAGAGAGAAAGGGTTTGTTGGGAAAGAGGTAGAAAAGGAGAGTCTTCTCCTTATATCGCGTGTCGTTCCCCACGTGCTCGGTCTCGTTTATATCGCGTTAAATCCCGTTAAATACTCGGTTCATTATGTAAAATATCTTTAAAACATATAATGTTTAAACAAATATGTTTCGTTTTAATAAAATAACTTTATTTAAGTGGTTTCGTAAAAACGATTTCCGCTTTATTTTTCGTTAAATAATTTATTTAAATAAAATGATTTGTTTGGATTTATTTTTGATTGTGATTCCCAGTAAACGTTATTGGTTTTCATTTATTAATTTAATATCGTTAATATTATTTAATTATTTCGTCGAAACGCGTTACTTACGTACGTATTCGTAAAGATCGTCATCTTTCCGAATCCAACGCTCGTATCGTATTTTGATTCGATTTAATATTTATGGAACATCGTTTCAGAATGTTATTCTCAATAATTATATTCGTGCGAATCGTCACCCACGCGAATACATTATTAAGTTAATATTTCTGAATTAATATTCGCGTTTAAGTTATGATCGTAACCTCACCATCGCGTAATTGTTTTTATTAAAACTCTCATTATTTTATTAACTTTAATATTATAAATCCCAATGCAAAACCCACTAAACCATATCACTGACACATCCATGATAGACCGAAATATGTATATGTATTGGGCATATGTAGGGGTCAGTCGCAACTGCCCCAGCCACCGTCCCACCGCTATTTCGATAAATCATGACCATGTGTCCTTGACTATGTTTAGCAACCATACAACAACCAACTCAAACTCCTTACCATTTCCAAACCAATAATCCATAATTTCGTGAATTCAGCTGCGATAAACTCACTGGTTCAGTTTAGTTGGGTTACAACTAAACTTTCCATGGTTTACGCGTATAATAACATATTCTCAGTATGTATACCAATAACAGTGATAATCATCAATAATATCAACAAATAATTCATTGTCATTAATAATAATAAATTTTCGGGTCGTAACAGTACAATCGTACGGATGTACGGACGACCGGAAATACAGTGATGTTACATTGTGTGATGTTTGTAGATCAAACATGACGGACACGGCTGTAAAGATCGAGGTGGATTGGGAATCGAACGAACAAACCTTGTTGCAAACTCTCTAACTTTTGGGTTTTGAACGTACTTATGTAAATAAGTACTGTAAAATGTGTGACATGTTGGTGTTTGTTTTAACTTTGTTTAATATTATTAAATAAAGAAGGTCAAACAAGGTTTTTTGAAAGAAGAAATTTTCTGGGACCATAATTTGAATACGTGTAATCACGCAAATACTTTGGGTGTCACAACCCCCTACACCCCACACCCCTTATACATCTCGTATAAGCCTATACGAGGCGTATAGGGAGCAATAATTGGGTGTCAGTGCTAATGATTGGACTAATATACGAGACGTATAGGGTCTGTGAAGGTGTTGGGTGTGAATAACCACTTCCTAATTTAATCATGGTCACTTTCCACAACATTTTTTTAAACGTTCATAACTTTTACATACAATATTACATTTTTAAAAAAATATTTCATAAAAACGAGATTTTATCGTCACTGTGTTTAATTAATTATCGTAATTGTGTATTTCTTAAACATTTATGTATAATCATTTTTTTTGTATTCTTTTTACAGGTCATTGTTCTTTTTTTAAAGGTCATTGTGTTATTCATACTCGTTATTGTGTCATCCTTGCTTAACATTATGTAATCTGCAACATCATTTTGTCTTGAAATCTTGAACTGTTCAGGAAACATAACATTGAACATGCAACACAAAAAACACAAGTCTCAGTGACTTATACAAAAGACACAATAATTAAAAAAAAACAAACTTTTTTCATAGGAACACTATAATCATTTTGAAGATAACAAAATGCTGGTTTTTATGGTATATTATTTTTTTTCAAAAAATAATATCGTATGTAAAAGTTACGAGAGTTTAAAGACGGTGGAGGAACTTGATAAAACATTAACAAAGTTGATCATTACTAAAACCCCTTCAACAATATGATTTAATCATATTCGTTGATTAATGATCTAATAACTTGTGATCCTTCTTAAGACTTTTAAGATAAGAAACTTATTTAGTTTAACCTAAAAAAATTGAAAAAAATGTTAGTCATATATGAACATGAAGTCGTTCCATAAACATAAAAAAAGCAGTCCATCCCTACCAAGACGGTCTCAAATATTTTAATGGTATAAAACATAAATAAAAATTGGTGTTTCTTCCACTATACATAAAAAATATTCTTCTTTATTCAAACTTAAAGAGTTAATTGCAAAAATAATCTATGTGGTTTGACCAAATTGTAGATTTGGTCCCCAAACTTTAAAAATTGCAAATTTAGTTCAAATATTTAAAGTTAATTACATAAATGATCCCTATGGTTTGATCAAATTGCAGATTTGTTCCCCAAACTTTAGAAATTGCAAATTTAGCCCAAACATTTAAAGTTAATTGCATAAATGATTCATGTGGTTTGATCATATTGCAGATTTGGTCCCCAAGCTTCAAAAATAGCAAATTTAGAATAAAAATAATTCACAAATCTAAAATAAATATAAAAAATATTTAAGTAATTTAAATATTCTTAAAATAATTTGTATTATCTATTGAATTTAATTAAAATAGTTGTATACATATTCATTTATTAAAAAAATAGCAAAAAATATTGAATAATAAACATTAAATCTATCTTATATAATAAATCAAAGTTTTTGTTTACCACATGTCATGCAATGCATCATGTTTCATTTTTGTTTCCCTCCTAAAATTTGGAGTATTAAATAATTTAATAATACTCCTTTATTAATAGTGATAATTAATAAATTTGACAAATTATTATCTTATCTTATTTTCTTATATTTAATAAATTATGTATACAAATAAATAATTAAGTCATGAATATCTTACACTTTCAATGTAGAAATTTAATTATATTTTTAGAGTATATTGAAAAAAGCAAATAACTAAACAAAATAAAATAAAATAGATACATTATAAAACAAATTGTAAACTATATAAATAATGATTTTATTAAAAATGAGAATATTAAAAACCTGAATTATTTTATGTATATTCATATATTTTTATAACAAAATAAAATAAAATAGATATATTATAAAACAAATCGTGAATTATACAAATAATGATCTTATTAATAATAAGAATATTAAAAACCTAAATTAATTATTTCATGTATACTCATATATTATTATATTTTAACTTACTATTTTCATTAAATAATATAAAACTATTAAATCTTTTCATTTTTTAGGTAAGTTACAAAAACTAAAGACTTATTTTTATATTTACAAATTATGGTATAATTATAATTCATAAAATTTAATTCTTTTTATGTATATTAATATTATTAAATGTTAGTATATAAATATTTTTACTTATTCAGCTAATTATATTATAAAATATAAAAATTAACTTTAATATCCATATATTTTATTTCTTTTTTTTTTTTACAAAAACTTATTTTAAATTGTTATTATCTGTTTATAACTCTTAGTTTAAAAAATATAAATAATTGATAACATTTATTATCATTGTAGTCATTTAGTTTTTGTTTTTCAATATGTATATATTATTTAATTATTGATATCCATTATTAAATAATGCATTGTGAATTATAAATATGAAAAATAATTAATATGTTACCTAAGCATACGAAGTTAATCTATAATTAGTTATAAAGTTTTTAGTTAAACTTCTTTTTTTATTTAAACTTCTATTTAGGTCTCTTACTATCATTAATTTCAAATTATGTTTATTAAAATATTCAACAACAACAACTACAACAATAATAATAGTTATTATTTCCATGAATTATTTTCAAATATTTTAAAATATTTAGCTTGATAGATTGATCTGAATGTTAAAATATAAAATATGTATAATTATAAAAAAAATTCAAGTGTAATTCTTTTTTTTTTATAGACATAACCTTTTTATTAAAAAAATATATAACATTTTGAATTTTAAACCCGTGTAACACACGGGATTTTACCTAGTATACAATATAATATTGTTTAAATAACTTGTGAATTCAAAATCTTATATATCTAATGTTTATTATTAGATAGTTTTTGCTATTTTTTGAATCAATGAATATGAATACAACTATTTTATATAACTTCCAAAGGTTAAACAAATTATTTAAATAATGTTTATATTATTTTAAAAATGTTTAATGTCTTTTAATAAATTTTAAATATTTAATTTGGATTTATGAGTTATTTATATTCTATAATTGCAATTTATAAAGTTTGGAGACTAAATCTGCAATCTGCTCATATCACAGGGACCCTTTCTGCAATCAACTTTAAATATTTGTAATAAATTTGCAATTTTTAAAATTTGGGGACCAAATCTGCAATCTGATCAAACCATATGGACCATTTATGCAATTAACTTCAAATGTTTGGACAAAATTTGTAGTTTTTAAAGTTTGGAGACCAAATCTGTAATCTGATCAAACCATATGGATCATTTATGCAATTAACTCGAACTTAAATATAAACATGAACTTAAAAGTAGAGTCCGTCTCTACCAAGACTGACTCAAACATAGTCGTTCCACAATTAAAAAAAGTAAGAGTTCGTCCCAACCAAAACTGACTCAAATATTTTAATGGTATAAAACATAAATAAAAATTAGTTATTTTTTCTACAATATATAAAATATTATTCATTATTCAAACTTAACACACAAAATATATAGATAATCATAAAAAAATAAAGTTTTAAAAAATATAAATAAAAAACAATCAAAATTCATTAGAACCAGAAAACGAATTTACTCTAAAAATTTAATGTCTTGGATGATTTTTTTTCATGTAGGAGAACCGGCACTTTCCTTCTCCCGTAGGTTTGATAAATTACGTGGTTGATGAACACCTTATACACACAATGATCATTTACATTGGTTTATCTGTATGTAAACTTAAGAAATTATATATTTTTTCAAAACAAAAGTTTTCAATATATAATTTTACAAATTTAGAGGTGATATATAATTATATACATTGCAAGGCGTTAAATGCATCATGCCATGTCTAGCAATGGGTACAATTTTGATAGTTCATGAGATGCGTTTATGCATCTTAAAATCAAGATAAAGCCAAAATTTCAAATAAAGCTACAAAACTGATTTTAAAACAGTAAACACTGATCATCATTTATATGCATTACTCACATTGTAAAAGATATAAACCGAGATTATTTTTATCCAAAAACTATTCTTTTTATATATTATAGCACATGCAAACACTGTTATAAGTAACTTTCACTGATGCATATATATTAGAATGAAAACCAAAAATTAAAATAAAATAATATCATCTAATATTTGTTAGAATTGATGGTCTGTTGGTAAAATAGATGTGTGATTGATTTGACGAGGAAGCTTGTTAGTGGAAAACTAACTTAGTTGTTAACCATTTTTTTTTGTCATTATCCACGGCCGACATCATATCACTGATCCCCTTAAAAGCTAAAATTTTTATTAATACTAAACGCTATTTAAATTTATTAGCTTTTTAAAAAATCAATAAGTTAATAAGTTAATTTTAAATGAAATCTCAAACAAGATATAAGGATATAACATGTGATTGTTGTGGTGCACGATGTGTCACACACCTGACATATAACATGTGAACATACAACTTACATAAACATAAAATTATTTGTTGAGACAGATTTGTGTGGTTCAAATGATCAACAGGTTGCTCCTTGTCATATCAATTAGAATGTTACGTAATTGTAATGATGTTATTTTTGACATTATTGCTTTTTGTGTCATTAAACTAAATTACATTAAGTTAGATAAATAGTTTTTATATATGTGTTCAAAGATATCGTTATATATTTTCTAAATGTTTATTACTAAACATTTAATATTATTTTACTTATTTAACTCATATAATACACTACATATTAAAATAGTATTATATAAACAAAAAGATTATTTCATGCAAAATATACAAAAAAGAAAAAAAAAAGAACGCTGGAGTGCTAGTGTCAAATGATATGTCTATGTAATTAATAGTGGGTTATATATTCATCAATCCACTTAAAGTTATTTCTATTTAGAAACAACCAAGTATTTATTGTGGTTGAGCCGTTCAAAAAAAAATATATTGTGGTTGAATTAGTGTTTTAATGTCACCAAAACACGATAATGTGTAGCTAGTGATCACCATATATTTCTGCCATTAATATTGCTTCCGGCACTAACATGACACGCCACTTTTTATTATATTTCAAAATTATTACAACCTTTAATTAAAATATATAAATTTTATTGTACACACGTTAATAGTAATTTTAAAAATGCTAGAACATAACTTAATTTGCATGCATAGGTAGATATATTGTAATGATTGTTAAGAGAATAATTAAAAAAAAAAATCAAACAAACAACTAAGTAAAATTTTTAGTTTCTTTTTTTAACATTTTATTTATCATAGGACTTAAACTTTTAACTTATTTTTATTTTTTAAGAAGAACATCTTAACAATAACTTTGTTACCGTTAAGGCAGGAGTCTTCGGACATTCAATTACCTTGATAATTAATTGATTTGTTTGTGTAAGTAGTTTGACCAGTTACAAAACCAAATTTATGTTCACCCTCTTGTGTTCCTTACAAATTACAATTCATACAGGTGTTCATATTTTGGTTTTGTATTTCATTTTATCATCTTTAACCATATGTTCATGTTTTTTTCTTGATATGATTTAATAGAGATGATAAGTGTATTTAAACTTTCATTTATTACAACGACTATCTATATATATGCTACGTTTGACCAAGCTATATGATCACACAAGTAACAATGAAACTTAGGAAGCAAACTAAGTGTGGTTGGTTTCTTGGTTATGGGTGTCTACCTTTAAGAATGTTTTTAGAATCGGGCAGGACCATATGGTCAAACCAAAAACCGGTCCAATTATCCTAGTTGATCAAATCACTATTCAGGTGAATCCAGGATTCGATCAGTTGAATTGGTTAAAAGAGTGGTTGGACCGATGAACCAGACTGATTGTACCAGATTTTAAATTTTTTATATTATGTTGCATATATGTGATGTTGGTGTCGGGTATCTATGTTACATATCACCTAATGTCATACATGTATTTTAAAACAGATGAAATCTTTTATAAACAATAACAAACCTGGTTTGTGGCTGAATATTTGTCCTGATATTTGATCAAATGTTTCAACTTTGTATTTTTCTGATAGAATTTATGTTTTTTTATTTTATTTTATTACTTGGTGTACTCAGATAAGGATACACAAGACACTAAATTGGATAACTCATTATGGTTTTATGCATCATCAAAATTATAAGTTCATCACTTATATGGTTGTGACTACAATTTCCATGAATATGGACCAACTCTTACACAGCTTATATGGTTGGGAGTTTGGGACCTCAATAGACAAAGATATGGGCCAACTCTTTAATGACTTATCCATTCGAATCAAAAGCTTATTTTAAGGTTTACTTAAAATCCGCATCTATAAATCTAAAGATAGGAAAAACTAGAAAGGATTAGGTTGAAGCTAACATACACGAGCCTTTTATAAGTAAAAGTAGATAGGGTGCGGTGTTGGGTCTAAATGACAAATTCCTTTGGATTTACAAGTTAATACGACATTGTTTCTCATTAAGTCATGAGTTGAAGTCTTGTCAAATGCGGATTTATATAAATTAGTTGAAGTATAGATCAAACATAGTATTGTATGTAGATGAGTGTATGAGTTGTCGGTAAAAAAAGAAATAAATGATATCATTGATGTAGTATGAGAAGAGAATGTAGATTCAATAAATAAAAAGAGAGGTACGATACGTTTAAAAAATTATTTGATGCTAAACCAAATTAACACCATATGTAATGGACTAATGGAATGATGATCCACCCGTCTCCAACAAAAAATGAGCAACATCTTCATCATTTCAAGAAAATTTTCGAACAATTATTCTAATCTCATTTCCTACATGTTTCACATTATCATCATTTTCCTATTTATTTTTCAGTTACAACAAATAAATTATTTATTCTTTTGTTGGATTGGATGTCACCATATAACCCTTTGAAGTGTTTTATACTGTTATTACTTTTATGTAGTGAGACTAATTCACATCATATATGGTTTATTTTTTAGATAGGATATCTTAGGTTAAAACTCATACCATACACGCTATAATTAATTTTCAGTCTCTTTTACAGAAGCTCTAAGATATTTCATTGTTTATTTGCTTGTTTTATTTTGTATGTTTGTTGCATGTTTACATCCTTTTTTTCTTTCTTATTTTTATATATTTATATATTTATTTATTTATTATTATTATTTTTTTTTTTTTGCACGATTTTTCTTACATTCAAACATACGTGTGATATTGACGAGCAAGGCTTTTGGTTGATACTTGATAGATATCATGTGATGGTTTTTTAGGTGGTGGTATAGTAGTTGTCAATTTGTCATGAATGAGCAAGGCTGGTGGTGGTTGTATTGGATGCATGGTCGATATCTACAAACACAAATGTAAATAAAATAATCAAAATTCTCTAACATAACTTGCATATATATGAAAAATAATATAAGAATATGAGATATAAAATGCTTATGTTTTTTATTTTTTAAAGATAGAGCCTGATGATATGATGTTTTTCTTTTATTCAATAGACTGATATTCAAATTCTAGATGATACAAATAAATGTGGTTAGCAGCATATTAGAAATTATTCTAAAAAATTGTATCAATTTCATGGGCACAATGACGAATACCAATGGATTAAGCGATGTCCCAAGGTGGGTGGGTGGGTGGTGTTCATGTCTAGTCTTGTGTCATACCTAGGTGGTGACATTTATACATGTATATATTTTTTGGAGTAAATTACACTAAATGTTGTATATATCAAATTAATTTCAAATTTCATCCTTTAACTTTAATAAATACGTCAAACATCCTTTATCTTAATGTTTTGTAACAATTAAGTCCTTTTTCATCAACCAAAGTTAAGTTTTTTGATAAATTTTTTAAAATGACAATTTATCCTTATGACTAAAAGATGAAATATGAAATTATATATCAACAAAAATGACGTTTTTTGTACTTACCACATTTTTTTTTGTTATTTTCTTTTATTTCTTTTCTTTACTTATTCTTTTAGATTTTTCTATTTAATATTTTATTTTATAAATTTATAAATTAGTAATGATTTTATTAGTTTATTTATATTATAATTAAAATTATATTTTTATTTTTTGTTTATAAATATTTTTTTTGCTTGTTTAGTTTAATTATTATTTTTTTTTATTTATCATTATAATTCTCACAAATTAATTTATTCATTTATTATAAAATCTTTTACCTGTGATTTATTATCAATAAGTAATAAAAAATTAATGTAAAATTATTTTGTATCATTTTGGTTAACTAATTGACTAAAGATTGGGGGTCTTCACGTTCCGGTCTTTACGGTTTTAGCTGAAACCATAAAATCATAAATCAAACTGTTAATAACGTTTTTCGTATAATTTTAATCTAAACTGAACCATTTAAAACAAAAACCAAAACATTAATAAAAATAAAAAGGTGTGATTTGGTTTTTATTTTTAACGGGCTCAAAAGCTCAAGACCAAACCATAAAACAAAACTGCAACCAAACCCTTGATAACGGTTTGGTTTAGTTTTTATATTTAACGGTTCGATTTTTGTTTTAATTATTCAAAAGACGTTATTAATGGTCTGTTTTTTGTTTTCATCTAAAAAATGTAAATACCGGACCGTGAACAACCTTAATCTTTAGTCAACTAGTTAACAACCGAAATGAGACAAAACAATTTTATAGTTTTTTAATACTTATGGTTTTTGTTTTCACCTAAAAAATGTAACTACCGGACCGTGAACACCCCTAATCTTTAGTCAACTAGTTAACAACCGAAATGAGACAAAACAATTTTATAGTTTTTAATACTTTAAGAAAAGAAATAAAAGAAAATAACAAAAATTAAAAATTTGGTAAAGTACAAAAAACGTCCTTTAACTTTATATATAATTTCATATTTTATTCTTTAGTCATAAGGTAAAATTGTCATTTTAAAAAAATTTAACAAGAAACTTAACGTTGGTTAGTGGAAAGGACTTAATTGTTACAAAATACTAAGATAAAGGATGTTTGGTGTATTTATTAAAGTTTAAGGATAAAATTTGAAATTTATTATATACAAAAAGGATGTTTTGTGTAATTTACTCTATTTTTTAATCAGGGCTGGGCCAGCTAACATGTGTAATTGTGTATGCATTTTACTAGGCCTAGACCTAGGCCTCACAAACATATGAACCTCCGATTAATATGGGCTTTAGTATTTTAGGATCATTTCCATATAATATAGGCTTTAGTTTTTTTAGGATCATTTAAAGAATAGTTGGACTAAAAGTCTCAGACATTCGGTCAATGGAAACAGGAAACGACGGCAACCTACGAATAATCGATGAAATAGGGACCATCTGAAGGGAAACCAAGAAGGTATTACCTTCTGATCGTCTAAATCTGCATGCAATGAAACCAAAGGGTTGGGAACTCGGGCTGGCCATGCTCGAAGGGTTAAGTGGTTAACGGGTAAGGATTTGCATTCCAGCCTAAATTTCTCTCAAAAACTTCCATTGCATTCTTCTCAAACGCGGATTGATTGTTCCATTTGTTGATAGCCATGTTGAACAATTAGCTGAATTGTCCATCAAACGTCACCGCTCCAATCAAACTCCTTTTTAACCAAAGACCGATTCAAATCCTCAAGCCAATCAATCGCATCCATAGCCATAGGGGAAGGTTTCTTTGCTTTGCTGCCCCAACAACGCCAAGGCCAAAATTAACAATCGAACTATAAATTGAGTTGCATTCTCCAAACACGATTCAGGCTCATCATTACAAATTTGATATAGATTGCTTGGAACTTCGATGTCTTTCCGATCTAAATTAATCCTCCAAGCACAAATATTAACTTTACGAGGAACACGTCTAAACCATGACAGATGCCTTTGCTCCAAATCAAGAATTTGTCACATGTATGTATATTTACGAACCTAAGAACAACTTTGAGCCATAAAGATTCCAAGCCCAAGTATCATACTCAACAGTTGGGCAGGCCCATATACCTAATTGACTAGGCCTGAGCCTCATAAAACATGAGGGACTCCTAGAGGTGCACACAAAAACCGGTTTTTGATTCAACAAACCGGTTTACAAACCGGTATTCAATTGTTCTCAAACCGGTTCCAGTCAAACCGATTCCCAAACCGATCCGAACCGCTGGTTTGGCATAGGTTCGGGATCTTACCTTTAAAACCGGTTCCTAAACTGACCCGAACCGGTTTGAAACCCCTCCAAACCGGTTTCACCCAAACCGGTTTTGACCATCCGTATACCAAACTGGACCGGTTCTTAAACCGAACCGGTTTGGTAAAAAAACGATTTGTGCAACCCTAGGGACTCCAATATATGACATTTCATGCAACTGTTAATTGCGTTAAAACATTGAACTTTGAATGATAAAATCACGACTCTAAATTACTATTGCTTGATCTTATCATTAGAAAAATGTTATCATACATAAACTATCTGTGTGAATATTATATTTTGTGTGATAATTCTTTGTTTGATTTTACAAATAACGCTTGTATGATTTTATCACGTGAACTATTCACCTCACACAAAAAGTCTTTATATACAAATCAACTTAATCTATATGCTAACTTCTTCAACATCTTATCCAACCCATCCAAAGATAACCAAAATTTAAAATGAGTGATTTCATAATCTTTCTCAATTTGTTTCGAAAATCTACGAGTTAATAAACCGCAATCGCCTCAAAATCCGAATCCACATCCAAGAATCCCTACGATACACATCAATGAACCCACAACGGTCTATAAAATCATCTGAGGAGCATGCACATTTATCATGAAGCTATGTAATTTCTTAGCAACTCACTCACTTCCACAATTAATATATTATCCACGAAGAATAAACTTTGTTTCTCAAAATCAATCGGGTTCAAAATAAACAACAAACATGTTAACTGGTTGAAAATATGGAGAGGCTATATAAAAGTGTTAACATCATCGTAAACAAGTTGGCGGTTTATTATATTGTTTGCATAAAGAGTTATCATATTTGAGGTTTTATCATTCAATTAGGATTTCAAGGATGCAACACCCCCTTGGTAGAGGTGGGGTCCAAGGGGCGGTGCCCCTAGCAATTAATAAAAAAATTTATTTTACGAATTTTGACATAATATGCGTTTTATTAGTTTATTGGCAAGTTTAATAAGAATGAAACTTGAAAACTGACTGAAGGCAGCTTTCTTCAACCTGTGTATATCAAAAATTGTATTGATCGATCATTCTCTGGTTCATTTGAAAATCACCACGAATTTCATACTTGCTTTTAAATAAGAATTGAATTTTATCCGATCAAATATTTGAGTGAACCACAAATAGTTTTGTCTGAAAGTGTGATCTATGACTTTTAATTCATCCGGTGTAAAATTGCGTTCGTTTTTCTATGATATACTCTAGAAAGTTAAAATATGTAGGATCCAAATTCTTGAAAATACATCATAGTAAATTAGTAATTGTTTATATTTGCTTGATAATTAATAGAAAACTAGTATATGTTACCCGCGCGTTGCAGCGGGTATTTAGCAATGATATCGTATATCAAAACATGTATATGTGTTTATGTTGTAAATGCGACCGTTATGCCGATATAAGTATTCGATCACGACAGTGTTAACAACATCACGAATATTAAAATGCATACAAAAAAACCAGCTACAACGATTGTCAACCTATCATAAAATAATAAATCAAACGTTAATTCTAAGGAATGTCAAACCAATATAAACGTATATTGTTAATCATATAACCAAACCATAAAAAAAATATAAACGTATATTGTTAATCATATAAAAAAACTTTGTGTTCTAATTATTATTAAATACAAATAGTTTGTGACGTAATTACGATCAAAATGATATACACAGTACAAATACTCGATAATGTATAGTATGGACATGTGATAGGTTTGAATAACACACAAACTCTCTGTCACTGTTTGGGTTCAAAATTTATGTATACGTCTTTGAAGTAATTGCAATCAAATTAATATAATCATAGTTATTATTCAATAACGTAAGAATGTTAAAAATATGTAAACACTAAAAATGTATGAGTAAAGAAAAAATATAATTTAAAAATAAGAGTTCAAAGTTTAAGGTTAAAAGTAAAAAAATTAAATTAATTTAAGATATAACTATTATCCAATAATTTAAGAATGTGTGAAAAATACGTTAACACTCAAAATAGTTAGGGCTGGCAATTTCAGATACGAACACGTTAACACGACACGACACGACTTTAACATGTTTCATGTTTACCCTTAACATGTTTCGTGTCTAAAAGAGGTCGACACGTTAAGACCTGTTTATTTTTCTTGTCTAAACAGGTAAAACCCGCTAAGACCCGTTAAGACTTGTTAAGATCTATTAAAACTTGTTTAAAATTTAAAATAAATAATATAATAAAATATATGGCCATATGTGTAACCGATTAGCTTCAAAAAATTTCTAATGGTCTAACCTTAGTTCTTTAACAGGTTCCTTAACATGTTCTTTAACGGGTTTTAACAGGTTTCTTAACAGGTCATTTATCGTGTTAATTCTTAACAGGTTCCTTAACGGGTCTTTTCGTGTTTACGGGTTTTTAACGGGTCGTGTTCGTGCTTGAAAAACAGACACGATAAGAATTCGTGTCGTGTTCGTGTTCGTGTCATGTTCGTGTTTCGTGTTTTAACGTGTCGTGTCTTAACGGGTCGTGTCTGACCCGTTATGACAGCCCTAAAAATAGTAAAGAAAAAAGATAATTAAAAATAAGAGTTAAAATTTAAAGATTAAAAGCAAAAATTACAAAGCATCTTTTGTATCAGCTGGAAATGAAATTTCATTCACTGCATTTATAGTAATGAATTTAACTTGTACGTAATGCAATAAATTAGGTACAAAATGAATAGTGCCTATTGTGAGAGACACCGACTTTAACATTTAATATATATAATAATGGTACTTCGAATAAACTGATTTAGAATTTTTTTTTCCTCTTAAACTCAAAGTTTTCGACGAACCTTATAACATATAACTTATTACTATTAGTTTATTTTTTTATTATTTTATATATTTATTTATTTAAGTATCTAGAAGTAATACACTAAAACGCTAACGACTACGAAAGTATGATAGGAAAATTCCACATATACTACCTTTAGACCACACATTTCTTAGGTTTAAACATGTGACTCCTTAAAAAAATTTATAGTGTAATTATTTTATCTTATTTTGAATCAGTCCCGAACGGTTTATATATTTTTTTCAAAATATAGAAAAATTATTTAAACATTTTCGAAACTTCCGAGTGACGTTCCAGATAAGACACATCGTATGTGAATATGAACATAGAAAAATTGAAAAAGCGAAGTGTAATACGGAACGAGCATGTTATTTAAATAGCTTTAGGTTTGGATTATTTGAAAGAAAACGAAGTTTCTAAAATAATATTTATTTTGTTTAATTTTCTGGCTACTTCAAAATAAAAATTAGTTTTTATATTATTTAATTTTTTACGTAATTATTTATAGATGATTTCCTAAACATTGAACGCCCTACATGATTACACATTGATGAACAATTATTCATCAATATCTATCATACCCGAATCGATATGAAACTTGTACCGACCAAGCACAATCTTTGTTGGTATCAATAATCGTTTTTTCAGGTTTTCAGTATTAGTACCATCGCTATAATTGGTATTTTCAATAATACCAGAATCAATATATATTTTTTCTTGTTTTTGTTTTTGTTTTTACTTTTCGTACCTCATCCTTGTGCTTACATAATCAAAACATATATTACAGATAATCACATTATTGGAGGAGGATAGTTAGGGCCCTGTTTTTTTAGCATATCTGATATCTGATCAGAATACCGAAGAAGTAATTTGGATACAGATAACAACCAATCCGAATGTCTAATATAGATTTTCGGAGGTGATTTAACATGTTGTCGGTTTTTTGGTTTCTGAATGCCTTTCACCACCTCAAGGCTAAACCGCTAAAGCACCCCAAAGGCCCAAACATGTGTGAATTTACGATCAGCTCATGTGGCATCAACGTTTCACCACCCAAAGAACCAATAAATATTTCACCTCTAGGGTCGAGGCCAGATGAAATGTGAAGACAAAATTAAAGAGCCTTACCACTAGACTCCATGGGGTTATATATAATGAGATGCATGCTAGCTTGTAACAATTCATCATGCCTTTTAATTTATAGTAACAAGACAAAAATAATAATAATCTATTTCTATTATATATAATAAATCAAAATAAAATAGGACGCATGTCATTAATCTATACTATACTCACAATAGTTTTCCCGCTTTTCTCTCTTATTTAATACATAATACATTAAATATAATAATATTGAATATTGAATACACCTTTATACATTTCTAAATTGAAAAAAGAAATATTGTTTTTCAAAAGTAAAATTATTATAAAATAAGAAATATAGGAAACGGTTTTCTAAAATAATTTTTTTTTTAAAAAAAAAACAAACTTTGAAAAAGTAGTATTATTATTTTATTAGTTAAAGTATTAAGTTTTTCAAAATTTTTAATCATATTTTATTTAAAAAAATCGACTTATATTATAAAGATTTTCATTAATAAGCATATATTATTTTGTTATTTAACCCGTGTTATACACGGCATATTAATCTAGTAATTCAATATATGATATAAGATATGTGAAAATGATAGTTACACTTTAGAGTGTCCAATTAATAAGACAGGGCTTGAACAATTTGAAATAACGGGTGGAAATTTACGAGACCTATAAAACATTTTTATTTATTAAAATGAGGAGGACAAAGCCAATACTTCTAACCAAAAAATAGAATTTTGGCTAGCTCCTGTAATCCTTCGGCCTGAAGCCCTGCAAAGAAGTAGATGAAGAAGACAATTGTAATGAAGACGACTTAATTAGAATTATTATCTTCAAGTAATATGTACCAAAATTCAATTTATACAAGTATTAGTTAATTACCTAATTAATTAATTAGAAATATTATTTGTAAATTTGTTTAAAACAACCTATATTTAAATACAAGTTGACCCAAACATTGAGTTGAATCTTAATTATTGTGGTGATTTCATTAGTCTCATCGATTAAATGAAGTTTTCTCTCGATCTTTTTTTTTGAACGGCATTGGATCTCAACGTGTGAACCACTAATTTTCAGGGCATGTAACCAAGGTCTAGTTACCATGACCTCCGTTGAGACCTCATAACCACCTTAAGAGGAAGCTGCACCGGAAAACCCCTGACCTCCCAAGGACCCTATTTCACTTTGAAAGGGATTTGAACCCGTGACCTTCCATTTGAAAAGCCAAGAAGAGTCATTACAATGTGTTTTTCTATCTACGTTTAGATATTAAAATCGTGTGGTACAATCCCCAGGGAGTTTACCTAGTCAATATATAGTTATTTGGTATGTTATATGTATTCTCCATAAGAGTGCGATGTTTTTGTTTCTTCAAAAATAGCAAAATTAAACGATATAATATAAATTTAAAACATTATTTAGTCCATATATAATTTTCGGAGAAAATCCCCAAATGTCTAAAGTTGACTCATTCTCTATTTTATCCATTTGATCACCAATTGCCATGAAATGTGTTTACTAATCAAAAAACACTACGGGTTAACTTCATGGTTTGCCACTTGTACACATTAAACGACACGGTTGATACCTATATATGCTTAACTATACGTTCAGGCACCCCGTGACACAGTTTAAAATCATGCAGACACCTGTCAGAGATTATGGACGCCAACACCCGTATATGACATGTGACGTTTTTTGATTCGTCAGTTTTACAGGCAGGGGTGCCTAATGTCTATACATTTATAGACGTTATCGCCCGTACAAGTGTGAACATTACTTGTTAATTGGTGCTCAAATAGACAAAATGAAGAATGAAAAAAAAAATCTAGACTACAACATTTTCGTTATTTTCCCAATTTTTGCCACCTGTAGGAGCCGGACACACATTTATATTCAACTTAGAAGCCAGAGTCTAATTGAGACTTCTAATTGTTGACTAATAAGCCGCCTTGACTTCTCATTGTTGACTCATAAGCCGCCTTGATATCGACCCGTCAATCATATGCATGAATTATTCCAACATCCTCAATCAATATCATCCAAAATTAAGCAATTAAATACCATCATTTATTCATTTTCATTCAATTCCATTCTATCTCTCCATTTTTTAATATTAGAATGAACCGAATCTATGTTATTGTAGCAACAAAGGTGTCCAATTTGCTATTACCGCAGTTAAAGAGTAACTTGTTTTCCGTAAGAAGTTGGGACATCGGAGAACCATCTTACAAGATTCCCAATGGAACCTCTAGTGTTGTCATCAAACATGCTCAAAACTACAACACACAATCATCTTTAGATTCGGACACATGCAAGAACCATGACATGAGTCATACAAAATCAGTGTCGAGCCGGTGGGGCGTGGTTCTTACAAAGTCCCTCACCAAGGCCGTCAGATCGTTTTCGAAATGGAAACCGTTTTCGGGTGCGTGATCGGTACTCTTTAAAAGATTTGTTTTATTGTGTTAATGATCACAATGGATCGGCTACGTTAAACGTACATTTCTATAGATATGTTTGTGGACATGACTAGAAGTGTAGGACCTTGAATTTCTTGCTTGGTGTACGTGTTATCACAAATTACTCTCATCATCAGCTTTAATTAAGTGTTTCTTTACAAGACCCTTTTTTATAATGAAAGTTGGAGCCCACTTATGTGGTAAATGTTAACTGTTTGAATTTTGCAACTTGTTATGTTGCATAAGTTTCTTGTATAGGTTATAGATGACAAGTTGTATAGCTTGAAAGGTGCAAGAAAGAAATTAAAGAAGATCAAAGACTGATTGTGTAAAATGGCTGATTGTTGGTAATTTTAATAATAAAGAGTCTATTGAGGTTATGACTTGAAAAAAGTCTTCATTTTTTAAAAAAAGTCTTCATTTCTTACTCTCACAGACATAATTTAGATCTGATGAAGTCTTTAAGTCACGGCATAAGAGTGCACCTTATCTTCTTTGGTCTTCACCATTCTATAAATCTTGAGTATGATCATATTTCTTGATGAACACGTATTGTCTACAAAGTTTTCTTCATCGATTTGTGTTTGTATGTGTTGGTTGCTCATCATATCGGTTAGTATATTGTGATTTGTTTGTCTGTCTGTCGCGTTGAGCCTCATTTTAGGGTCTTGAGTCTTTATATCTGTATCGAATTGTAATAGATTAGGGTTTTTATGTGTTGAATATTTTTGGTTTTATTTTTCATCGATCACAGATTCTGATTGAATATGTGACTTATGATTAAATCTAAGTTTCTTTACAATGAATCTCCGGAACCTCATAATACCCGACTAATCGGGAGAAACAGGTAGCATGTGGCCGCAAGCATCATGGTTGTTAGCTCTCAAATATTGTCTCAAATGGAATTTAAACTTGAGACCTTTTATGTTGTCTCCTATTAACATTTTTTGAGAATCATAGGCGTAGAGCTTTTAATATCTTTGTGTATTTAAGTAATTTTATATTTATTACGAAGTGAAACTTTGTTGATAAATTAAATATATAACGCGTACGTATTAATTCCAAGCTACGCAACGAAGGAATAAATAATAAAGTTAATATATATAAATGAAAAGTAGAGGAAGGTAAAAAATAAAAATTAAAAACGATCGAGTTAGCTAAAGGCTCGGCTTGAGAATTTTTACAAGTTTGAGCTTGAACTCGATTTTTTGGCTTGAAAAAAAAATTTTAACCGGCTCAATTCAGTTAAAAAGTTGACAAACTCATGCTAGGCTTTGTTTAACTCGACTCGATTACAATCCTATCACAAAAGTTGAATAAGACTGGGATAATAAAGTATACTTCAAGTTTAGATGTCTTTAAATATTATAAAAAAAAAACTCACATGTAATATAAGAGTAGTAAATATAGTCTAGAAATCTAAAGTACTTTAAAAAAAGATCATTCAATTTACAAAAATACATTCAATTACATGTGTATTTCATAAGTTAGTATAAAGATAATATTACGTATTTATCAATAAGATTTATAAATTATAAAACAACTTTAATATGAAAGGTGATTGAATATATGTGTATCATATTAAAGTAAAAAAAATAATTTTATTATATATAACTTAATTCTATCGGTGCTACCAATTTAATTACATATCTTCATGGAGGCATTTATGAGATTCTGGTATACCGGTATATCGTTTTATAACGTTAGTTTCCGGTTCGAATATATGCGCCTACATCTTCTTTCTTTTTTTTTTTGTACGTAACTTTCTATTTAAAATAGAGTTTCCAAAGAACTAAATAAATGTTCATGGTGGCATAGTGGTTAGTGTTTTTCCATGTAAACTTACAATCCCACGTTCGAATCTAGCGGACGAGTTTATTTCTTTTGTTTCTTTTATATATATTTTTTATTTATCTTTATCAGGTCTTGTTAATGTTGCAATGTGAATCTACCAGCATAGATTTTTTTGTTTTATTTGTTTTACATATTTTTGTCAATTACTTTTATCAGATTATGTTTACGTTATAACATGTTCGTCATAATGCTTTTTTTTTCTCTTTTTTTTTCCTTTTATTCTTTTTAACTTTCATGTTATAAAAAATTTGTTATTTAAACATGTTTGAAAACATTGTTTTTGAAAAATGTCATTTTTATAACTTTAAGAAACTTTAGTTTTGATTTTTTTAATTTTCTTTTTTAAGAAGTTTATTTTATAAAACTTTTATTTTTAAAATGTTTAGTTAAAAAAATTGTCTTTTAAGTAGTTTACATGCAATTTTACAAAATTTTAATATTTTATAAAACTTCATATTTTATAATAATTTGATTTTTTAGAAAGTGTGTTTTTAATAAAAGTATTTCTTACCATTTTAGGAAATATATTTTTGTAATTGAAAAAATATATAAAGAATATAAACATTTAATTAAGATTTGATATTCATTTCAATTAATGTAAGGTTTCAACTTTCAACTAATAACAAACTTATATCTTTAAGGTGTTAAATTTTACCGTTATTTAGAAAATGAATATGTCTTTAGAAAAATGTCCTATAATTTCGATATAATTTTGTGTATCATCAATCTATTATTCTTCACTTTAGGCAATCATCAAAGAAAGATGATTGAAGATATATATACAGTGGCGAAGCTTGGTCGACTTGAGAGTGGGGCGAAAATTTTTTAAATCCAGAATACATGTTAATTTTTTGAAGCGAGGATGACGAAACCCCTATTTTTAACTAAAAATAGCATTTCGGCCAAAAAATTAACATTACGGATAGAAAAAAGCTTCGCCCAATATATACTAGTGAAGGTATATCCCTGAGTGAAGAATAAACGTAAGAAAAAAGAATTATCATAAAGCTTATGGCTTGTATTTGAGTGTGTTGTAATGGTTAGCTGCCCTATTTTTGTAATGAAATATTTGATTGTTGCTGTTTAAAAAAAAATAAAGAAACATTTGCCAACTTCAAAAAAATATTAATTAGTCTTTATTTTAAAGAATAATTTTCAAAATTTGTCAACTTTTATAAAGGAACTTGTACGTTTAAAACCAAATGAGTAAGCTTCATTATTTTTCCCCCTTCAACGAAAAAAGTGCAAAAAAATTAATGTAGTAAAAACTAATTAGCGAAACAAAATTAAAAAATCTATAATATGTTCTAGTCGACCCGATCACCCGAACCGAACAATCGTAACATTGGCTTGGTTGAAGTTAGATGAGTTGAATACTTGAATCTGTGTGGTTTAACACTCTTTAACGTGCTGGAAAGGTTAGTTCATGCAACTTGGATTTGTACAAAAACGGGGTTGGCTATTTAGCTCATGACTCAACGATGTAGCATCAAATTTAAGAAAATACATTTTTAAATAATCTCGGTTTTTTTTTTAATTTAAGAAAACTTGTTAGCATTTTTTTTAATCTTATATTTACACCTTCGTGATTTTTTATTTATTTCATTTAAAAATAACTCTATAGATATGTAAAAATACATACATACAACACATACAGACACACATACACAAATAGGAATTATACGATTATATCCCGTGAAAACCTGATCTTAAATATAAATTCCTTAATATATATATCTGAGCTATCCATTTGTAATATTAAAACTAAATATATGGTCCACATTAAAGTTGAATAAAAAACGTATCGGTGTTTGAATAAACAAATCAATCTTAATATGTTTTAACGTGAATCACGTACTTATTTTAAGATTCCAATAAAGAGCCTAGATATAGTTAACAATTTTTTATTTAATATCGGGTTTTCATAAGATATAAACCCTACATATATATATATATATATATATATATAATATATATATATATATATAGGAAGTATATTTTTAAAACTCCATTGAGTTGAGAAACTTTAAAAACCTTGTAAAAAATCATGTAAAACAGTTTTGTTTTTTATTTTTTAGAGAGTTACAACATTATTAGGATCGTATTTATAAAATAAAAAAACGCCGACAAAATATTTAAAAAAAAGTGTAAACAATGTAACATATATAGATTTAACTGCTTCATCCAGACTTGATAGTTGTGTTACACCCCATTTACATATGTGCTACATCGTTTACAAATTTATTTTCTTAGAAGTATTTTGTTGGCGTCTTTTTTATAAAGATGACTCTAACAATGTTATAAATATATAACAAAAATCAAAAAGATACATTTTTTAAATGGTTTTCAAGGTTTTCCCAACTCAAGGGGTTTTCAAACTATACAACCCCTATGTGTGTGTATGTATATGACTATATGTATGTAGATTAAGATTTGGCTACAAAGTTATAAAACCATAAAAAGTGTAAGAACGAATCTAAGCCCTACACGTGTATTTTCAAAGGTTTACAAGATATGGGTATTAACGTAATTTGTTATGATCATTGTTAGCGGTTATTTTGGGAAACATACCATGATTCTCGCTAAAAATTTTGAAAAATCCAAATCAATAATTATCGATTACAAGAAGAAATCACATATTGTAATTGATCATATGATTCTAATTTCATCTGGCGAATAATTGTTTAGTTTTTTTTGGGGGTAACGACGTGATGGAATCGAACACAGAAGATACGTAAGGTTATGGTGTTTTTCAGGTTGTATGATATTTTTCAGATTGTATGGTGTTATTTCGTATGTTGTTTGGTATATCGTTTTAATGATGCTCTGTTTTTTGATATTATTGTGCTTTTCAAATTGTATGATATTTATTCATAATGTATTGTGTTTTTTGGATTGTATGGTGTTTTTGAATTCAAGTATTACAATTTATTTTGAATCCAAAAGCCCTAATCACCATTTTGTTTTAAATTTTATGGTGTTTTTTTTTAATAATGCTCTGTTTTTTGATTTTATACACATGTATGGTGTTTAATGGTGGTTATATACGTAGTTTAAAGTTTATGGTGTTTTTCAAATTACATGTTTGTTCGGATGAACTGTTTATTGGCTTATTGCCTTTTATAAAATAAGTCAAATATTCTGTATTTCAAAATAATTTTATGTGCTACGGTGTTTTAATGTGAACTGATAAGTCTAAAACGCCATAAAATTTAACGAATGTTCAAAACGCCAATAATCTCAAACTAAAATTTAACGAAGTTCAAAACACAATAAAATCTAAAACGTCATAAAATTTAACAGAGGTTCAACACCATATATCGGGATAGATCAATAGGAAATACATTATAACACCATAACTTGACAAAAACATCACAAACCAAAAAACACCATACAATTATGAAGGTTGTGGTTTCTATTTCATTTTTAAAAAACGTCAAATTATGTTTATGTCCATCCCGCGATTTTAAAACACCATATTAATTACAAAATTTCCACCGCGCATTTTTGACCGTAAAACACCAGAGATTTACGTTCAGGATTGCTTCTAAGGCTTTTTATGGTTTTATCCTTTTTAAAATATCACTCTCCTATATATGTATATGCATAGTTTTTATTTTAAATAAGCAAACAAGCAAGTCTCGAGCCGAACAATATGTCTCAAGCTCGACTAATTTACAAACAAGTTTTTTTAGCTGACTATGAGTCATGAGTTTTTAACAAAGGGGCAAAAGGATAGTTAAAATAGATAATTATGAAAAGTTGATATTTTTTAACACTTAGTAAAATAACAACAAATTTATTTTTACTGAAATAGTCAAAGTAAATAAATTAAAATATTTAATTATGGAAGGGAATGCATTCCATTTTCAGTGTTGAATTTATGTGAATTTATAAAAGTTTTTGAATGATTTTGTTCTATGCAATATCTATACTTATATGTTTGTAGTAAAAATGAAAAACTTTTTATATAAATCCAGTTAATCTTTAATTTCTTTACAATGTTTGTCAAATTTATCTCTGTTTTCTGTATACAATCATATAATTTTTTGAAAACATTTTGTAACCAAAATGAACTCACAAGCAATTATAACTTTAGCAACAAATCATGTCTTATATAGAACAAAGCATTTTAAGATAGATTTAATTTTTTTTTGTGAAAATAGTTTTATAGGAATTATTAAATTTGAAAGTATTAAATCTCATTTTCAAGATGGTTTTAGAAAAGGTCCAAGTGTTGGCCAACAATTAATTTTTCTTTTAATGAGCATTGTCTTCCAGACATCGCTTGAATTAACAAGGCATGTTAAAAATAAGGGGCATTTACATGTTTATTCTTTTTAATATTATTTAATTATTTATTACATATATAACTAAGTAAAAGGATGAATTGCATATTTTTTTCTTTTTTAAAAGAAAGTTTTCCTTTCAAATAAACTATTCAATTATTTTCATCTTATAAGAGAAAATACGTAATTGATTTTAAAGGTAGATTAAATATGTAACAAAAGTTCTTGATAAGAATTATATGTAAAAATTCTTAAAAATAATTATATCCTTGAATCCTTTTGATTAACATTTTTTTTTGGTTTTGTTTTGTTTTTTATTTTATTTAGTTTTTGGTATGTGGCTAAAGATAGAGAAACATGCAAGGGATACAATATACAATATCAAAGGACTTACATGATATATCTCTTGTTCCAACGTGTCCTCGTTCTTATTACGCTTTAGTAATTAGTAATGCTTGATCTTCTTCAAGAATGCATTTATTGCTCAATATCGTTGCTTCCATATGCTCTTGTGGCCCGTCTGGCATTCCTTCTTAAAATAGGTTGAAGATTTTAGTTCTTGGTAATGAAAAACAATGTCGTCGTACGTTCATCTTCTTGGGGGCACGCATCCATCTCCTCTTCTTCACAAACACAAGCATCTATGATTGATAATAAGCTTATTCATATATAAGCAACTAGACTCTTTGTATAACCCAGATTAATAATTCAATTTTAAAATTATATATTTTAAATATCATATTAGTTTTATTGTAGACGTTTTGGAAAAAGTAGCTTACATATATTCAATAGGAGTAAAAGATGAAAAAAACTATCTTTTAAATAATCTATAAAATTAACGTTTGTCAATTGTCGTATCAAAACATTTATTTATTATAAAGTATAGATAGATGTATACAATTAAACCAAGTCTAGGTTAAATTGTCGCCTTAAACAAATTATAATTATAAAAGAAATCAATTCAAACATTAAGAGATCAAATTGAAATCAAACTCAAAGACTAACAATATTAAATTTCAACCTCTTAAAAATAAGATTATAATTAATCTCATGAACACACGCAATTTTTATTTTAAGATAATAACAAAGAAAGTCCTTAGAATAAGATTGGAAGTTTAGATATTTAGAAACGCAAATTGATGTCTCGGTGGCCATTTTTTTATTCACAAACACAACCTAACATATAAACTTGGCGCCCAAGAAAAAGTCTCTACGCATTTACCATTATACCCTCCACTGACGAATCATTTACGGTCTTCAAAACTTGTCCACCTCACATTCTTTTAGAATTTTAAATATTCTTAAGTACTAATTTATTCTCTAAGAAATTTTTTATACACTTTTGATAAATTTTGTAATTTATTTTTCTTACTGCATGGATCCAGTCTTACGTTGTTCAAATTCAGGAAAAAATTGAAAAAAGGAATAATAAAATTTTATTTCTACGTAACGGATATATTTGTATTTCATCTCTTGTCATGTTAAGAGTTAAAGAGAATTTGTATGAATCTTGAGACTATATATTTTTTATTTATATAACTTTAAAAATAAATTAATATGTCTTAAATAATACTCTTTAGAGTTTTCTTTTCGTGTGAACGAGCATCTAATAGAATTTTGTTTTATTTTTATATCTTATCTCGTGATTGTATGCTTTAATGTTATAATTTTATAATGCATTAAACGAAACAATATTGATTTAATTAATTCATGTATAACCAATAAGTTAAGACATTTTTATCTATATTAATAAAAATTACAAAGCAAATAAAATTAGTAACATACAAATAACTTGGGAAAACGTTACGTAACCGCTGGAAACTAACGTAGCTGTCGAAAACAGATATGTAACTATCGTAATAAATAAAACTGCGGTAACTATTGTATCGTAATTATCGAAAACTGTCATGTATTCGTTCTAATCGTCTATTTTAAATGGTTTTGATCTCTTGTCAAGATGATTTGATAAAAGAAAGCGCCGGTTAATAAAGCGTTTGTGTCAAAGTATGTATAAGAATAATTAAGGTTTTGGTTTAAATGGTTTAATTGTTTAATTATTTCAGTTCAAAATAAAATTTTATATCAATTCAGCCCATGTGTTTTAAACAACTAACGGTTTTTGCCCCTCAAACTTAACTATTATAACGGTTTTTGCCGAAAACCTAAATATGGTTGGTGATTAAAAACGTTAGTTGTTTAAACCAAAAGGACATAATTGATATATGATTTTATTTTAGATCGAAAAAGTTAAAATGCTTAAATCGTAAGGGCAAAACCGTAATTTACTCTAAGTATAAATTAAAGGTTAAAACAGGGATAACGTGTGCAGTTACGTTATAGGTCACCTAAATCAATACGACAATAAACGTGGTCGTATCATTTCACCGCCATACTTCCTGTATGATATAAAACCCTTCAACGTAACCTTCTTCTCCAAGAAAACACATCATACACCCATTATCATACTCACTTGCATTTCGAATTTGTTTGGAACACATTTTCTAACGTTCAAATTTCTGGTTCTAGTGTCGTCGACGAAGATGATGAGTCGCGGAACGACTACTGCTGTCCGATCAGTGACCGGACTAATGATGAATCCGCGTTTGTTCTCAACAGCTGCCGGAAACGGTTCCATGATCGGAGCTATGAGAACCGGATCAGGCCTCATCGGATCTGATAAGGCGGTGGCGACGTGGTGGATTAAGTCGTATCCGGTGATCGGTGTGCGGAACGCTAGTACAATGGCGTTGGGGGAGAAAGGACAGCATAAGGAGGAGACGGCGGATGGTGCCGCCGGAGGTGAGAAAGGTAAAGAGGTGGTGAGTTACTGGGGAGTGCAGCAATCTAAATTGAAGAAAGAAGATGGTTCAGAGTGGAGATGGAATTGCTTTAAGGTTCGTTGATTTCTGTTCCTTAATGTTTGAAAAAAAATGATGAAATTAGTTTCTGATTTGATTCTTAATGGCAGCCATGGGAGACGTATCAAGCAGATCTATCGATTGATCTAAAGAAACACCATGTTCCGAAGACTTATTTGGACAAATTTGCATACTGGACCGTCAAATCACTCCGATTGCCAACTGATATTTTCTTTCAGGTCCAACTTATATGAACTATATGAATAAGATTTAGGTTATACTGTTGTTTCTTTGATATATAATCAACTAATTATGCTTGATTTTAACAGAGACGATACGGGTGTCGAGCAATGATGCTTGAGACCGTGGCTGCAGTTCCTGGAATGGTGGGAGGAATGCTTCTTCACTGTAAATCTTTAAGGCGTTTTGAACACAGTGGTGGATGGATCAAAGCTTTGTTAGAAGAAGCCGAGAATGAAAGAATGCACTTAATGACTTTCATGGAGGTGTCAAACCCAAAATGGTATGAACGCGCACTTGTTTTTACCGTTCAAGGCATCTTCTTCAATGCCTACTTTCTTGCATACCTTGCTTCACCTAAACTAGCTCACCGGATTACTGGGTACCTTGAGGAAGAAGCAATTCACTCGTATACCGAGTTCTTGAAGGAGCTTGACAAAGGTAACATAGAGAATGTCAAGGCACCAGCCATTGCTATTGACTATTGGCGTCTTCCTGCTGATTCAACTCTTCGTGATGTTGTGATGGTTGTGAGAGCAGATGAGGCTCACCATCGCGATGTTAATCACTTTGCTTCGGTACATAATTGTTACAATTTAAGTTCTTGATGTGTTCTGTTATCCCAATCTTGATTGAGGTATTCTTTTGTGACATTTGAATTGCATATCTTGCAGGATATACATTATCAAGGACTTGAGCTTAAAGATTCTCCAGCTCCTATCGGATATCACTAAGAAGATCAAGAACCTGTTTGCGCTAGTCTTTTACCCGGATCAGTAATAAAGTTGGGTTTTTTTCAAGGGTAAAAGTGATTGTTCTATGATTACCTTGTGTATTTTTTATGTTGGTTTTGTGTTACTCTTGACTCTTGAGTGCTAATTACAAAAACCTTTATGTTACAACTTTTAAAGATCTATGAACCAATATGCGTTTATTAATCGCGGTGATGTTTTCTCGATTGGCAGGGTGTTGTATCTGCCTCAATTCCAGAGATTCATCTTTCAAGACTGGTTATGGTTTTGAAGGAGATCAACTGGAATCATACTAAGGACGGAGTGTATAACTTGTGTCTAGTTTTGGTTTAAACAACTGATTGTTGATGAAGTCAAGCAACTGTTGCAACATATGCAGTTTGAAAGTATTGGACTGCAGGTATCGCACGTGGTTGCAACATAGCTTATTTTATGTGACATGATGCATCATGGGTCATCGGTTGGTAACCTTAGAACACATCATCAAACAAAAAAAACTCATGGGACACTGTAAATACCTTGCTAAGTAACAGGATCAGGTAAAACGTTGCATGCGTTGGGTGGTTGGCTTTCAAGGTGGTTAGGAATCGGTTATTCTTAAGGACGTACGTACACGAGCTTATGATA
Source organism: Mikania micrantha (assembly GCA_009363875.1). Classification (NCBI taxonomy): domain Eukaryota; kingdom Viridiplantae; phylum Streptophyta; class Magnoliopsida; order Asterales; family Asteraceae; genus Mikania; species Mikania micrantha. The sequence goes on along the minus strand of CM018693.1, from coordinate 14,133,545 downwards.
GTTGATGATCTCAATTTTTGGGACTAGAGATGATTGTGGGTTACCAGGAGAGTGTTAATAATAGGCGTGTAAATGAACCGAACGAACATGAACAAGGTATGTTCGTATTCGTTTGTTAAACTTTAACCTTACAAATGATCGAACGCGAACGCTTAAACGAACAGAGTTTCTTGTTTGGGTTCATTCGTTAAGAAACTTAGTATATTTGTGTGTGTTCATGTCTGTTCTTGAATAATATAAACGAACAGTTTACGAAAATAGGCGAACATAAGTAAACAAACATAAACGAACATAACTGAACAAATATAAACAAACATAACTAAAGAAACAAAAAATGACCATAATTGAACAAACATAGTTAAACGAACATTGTTTAAAAACCTTAAGAAACATGTCGAAATATGCAATCATCTTCAAGTCACTATTTCAACTTAATCATAAAGAGAACAAATACAAAAAAACATAAACAAATTAAATGAACAAATATAAATAAACGTAAATAAACAAACATAAAAGAACATAAACATATGTTCACAATTCTAAATTGAATGAACGAGACGTGTGTCATGCTTGTTCAAGTAGTTAAATGAACAAAAATGTTTCTTCATGTTTGATCTATTATTTACTAAATAAACGAACATGAATGTACTTTTTACTGAACGATCAACGAATAGTTAACTGAACATTCAGTTCATTTAATAGTTAAGTTAAATCCATATTTATACTCTTGATTCAAAGGATTTAACATTGATTTAGAACAAAAACGGAGCTTATTAGTTTTGGAGACCGTACAGAAATTTAAAAGCATGCACAAAATCAATAGTGAAATCAGCAGTTTAAAAAATTTTAAGCGACCGAAGTCTTTTAACTATGACCAATGAACCTGAATTTTATGGTGGAGAAGGGTTAGTGTAACATCCCAGTCCAACTAAGCATGACATGTCATCTTTACAGAGTCAGATCAAAAACATAATTCCATAAATCTTTAAATATTATGAATTTTAACAACTTACTACCAATATACACAAAAGATAATCTTCTATATTTACAGAGTCAGATCAAAAACATAATTCCATAAATCCTTAAATATTATGAATTTTAACAACTTACTACCAATATACACAAAAGATAATCTTCTATATTTATTTGTATAAATATCTTTTCAAACTCTCGAGCACTCTTCACTATCACATCGCTTATTGTCTTGATAACCTGGGTACAAGAAGGAAAACACAAAACATACATCTGAGCAAAATAAATCTTGCCCAGTGATCGGATAGAGGGTAATAAAATGGCTTCTTTTATTTTTAATAAATGTCTCGAGTTTTCATAAATCAAAACAGATAAATTAAACAAATAAATTTAAATATTAATATAACTTCAAAGATGTATAAACTTGTATTTTTAAATCAGAATGTGTAAACACAGATATATATATATATATATATATATAATCAGAATGCACCTAAAGTTCCAGAAGGTTCATTTAATTTCAGAGGTTAATGCAGGGTAGCTAGCCCATACATTCAGACGTGAATAGAGTGTGGGCAAATCACACAGATCATTCACCAGATAACAGATATATTAATTTTTCTTAGGATCGATCCATACGCCTCCAGAATGTACAAAATGTACCAGAATGCTCATTGAGCCAGATTGAGACGCCGTGAACTCAGCGTACTGTCACGGTAAGTACTACATCATTCTATGCCACAATGATGTACCTGGGGTCAACTCCTCAGGTGGTGACAGACTTGGGTACCATATTTTAAGTAACATAACATATATTCATAACAAAATCTCATATCAAATTAATCTAAACTTATAACCTGAGAATAATCAAAATAATTACTTGCAAATTAACAAAACTTGTCACTTGTAAACATGCAAGTTTGTAGACTTGTAAATAAGTAAATTTGTAAACTCGTACGCATGCAATCCCGTAAACATGCAAACTCATAAACTTATAAACTCATTAGCAAGTAACTCACAAACATGTAAACTCAGAATATATAAATAACAAAGTTCGTAAACCATATATATATATATATATATTTAGAATATATAAACTATTTGTAAAACATTTATAACTTTAAACCATATTTTTATAATCGAACTTCATACGATATATAAACATAATAGCATAATTTATAACAGAATAAAATCAAAATAACAAAACTTAATACAAAACATTAATACGAATCAGATGCCCGAAGGCCAATTGGTACATATCAAAAGAAAAATATTAGACTATCCGTACCTTAACTGTAGATTAGAATCAGCACGCAAACTATCTTCCTAATCATGCACCATCTTTAATCAAGAGAAGGTTGAAGTTTACAAAGACGACTCCTGATGTTATTTAGTTTCTGTTCCTAACTGAATAGTCTTCGGTAGTCCAAGAAATGCTAAGGAGAACTCATAAGTTTTTGATCGGAAGTTTTTTTTTTTTTTTTCTAAATTCTATAGGCATAGTCGACATAATATATATATATATATATATATATATATATATATATATATATATATTTATATAATTTGTGTTGGAGATAACGACAACAGTGTGGATATTTTCAATTTGAAGATAGAAATTGTCATATATGGCTTACTCACATCTACACGTGTATTTACAACAATTTTATTACTCTTTTTCTTTTTTTTTATAATTAATTTAGTCTCAAATTTTGTTTTTGTCTTATAACTTTCAAAATATCACGCTTTATAAAATTATAAATATATGGGTAGGACCTGCTCATTTTTCTCTACGTTTCGACCAAAGTTTCGTTAAAAACGGATTAGGGTCAAATATAATATATTTTATCATTGCAAATAATAAGTTTTATCTTATTAAAGTTTCGAATATTACGGTTAGAAACATGTTTACTTGTCTAAAACACAATAATCATGATCTAAAATCAACTAGCTTATACCCGTATGGTCATTAGGTAGTTTAATGTTTTTAACTTTTTATGACAAAAATATATTTCTTTTAAGTTAAAAATGGAATAAGTAAAATTTTGAAATAAAATTACAACTTGTTTAACTTTAATAATTATAATTTATTCATTTTGAGAAAGATAATGGTCAAAACATTTTGTGTTTTATGAAATTTATTTCAAATCTTTGAAATTTTATTATTTGCAAAATGTAAAGTTTGATTTACACTTCATATTTTGTGGATTCTAATATTTTACTATATAATTATCTTGTTTTATATTAATTCCTTTTACAAAATATATAAATAAATTGAAAATAAAATGTTATAATGCCCAATGAAAAATAAAACATTTACAAACTAATATGGAAACCATTTAAATATCGTATTTAAAATTTTACTTTAATTTAATGTTTATAAAATAATTTAAATTTGATATAGTACATTGTAACCACAAAAAACCACGTAACAGTCAAAAACCGCCTAACTTGATGAAAATTGTTTCAATCGACGAAAACCGTCATGTAATAATTGTAACAGTTGGAAACCATAGTAACCTTTAAAAACACAATGTAACCTAATCAATGTAATCTCCAAAATTGTCATGTAACAGTCATAATCGTAAAAAAGCTATCATGTTATAGGTCCAACAGCCTGTTTTCAACGGTCCATATTTTGTTTCAAAATGCATCAACAATAGTGACTAATCCTAACAACAGTTATGGGGAGACCGACATCAATATGTATGTATGTATGTATGATTAAAGTGTTGTAACCCAAACAGATTAATGCATGTAAGCCGTTTATTTTAACATGTTTTTTTGAACGAAAGAGGATCTTCACGTGCTAGCCATCGAGACCGTACCCCCAAAGTGGCAGGAACGGGATAAATCCGTAAAATCTCTTTTATGTTCAAGTTTGAAACACTAGCCTCGGTTGGTACAACTTCTTCTCTTTATTACAATACCTCTAGATTAGAAGCTCGTTACTAATAAAGTTTAACATGTAAAATGGGATAAAAAGTTGTAATAAAGTTTTAATGCTCATAAATAGACTAATCTTCTTATACTAATAATTGATTCCAAATAATGTCACATGGCATTCTCTTATTATTTTTTTTCAAAAATAAATATTTATTTTTAAATTTAAATATAAAACTCACAATTAATGTTATTAATTATATACATTGTTTACATAAATATAGTAAATTAATACTAATATTTAATAATATGGTAATAAATATCATTTATGTTTAATATTATATAAACACACACATATTAAGAACATTTTTTTATAATTTTTTTTAAAATTTTTTAAATATTAAAAATGTATAACTAATATAATTATTTTAATTATGTAAATTTATAAAGACATAATCAAAAAATTAAATAATTTTAATTTGTAAACACGTGTAATACACGAGTTTATAATCTAGTGGATAATAAATTTGTAAATGGTAACGTGAGTTGAACTTATAAATTATAATCATGTTTATTATATTTTTTTATTCTTACTGGGATGATGAATAGACCTCCCTGGTTTTATTCTAACCAAACACGACCTTTTATTATTATTCTTATGTTGAACACTACCGTTTTCGTGATTTTGTTTTAAAACAACGGTTTTTTAGGGCCATATGGATCGGAGGAGGCTCGTATGCATGGATGAGAATGAGCAGTTCATGAAGAGGCTTAGGGGCCAGAATTCGAGTGACGTTGAAGTTTGTTATTTTTCTGTACGTAATGCTAATTTTTCTGTCAAAATGTTATTTTTAGTTAAAAATATTGGTTTCGTTCCCCTCATTTCAAAAAATTAACATGTATTATGAGTTACGTAAATTTCCGTCTCTCTTTCAATACGATCAAGATTCACCACTGCATTTTCAACGTTTTAAGAATGTACCTGCATTTTTGTTTGATTAAACATTATGTGATCACCCCTAATTGTATTGGTTATAACTTATAAGTTATAACTTTATTGCAAAGTTCGGTGGAAACCATCGCCCGTCGTGTTAGGCTGTCATTTGTAGGGTTTTTTTATTATTTTATTTTATTTTATTTTTTTCGCCACAAAAATTGTGTTGGTATAAATAGAGTAAAATGTCAAGTTGGTTTAATCACTTTTGCCATTTCAGTTCAAAAATATTAATTTCACTATTTTATTATTATGGTTTGTATTTTTGTGTCATTTTAGTTTAAAAGTTTAAATTTCATTACACTAAAATCACAATAAAATAGAAATCATAATGACTAAAATGACAATAAAATAAAAACAATAAGAATCAAAATAGTGAAATTTAAATTTTGAACTAAAATAGCAAAAGTAAGGAAACTGACGAAAATGACAATTTACTCGGTATAAATATATTGATTTCACTAAAATGCACATGTGATTCTCTATAGCTGAAGTGTGCCTTTTGGCGCATTTTGCGCGGGTTCAATTCTCATGTGAGGATTGGTTTTTGGTTTTTTTTTCCTTTTAGGATTTCTTTAAAAAATAATTGATTTTTTTACTTTTAACTGTTTTTTTCTTCAATAAAAGCAATCAAAATTGGAGGGTAGTAAAATGGTTAGCCTTTAGTATTTACTATTTAAAGGTGTTGGTTTGAATCTTACCTGTGGATTTTTTTTATTTCTTTTATGTATTTTTTTGTCATTTACTTATTATTTGGTTCTATTTACATCATAATATTTTTGGCATAATTATCTTTCCTATCTAAAATCAACGTTATAAGTTCCCATATATTTAACCATTTTGACCACTTAGTTTTTGAAGTTATAAATTTATTATTTTCGTTTCTTAACTAAAAGAAAAAACAATTTCTTACTTGTTTAGTTTTATATATGTGTTGTTATAAATTCGACATACTTTTTTATATATTTAACCATTTTAACCACTCAAGTTTTAAAGTTTCGAATTTATTATTTTTGTTTCTTAACTTAAAAAAAAATTATAAATGTCTAATTAATATATATTTGTTTTTATTTTCTATACTTACGTTTTGAATTAGTCTCCATTTAGACATGAATTTTGTTTGGAAACTACTAGAGTCAAATTTTAAATGTTTTTTCTCTATAGTATAAATTCGAATTATTATATATTTCTACGCCACAACATTGCACCGGTAAACTTTCCAGTTTGAATCAAACATAAACTAAAAATTATATTATTTTAGTTAATTGTTGATAGTCTAGTCTGTATAGTATCAAGCTAGGGTACTAATCACACCATTTAACCCCATTTTAGAAACAATGTTTGACAAATAAAAACAAACCATCTAATTCCGAAACAACATTCAAAACAGTCTATGACATAACGTAATCAAGCAAAACAGATACCTCTTTTACTACCTATTTTTTATCTTCCTTCTCAGCCTCCGCGGCCCTCTTAAGTCTTGCACCCAAATGGCGTTTGTTCATCCTCTCGACACGTAATTTAGCATACGCATTGAATGATTTCATCTCTTCAGTGACCTTCACAAGTTCAACAGCTGGCTTCTCCCTGAGAATGGGCAAAACCAGGCCTTGTACCTGAGTTGCAGTTGCCAGCTCTTCTGGTGTAGAGTCACCCGCCTGATTCAAACAAAATGTCAAAACAATTATATAAATTAGTCACTGCGGGCCAATCTGACAGTTTAACGGGTCAAAACTAATAGTTTTTGTCTAGTTTAAAGCAGGCTGGGTTGGGTTGGGTTGACAAAAACACTATTTTACATAAACATGTTAAAATTTTTACCTTTGTTTTTCTTGCACGTCTTGGGAACACAACTAACTTAGCCTTGTAAGTTTTTAGCCTTTGAACATTCGCTTGCAAACCTTCCAAAGACCGATTCCTGCGCCTGTGGTCCACAGCAATACCAATGGTTGGAGCAAGTTTCTTAGGAATACCTGCTGCCTTTTTTTAAAAAAAAATTACAGATCCGTAAATTTATAGAACATCCTAATGATTTAAAAACCGACTCAAAAAGCACAAACTTGTCTGTATAATGATGTGTAGTGATGACCAGTTTTGTGATGGTTAATAAAACATATTATAGATGGTAAATTTCATAGAAAGACATTGGTGCAACTATAATAACATATAGCAAATTGGTAAAAAAAAAGAGATCAGTCCTCAAAAATTCTTTTTCAAACTAGTTAGGTAAAAAAAATAAAAATAAATAATAGTATCACCTTCAACTCTTCAAGAGAAAAACCCCTGCCCTCTCTGAGTTTCATGTTGTACTTCAAGGTTTGCCCATGAACCTGAGGACGGAGTTGTCCAGAAGGCCTTGGGAAAACTTTAACAGCCTTAGCTTGCCTAGCTGTATAAAAATAATGTAAATAACAGGACTAAATCGAGATGAAACATTAAGAGTGAACCATTATGAACCATAACGAACCAAGGCTAGTGATTTAAATAATATTTCTCAGCTTACCATTGAGTCTCCTTGTTTTGCGGGCTGGTTGGTTAAACCAAGTCTTCACATAGTTCTGCCAATGTTTCTTGAAGTGCCCGTTCGGGATAACGTTGTTATGCTTAACCATGATTTCTCTGCAAATGGCATCACATTGTTTATCTACAACACGAATTCCACCAGAAATCAAATAATTGAACTATAATACCAGCTTGAATTTTAATTAACCTAAAATGTACTGGCAACAGCCAATTCTACATTTTTTTAAGTAGCATAAATTCAATATAGTATTATCTGGAGCTCCAAAGGTAAATTGTATCTCTATTTAAAACAAAATTAATTACCATACAAAATCACCAGAATGTGCGCATCAGACTATCATGTACAATTGAAATTCAACCAATTATAGAATCATATAGAGCCTAATTTTAACAAATTTTACAAGTCGAAACTTCTTTGTACATCAAAGAAAGCATCTCCATCCAGATTCAAATAAATTCAAACAAAAAATAGAAAACCATAACGATATTACGATAGTAGATACAAAAACTTAAACACGAATAAAATCATCCTGGTTTTCAAACTTAAAACACACAAACACACACACAAGATCATTTAATTATCATTCAGTTATCTATTATAAACGAAATCTTCGATCTGACAGCTTGATTGATTATTTAAAGTTCCTCAAGAATAAGCAACAGATCTAAAAGCATGGGTAATAATACATGAATTGTGATAAATTGAGCCACGACCGTCGACATTTTTCTAAAAGATCAAACAGCTGATCAGATTTCACTCATTTCAGTAGGAAATTGGATGAAGGCATACCTGAATTCGAGCCTAAAGTTCTGCTGCAGATACGGTAACTCAGGGCAGTGTTTAAAATCCCAAAATTGGGGGCTGTTAGGGAGACACCCGACTGGATCATCGGACACCCTCAATACGGCCCGTAAAGGGCTTTACGGGTCGTATTGAAAAGAATATTTCTGACAAAAGCAGACACGTCAAATCATAGGGCTGACGCAGACTGACACGCAGTACATACGGCCCGTAAAGCCCTTTACGGGCCGTATTGAACGCCAATAATTTGACCAGCGCAAATTATTTGAGTTGACGTAATAGACATGCGTAAAATAAACGTTTGATATGTATCTTCAACGCATACATTGTTATTCAACACTTGAATCAAAAAAAAAAACGCAGACACCAACGATTTGATTTTCCAAACAAACAGGTTTTGAGGTTTTTTAACAAGTTCAAACTCGTAAAGGTTTAACAATGTCGATGGGAGGCAACAATTTCGGTGATGAATATATGTGTGTCTATGAAACTGATCAGGTAACAAACTTATTCGTTTAACTGTTGTTAGTTTAAAAAAAATTATACATTTATTTTATTTTCAGGTTTTTCCCGGTGTTGATGAACTTGTTGATTGGGCGATTGCTAGAGGGCGTGAAAATGGTTATGTGCTAGTTAGACGACGAAGCAAAACTAATGCAACCGGTGTAGTTATAAAAGTGTGGCTTAAATGCGATCGCGGTGGCGTGTATCACGGTGAACCAAAAGCTAGACGTACTGGTTCGAAGAAGACTGGGTGTGAATTTGAGCTAATTGGTAGATACGAGAGAAGTTGTGGTGGTTGGAAGTTGCGTGTGGTCAATAATGAACACAACCACCTAGCGGCTGAACAACTAGGCGGTCATCCATATGCGATGAGATTAAATGAAAATGAAACCCGTCTTGTTGAGCAACTGTCAAACCAAAACATGTTGCCCCGTGATATACTTGCAGCTGTAAAGGACCAAAACCCCGAAAATGTTTCCAACCTTAGAAATATTTACAATGCGCGACGGAAGTTACGTATTGGACAAAACACGGGGGAAACTCCAATTCAGGTCCTTTTTAGTACATTGCAAAGAAATAATTTTATTTACCAAACGCAAGACGATGCGTCGACAGATGTCGTGGAACAGATTTTTTTTATCCACCAGACATCTTATAATATTTGGCGAGCATTTCCTCATGTCTTGTTAATTGACACAACTTATAAAACGAATAAATACAACATGCCATTTGTTCAAATAGTTGGTGTCACATCAACACACAAAACATTTAGTGTTGCACATGCGTTTATAAGTAAGGAACGTGAAGAGAATTTTGTCTGGGTGTTACAAAACCTAAAAGATACACTTCAACAGTGTATGGAACCACGCGTTATTGTAACCGATAGAGAGTTGGCTCTTATAAACGCATGTAGAAGAATATTTCCTAGTGCTGCCCAATTACTATGCAGGTGGCACATTTTTGAAAACATATCCAAACACTGCAGGCCTAGTTTTTCGCAGTCAGACTGGCAAAAGTTTGGATATATGTGGTCGGTTGTGATTGAATCTGCAACTCCCGATATCTACGAGTATAATTATAGCCGACTACATGAATGGTTATGGACATCTCATCAGAGTAATATTTTTTATTTCTCATTTTTAATTGTTTTTGAGTTGTATGAAACGTATTAACATATGCTTGTTTATTAGGGGTTATCGGATATTTGCAAGTAACATGGTTGGAAAAATACAAGGAAATGTTTGTGTCTGCGTGGATAGATAAAAACCGGAATTTTGGTCAACGAACCACCAACAGAGTTGAAAGTCAACATTCTCTATTAAAGAAAAGTCTCCATGCAACCAACAACACGTTAGACAACATTGTTGGGCATGTCATTCAAATTGTTAAATCGCAAGCAGAAGCTATAAATGAAAGCTTTGAAAGAAGCAAAATATTTCGTATGGCACATCACAACGATGATCAATTTGAATTGTTAAAAGGGAATGTATCTCATGTAGCTTTAGATCTGTTGGTTGGTGAGAAGGCAAAAATTCAAATGTTGATAGCATCAAATTCATCTTGCGGTTGCCATCTCTTCTCGAGTTGTGGATTGCCATGTGCTTGTCGTCTGTTGAATAGTATGAATTAATTAAATTTAATTCTATATTTACCTATTATTTATGTATAATCATAACTATTATTTTTATTCTTTTAAAAACAGATGATAAAGTTACACTGGATGAGGTAGACGTGTTTTGGCGTAAGCTTGATTTAAACCCGTCGTTAGTTAACGAGGATGAAGGTGCTGATATTGATGCGCAATTGGATCGGGTCATACAACATATCAAGCTTCAACCAAATCCAGTTAAAAAGAGTATGATGTCAAAGGTTTTTAGTGCGGTTTTCCCATTTAAATCAATGAAAAAAGAACCCGTCGTGCAAACTAACACTCGAGGGCGACCAAGTTTAAAGACACAACAAAAAAAACAAGAGCCTGCCCGACATAGTTCATTCACAAAGCCAAAGAAAAACAAGCAGGATGATTCAACGGTCACTCACGATAGTCAATTGCAGCGTGCTAATTCGTATTCTTCAACGACAAGAATGCACGATTTTTCCGGGTTTTCTCAACCACAAGACGGGTTTTCGCAACCAACTGTTGGGTTATCGCAACCAGCATTTGACATCCCGGTACATTTAACTGATAACAAACTTTACAATTTTAACCGGTTTAAGGATCACATTCCTGACATCTTCCACCCATACATATCAAGAATACAAGACGTTGTTCCAGACGGAAACTGTGGCTTTCGATCTCTGGCTGTTGCATTAGGACTTCCGGAAACAGAATGGTTAACTATTCGTCATGCACTCCTGACTGAGAGTATCCAAAATGCAAATGTGTACATTAACGTCCTCCTTGGTGTTTTTGACGAAATTCAAGAATCCTTGAAATGGTCAAAACCTGAATTTGCTCCAAGGCGTTATTGGATGCAAATGCCGGAGACCGGACTTTTGATTGCAAATGCGTTTGGTGTGATAGTGGTTTTTATAAGCTTAGGCGCTTCTGTAACGATTTTCCCGCTATGGACGTCGCCTGAATTTCTCCAACCACATCGTGTTGTGTCATTCGTATTTGTTAACGATAACCACTTTGTAATGGTTGAACTTACCGGAGATTATCCAATCCCGACACCAAGTTGGTATTGGTCAAGATTCAAAAGTCAAGACGCCGCAGCCTGGGAAATGTGGTACAAGCAACGCCTTGATTTGTATACCAATTGGTTGGAAAGCCATCGAAAACCACCGGGTTTTGTAGATTTAGACAAGTACGGATTGTAACTCGCAAATATATGTATTTAATCATTTTGTTGTTCTTTATAATAAGTAATAATACTAATAATAATAATAATAAATAATAATAATAATAAATAATAATAATAAATAATAATAATAATAAATAATAATAATAATAAATAATAATAATAAATAATAATAATAAATAATAATAATAATAAATAATAATAATAAATAATAATAATAATAATAAATAATAATAAATAATAAATAATAATAATAATAATAGTAATAATAATAATAATAATAATAATAATAATAATAAATATGATTATTATTGTTATTATTATTTGTCTAACTTTGCAGATTATGCCTCCGCGTAGACGACCTCGTGAGCCGTCGAGTTCTAGTTCATCCGAGGATGATCCGGATATGATCCCGGATCCCCACATGTTGCTGCAGTTCCCACCGGGCACTGAGGCGCACACGCGCCTCAAACGCTTCATTGGTATGGAGATCGTCGAGCCGCGGACGATAGATTGGAGTATTTTAGCCACGCTTGGCGCGACTGAGCGCGCCACAGCGATTATCGGAGCGTCGGGTCCGTGGCGACGCATGATGGATATGGGCGGCCTCCCGGCTTATCGAGAGATTGTTCTCGAGTTCCTGTCCACATTCGAGTTCCATCCACCGCAGGCAGGTGGCATGGAGGCTCTTGATCAGCTGCCTGCTATCTCGTTCACTTTATGTGGACAGGATGTTCAGATGTCCCTCACTCAGTGGGGGATTGCTACTGGGTTTTATACCCGAGATGAGGTTACTACACCTCTATTCGTAGATGCCGCGATAGAGGAGGACGCGGCCGTCCTCGTAGACTGGTGGCCGGTGATTGGTGACGAGCCTTTCGTTAACAAGGCTCGTGCCAGTAGCATTCGTGATCCGCTGCACCGATACCTACATCGGTGCATCGCCTGCACCATCACCGGCCGCCGATTGAGCCAGGAGTGGGTCACACAGAAGGACATATTCTTCATGTATTGCCTTATCACTGGGCGCAGCTGCAACCTTGCATGGTTGCTAGCTGATTATTTTGCTGGCTTTATTAGCCGTAAGGCTACTGGAGCTATTACGTGTGGCTCTTATATCACACGTATAGCTCGACGTATCGGTCGTTTTTCGGCCGATATTAGAGATAGCATGACCGTGACTTACGCCTCGACACTGCTGGGGCGTAACACGGTCATGCTAATGGGTATAGCGGCCGACTTACCCCGTGTGGGTCTGCGATGGTCGCTGGATCGGCGCACAGAGTGGGTGCCGCCAGTCCCTGGTCCACAGCAGCAGCCGGGGGCACAGCCGCACGTACAGGAGCCCCCGGCAGACCAGGATCACGCAGACCAGCCACCGCCACCGCCACCGCCACCAGCACATCATGTCGTTGTTCGTCAGCCACGACTGCATCCGGCTGACGCGGCGATCTTACGCGACCTTGTTGGAAGCGTACGCGACCTTTCTGGTCGCGTTGATCGCTTGGAGGGGATGATGCGGTGGATGACGGAGCGTATGGCGGCATCTGCTGGCATGGATGTTCCCGCCTTTTCAGGACCGGGACATCATCAGGATCCGCAGAATCCTGGTGGTCATGCTTAGTTATTTTTTTTGTGTATTTTGTCTTTTCTTTTTTGGATTTTGATGTATGGACATTACTTTAGCATTCGATGTATGTATTTTTATTTTGTATATATGTTGTATATGGCGTGATTGTTTGTTTTATCTTTTATTATATAATTAAAAAATGTGCGTGATTGTGAAATTAATAATAGGTAGTTAACAATTTTTCTTAAAACAGTTTAACGTTATTTAGATTCTAATAACTATTGTTTTAAAATCATTAAACACGATTACGTTAAAATAATTTTCAAACAAAACATTTAAATTTACGAAAATCATAACTAATTATGTTAAAAAAAATTGTTATTTATATTTAAACGTCACGATGTTAAAATATTTTTCAAACAAAACAAATAGGCAAAATAATTAAATAATAACGTTAAAATACTTATTATTTTACAACAAAACGATTAAAAATGGTTACGTTTTTTTTCGAACCATTAAACGATATTATAAGTTACTTAAACACGTACCGTACGTGTTGCATTTAACAAATACCGGATTTCAAAACAAAGTACGATTATACGCTATTATAAACAAATATTATTTATAACTTAAAAATTAAATAACTAGACGATATGATATAACAATTTACGTTAAACGCGTACGTATACCGGAATTCAAACAACGTGCGGATTTTATAACACGTATATATAATAATATATATATATCATATATTTAATGTATAACGTTAAAAATGTACGTATAGCGATTAAATATAATTACGTTAAAATATATGTTTTAACCATTTAAAACAGTTAGACAATTACAATGTTACAAATAAGTTAAACACGTACGTATATCGGGTGGAAAAACAAAACTTATAAATTTTCAGGTTTAAAAACGAGTCGTATAGGCCTTTACGGCTCGTATTCTGTTTTCAGCCGCCAGACATCTCACTGACATTTTCTGACACACTCTGACGGCTTTACGGCCCGTAAAGCCCTTTACGACTCGTATAGATGAGGGTAGGTGTTGACTGATCCGTAGGGGGTGTCCAAATAACGCACCCCTTAAAATTAAACCCTAACCCTAGCCTCGTAAATTTATCCTCTTATGGGTCGGATTCTCTGCCCGAATTTAGTAAGGCTCACACACGTGATAAAAAAAGTAGTGTTTACTATGGCAACTAATTAGCATTTTATATGACACCAGGTTAAAAATTATATTTTATAAGTTAAATTAAAAATTAAATACTAACGATGGACACGACCCGCGCTTCGCGGCGGGACGAGTTAATTTTTAATGAAATTTTCCGTTATTTAGATTACCTTTTTATAAAATCATCGCAAGGATATAAAATATTTATCTTTCTTGTTAATTTGACAAAGAAAATTGGTTAAATATGAGTTAATCAGGTGTTGGTAAAATTAATTAAAAAAATGAAAAATATAAAAGAGTCAAAGGGATATCGTCTGATGCTTTGCGTTTACAAATATCATTACTCGCGTTGTGTCGGTCACACTAACATAGTTAAATACATAAAAGAAATATATAAAATACATTGATTTGGTTATGATGATTGACAGATTAATAAAAGTTATAAACGGTATCGATGTTCTTTAGTTGTTGTAGCGGGAAAATTTTAAACCTTAGAAAGTTGATGGACTAAAGTGATATTTTACATGTTAAGGGATGGGTTGTGGAAACCTTTTACCAAAAAAAATATGGTAGGAAATAAGAATAAACCCTAAACACTAAACCCTCCCGTTGAGTTCCACACTAAAAAGGATGTCACCTCCGGTATTCTAACATGCGCCTTCTCTGTAAAAGGGTATAACTTACCAAGCAAAGTAACAAATATTTAGGAAATGTAAGGTAAAATATATATTATATACCTGAGAGCAAATATATGTATAATTGCGTTAAAACAAACATACATATAGAAACAAAAAAAAGTAAAAAATTAGTAACACGCATTTAACTAACACGCGTATTTAAGGTAAACACTATTTATTTTCAATATATTGAGTGGAGTCAGTAGGTGATTAGATTATAATCCTATGTGAAACCTTTTTTTGTCTTACCTCTGGATAAACTTTACTCTCTGTTTCTCTCACACCATCCCAGGTCGATCAATAATCAATACACTGACCAAATCAATTAGGTTAATCGCATAGATGTTATGCATTCAGACAAATCTGTAAATTTTTGATATCAAGACCCAAAAGGGGTTATTTTGAATCTATTTGATTCAATCAGATTGAAGATAGGGGACGATGACTTCCCTTATGGCAGCGAAGTGACGTTCTTTTCGGCCGAATTTGTCGTCGTACGGAATGGTGGTCAATGAGTCGATCGGTGGTAGGAAGATGAAGTTGATATATGTGTCGGAGAGAGAGGGAGAACACCGATTTTTTGAAGCTGAAGACGAAGAGGGGGTCGGAGATTGTGGGGGCATATGTCAAAATTCCGGTGGCATCGATGTTTGGGGCATCATGATATCCGATCAACGGCATGCATACTACCAAATGCTAGTGTGTTGAGAAGCGGAAGAACATGCGGATGTATAAGAAGTAATGGGCGAGGAAAAGGAGAATTGCTTTATAACAAAGAGAAAAAAAAAAAAAAAAAAAGAGGAGGGGCCATGGATTAGAACCCACGACCACAGCGCACACAAGGAATGAACTTACCAACCGAGCAAGCCAACATTTGTGTCAAAATCCATTTTCCACCAATTTATCATGTGCTATGAGATAAGGAAAAACCCACCGACATTGGTAATTAAGATATAGGTAATTAGTCATTAGTTATGTTTTAATAATAATTTATAATTAAACTTATATTAAGTAAACAAAAATACATGTGAAAACAAAATGATATTTTTTTAAAATACAAAATGTTTAAAAAATTATAAACCAAAACTTTTTAAAACAGTAAGAAAAATTACATTTTTTGTCTTTTAGTAAATTTGGTCTTTTAACTTTAACAATTACAAAATTAATGCCTTAACTTCACAATTTACAACAATTAGTTTTTGATATAAACTAACTATTTAACATATTATATTCAATCCATGTAATATATAACAATTATTTGTTAATTATGGTTTAAAATATTCATTATTTCTTGTTTTATCTCAAAAAAAAAAATTATAATTATTAAATCTTCATTATTTATTAATAATAATTTTTAAATATTTAATATGTCTTATTTTATCAATAGATGATGACATTTAACATATAAATTTTATAAAAAAAAATATTGTTTGTAATATATTTAAATTTACATGGTTTCCTAACTTAGTTTGACATGAAAAAAAAAACAAGAAAACTACTCAAAAAGACTAGAAAACAAAACTAATAAAACATATATCAACTTTATAATAAATAATTAAATAAAATACGTTCATTCTAGACACCACGAATAGTGAGAATTTTGTTTTAATACTAAACCTAGCATTTTCTTAAACATGTTCTTTATGCCTCTACATAAGATATTAAGATGTTATATAGTTAGGTTTAAGTCTTACAAGTGGCACATATTTGAAACAAGTTTTCCAAAAGAGTCTTGCCATACGTTCGGAATGGCAGGACAAGTTTAGCAACACTATACGAAACATGAGTGTTATTTAGGATGCTAGTATGCAACCACCGTAACACCTAGTAATTCTCACTCGTAGCATTATTATTTGTAAAATGTAAGAATGATAGAGACAGAGATAAACTCATCTTTGAAGGAAAAAAGATCAAATGAAAAAAAATGAAGCTAAAGAAAGTCAAAGAAACTGTAAATCAGTCAATGCAAGTCTATCAACCAAAGCATTCACCAAACGTTATTAACCGTCATTCAACAAGAAATTGCATATTCATACCATAAGCCTGCAAAAATCCATATTAAGACCTTACACGTCAAAAGTTTCAACCATCAGATTTCACTTTCATGTGTGTGCTTGCTATGCTAATTGAACCATCAAACATCCTACACACGACGCTGTTTCTTGAGTCGGCATCCATTATGTGGCTTTCGTGTTGTGTCTTCAATGTACACAATAGGGTTTCGGTCAGATCTCGAGTTTGTGTATCCATCTCTAAAACTCAAAATTGCTAACTTCTTTTTCTTAAACAAAGTGAACCCGTTAACCTTCATTACAACTGATTTTAACCCCATACTTTTGGCAAGTCGTCCTACATGTTCAGCAGTTGCTTCAGCAGAGTATTTAGAAACTTTTGGTCCTCCTTTCATTTCAGCTAAACATCCAGCAGATGTCCCCATTTTCTTGTTCCCTTTGGAATCGGTTACTGTCACAAACGTGTTGTTGCGCATTATTTTGACATGAACTATATCTGCATTTTGCTCTACCCCAGATCGATAATTTTCATTGTCTTTCGCGATTCCCCTGACAAAATTCATGTTTCTGCCGAATTCAAATGAACCTAGACCTCGCACAAATGGTCTACCATCCGGACCCGTTTGAGTTGGGGCTCGGCTAACATCCATGTCAGCAAATCTTCTGGTCAAAGACTCAAAAAATTCAGGGTTCCTCCCTGGTTCATTAGGGGCTCGGGCCGCATCCCTGTCAGTAAATCTTCTGGTCAAAGACTCATATAATCCAGCATTCAGCCCTGGTTCAATGGGTGGTCGTTCTCTAACTGTATCATCCAATCTTTGATTTGAACCTTCAAAAAACCCAGAATTCTTTTCTGAGTCAACAGGTCCATCATCCACACCTCTTTCAAACTCCTTTGGACCCACAGAATGTATAGAACTTGCAAATTTTAATGAAGCAGGAAGAGAATTTTCTTGTGCAAAACCTAATTTCATGCCCAAGTTTCCCAAAAATCTAGGCATAGCATTATGGAGAGCACGAGTTGGACCTTGACAGTTCACCGAAATTCCTGGAAAAGCATATGCGTTTTGTAAATAGAAACAAGAATAAAAAAGACAAATTTGAGCCGGCAGTTTCAGATTTTCAGTACATATGTACAAGAACGGTTTATTCTCGGGTGTCCGTTGTGGATAACTATCAAATTAAAAAATATAGCAATAAAGTAAAGCATCCAAATGGATCGATAGTTTTCGAAAGCGTATTAATTGGTTTATTTACCAAAAACTTAGATTATTATTTTGATCATATAGTTTCTACAATTATCAAACTACTTTAATAATCTAAAAAAATGGAAGGATGTTGGTGGGTCACAACCCATCTGAACTAAAATGACATGTTGCGAAACAAGCCAATCATTTAAGGTCCTAATCTCCGGAAATTTATAGCTCAAGAATACATACAGTTTCCTCTCTATCATAAATTAAGGTCATAAAATTATACCTCTCAAATTGAAGATACTTCTCTTACAATTTACATCTCAAGTCCATTGGTAGTTAATGCAGGTGTGGGTTTTATAATAACATATACTTATAGATGTTGCACACTTGCACACATAATAATGTATGATGGGCTGCATATAGAACATAGATTATCTACAAATTTTTTTAACAAGTACCTATTCAGCCCAAGAAATTGCAATGTTTGTCAAGTCACGTATTTTTGGGCATAATGGGGTACTATTGCATCATAAGAAGTATACTACAGACATTGCATGCAAATTTGGAATGGTGACTTGTAAACCAGCTTTTACAACTATGGCTTCCGGTGTAAAATTGTATGCTCATTTGGGAAAAGAAGTTTAAGATCTGTCTATATACAGGAGTACGGTGGGTAGCTTAATTTTTTAACCCTCATTTGTCCCATTATACCTTTTACTGTTGGGATTTTGAGCAGCTATATGCAAAGCCCTAAACAGTCCCATCTTTACTCTATCTGCAGATTGCTTCATTATGTGTAGGGAAGTGTGGGTCAGGGAATTTTGTTTAAGAGGGAACAAAACCCAAAATTGTTGGGTTTTTTTTTTACGCTAATACACCGGAGATGTAGATGAAAGGCGGTCTACCACCAGGTATATATTCAAGTAAGGGTCAAGTTCAATCTCGTGGTTAGTAAACGTCAGTCAATTGTGTCTCTATCAACAATGGAAGCCGAGTACAAAGCTGCAACAATGGCTGCACAAGAATGTGTGGTTACTTTTGCTATTGGGAGAGTTGGATCAAGAAATGGGTTACGAGGTCAAGTTACTATGTGATAATCAGTCAGCCATAATATTAGCTGAACACCTGTTGTTTCATGCAATCATGCTCATACTAAGCATGTAGAATTTCACTGTCACTTGATAAGAGAAAAGGTATCGAAAGGTGAAATACAAATGGAGTGGGTTGATACCAAAGATCAAATTGCAGATGTGTTTACAAAGAATTTGTCCCCAGAAAAGATGTGTTCACAAAGAATTTGTCCCCAGCAAAGATGTTGAGATTTAGTGAATAAATTGGATTAACTCAAATATATGATGAGAAGGAGTACTAAAGATCATCATAGTACTTGCGAAATTTGTTAATGTACGTATGCATGGGAGTCATTGGTGCAGAATACTGCAGATGGTTATTAAAGTTTATTTTATCACATGTTAGTTTCCTTGTTCTTGGTGGGTTTATTTTAAGGTTGCGTAGTCATGGGTTGTTTAAGTCTGTGTTTTTAGTTCTTTGGTTTTGAATACAAGAAAACAGTAGTTGCCAAAATCCAAGTGTGTGACCTGTTTCTGTTTTGCATTTGATTATTAATCCACTTTCTTTAATAGGTGATACATCATCATCATCATCATCGTACTCAGTACATCCCATCATTAACAAAGCTAAGGTAGGGTCTGAGGAGGGTAAGATGTAGACAACCTAACCTCTACCCCGTAAGAGTAGAGAGGTTGCTTCCAATGAGACCCCCGGCTCATGATGCCTGATTAACCAACTAACCCAACGCTTTTAACGTTATTTTTACAAAAATTAAGTAAAATAACATTAAAACTAGTGCAATTTTACTTTTGCCCCTCGAGAATCGACACATATATACATTCTTTAATAGGTAATACCTTAACATAATATCGGTCAAGATGGGTAAGAACAATCAATAACATATTTCATGAAAAAATCATTAAAGATTATCTAAATGGATTATTTGTTTAGTCATAATTGCAACACATTTTGATTCAATTAAATTAATGATTTTTAAAAATGACCCATTTAGACCCAATGACCCGAACCCCCTTTGACTTGTTACCCAACCCATCCCGTCCATTTTCCTAGGTTTACAGCTTACCATTGCATATCTTTGTTTTGCGGGCAGGTTGGTTAAACCATGTTGTCACATAGTTCTGCAATTGCTTCTTGAAGTGCACGTTCGAGATAACGCTGTTATGATTAACCATGATTTCTCTGCAAAAGGAATCAGATAGTTTATCTAAAGTATGAATTCCACCAGAAATCAAATAATTGGAACTATAATACCAGCTTGAATTAACCTAAAAGGTAATGGTTATACCCAATTCTACATTTTTTTTTAAATAAAACAAATTCTATATAGTATGATCTGGACCTTTAAAGGTAAATTGCATCTTTGTTTAAAGTTAAAAAAAAAAAAAAACATACAAAATCAACACAATGTGTGCATAAAACTATCATGTACAATTGAAATTCAACCAATGAAAGAATCAAATAGAGCCTAGTTTTACCACATATTACGTCAAAGAAAGCATCTCCATCCAGATTCGGATAAATACAAACAAATAGAAAATCATTACGCAAGTAGATTCAAAAACTTGTATACAAATAAAAACAGCTTGGTTTTCAAACTTGAAAAAAAAAAAACATGCGCACACAAGATCAGTTCATTATCATTCAATTATCTATTATAAACGAAACCTTTAATCTGATAGCTTGATTATTTAAAGTTCCTCAAGAATCACCAACAGATCTAAAAGCAAGGGAAATAATATATGAATAGTGAATTAGGGATAAATTGAGCTATGACCGTTGACATTTTTCTATCAGATCAAACAGTTGTTCAGATTTCACTCATTTCAGTAGGAAATTCGATGAAGGCATACCTGAATTCGAGCGTAAAGAAGTTCTGCTGCAGATACGGGAACTCAGGGCAGTGTTTAAATTAGACCCTAACCCTAGACTCGAGTATTCATTCCACAGATTTTAATTTAGAAACCCTAATTCTCATTTCTTTGCCTTGACGCTAAACTTTTCCTCTCCTATTTATCTTCTTAATCGCCAATATCTCAATCAAAATTGCCTATGCATTCTTAGCGTTCAGCGTGAACGGTTTGATGGGAATTTCGATTATGTTTATTGGTTTAATAAATGAACAAACACAAAAAAAAATGAATTTAGTTCGTCTAATTAAATAGACAAAACATGAACATATGTCTTGTTCATTCATTTGTGTTTATGAATGTTCAACAACGTGTTCATTTACGTTCGTTTATTATATATATTCATTAAATGTGTTGTATATTCTTAAAAATTTTATTTTTAGTTTAATACCATAATATTATAATTGTTTTTAGTTTAATACCATATAATTTAACTTTATATTTATATAAATGATTATCAGTAATGCTTACAACTAAGAAAATTGATTTTTATTGTTTAAATTAATGTGTTTGTTAACGTTCGTTAACAAGTTCAATTCCCTAATGAACGAACACGGACAAAATATTCTGTTTGGTTAGCGTTCATGAACAAGTTAAAAGATAAACGAATGGACACACACAAGGGCTCGTTGGTGCCATACACAACAGACTAGTTGTGGTGTCATCCCCAAACCAGACCGACGGTTGGAGGATGATGAGCGATGTCCGGAGATGAGCCGGAGAGGGTTGGAGGAGGAAGAGCGACGACCGGAGATGGTTGAAACAAGGAGAAGGAGACGAATGTACATGGAGGAGTCGAAGATGAGGAGTCTTGTACCTTCTGTTGATCACTTTGTTAGGAGGAGGAAAAGGGGCAACAAAATGTGAAAGAACAAACGAGGGTTTTTTTTTGTGATTTAGACTTTGTTTTTCTGGGCTATTGGTCTGTTTGATATGAATGAATGAAATGCACGAGAGAATGGAATGAAAGAGGGAATCAGATGGACATGAGAATGAAATGGATTATTACCATTGCATTGTCATATTTAGTTACATCTGGTAACAAAATGATTTATTATTTCTTGTTGTTTGATAGACATAAAAAGATGAATAAATGGAATACAAATTATGAGTCGAGTCGGTGTTTTAATCATTGCACAAATCATGGGTCGGGTTGGTGGTCGGGTCATGGATCGAGTCATGGTTCGGATCACCAGTCAGTTATTGTTTAGCTCATGGTTCGATCATGAGGCATTTCATGAGTTGGGTCATAGTTTGGTTTGTGTGATCGGGTCGTGGATTGGGTCATGGGTCGGGTCGTGGTTTGTTTCATGGGTTGAGCCATTGTTTGAGTCAATGGTCAAATAATTGTTTGAGTCATGGATCGGGTACTGGTTCAGGTTATGGTTCGAGTCATGGTACGAGTCATTGTTCACGTCATGGCTCGGGTCATGGGTCGAGTCATAGTTCACGTCATGGTTCGCATCATTGTTTAGGTCATGGTTCGAATCATGGTTCGGGTCATGAGTCAGGTTAAGGGTTTTGGTCATGGGTTGGGTCATGGTTTTGGACATGGGTTGGGTCATGGTTTTGGACATGGGTTGGGTCATGGTTTTGGACATGGGTCGGATGATTGGTTGGATCATTCCTTGAAGAGAAGAAATGAAAGAAAAAAAACACACATACTCCAAAGAATGAAAATAATCAAAAGCGAAGGAATCACATTCCTTGTGGAATGGTGCACTCCATTCTTATGTGGTAACTAAACACGTTTCTTTTCATTCTAACATAATGATTCATTCAATATCACCATTCATTCATGCATATCAAACGCTAACTTAAAATCTGATTGGATGTGATCGGTTCAGGTGTTGTTTTTTTAATAGAATCATTAAGATGCAAATAAACATCCCATTAGATGGTTTTTCTACGAGGTTGAATGTTTTTTCGACTGACTTTCATGTCATTTGAGTGTAATTCTATACTCACCAAGCATATCTCAAAAAATATAATATGCACTCCAACCACACTTCCGTATCTCTATATACAGAATTCTTTATAGTTCCTCTCTGATACTTCAACCGGCCCATAAATAGGTTAACTCATTTAAGGTTTTATAAATAAAATACAAGAAAAACAAATACATTTATATGCAAAAGTAGATATCTAAACTCAAGTTGCTAAGTCAAGAATTTTGAATATTTATAAATGTGTGCATTTAGACAACAATGCACAAAAAACCGGTTAGAAACCAATATTTGGATTGTTTTTTGGATGCAGGTTAATGAACCGATCAAAAAAGTAAATGAACAAACCGGTTATAACAGTTTCTTCTAACCGGTCCAATTATAACTAGTACAATTGAAGCAAAAAATCAGTTAAGCGGCGGTTAGCTAGTTCAGTTACTAGATTGGTTTGGATTTCAGAGTTAGAAAAACCAGTTATTAACCGAAAGTTAATATCTATATTAAATTAAAAAAATATAACAAATAGTTAAAAATAAAGAAAAAATAAATGAAAACCACTTGATTTAGTAAATATTTTTCAAATTGCCTATTTTGATTAATAATTTTTCTACCAGCATCCTTTTAAAGAAAAAAAAAACTCTGTAAAAGCATGTAATTAAGATTAGTAAACGTAATTAGTAGCCACCAACTTCTAATTAAGATTAAGATTAATAATGAAAACATGTAGTTAAGCTTAGTAATTAAAGATCAGCAATTAATATGCATCGATTTGGGGGCATAGCAGGAGGTTCCTATGCTATATAACACGATGATATGCTCCCCGTGAACACTCTTTCCCTCTACCTTCTCCTACTCGCGTCGTAAGTTCACGTTTTAGATTGATTATGTTTTCCAAAATGATTTTTGTTTGAATTCAAAAGATCGTATTTGATTTTCTAATCGTTTCATGTCATATATTGATCAGTTGTTTGATTAGGAGGTATCTTAATACCGATAAAAAGTTGATTATCGTTTGTAATTGATACATACAAACTACACTTCATTCAAGTTACATATCTTCATGTTTGTTTACAGCCCGAAACCGGCTTTAGTTAAACCTGTTTGAAACCGTTGACCGGATAAACCGAAATCAGTTTTCAATTGTTTAACTACTTTCCACACCTCTACATCCAGATATCTTTGAAAATAATTAATAAACATCGATTGCATGCGAGTTTTAAATTGATTCGATAGGTATGAAAATAAATCAATATGGGGATGTAGCTCAAATGGTAGAGCGCTCGCTTTGCATGCGAGAGGCACGGGGTTCGATCCCCCGCATCTCCATACTTTCTTATATAATAAATAATATATTTTAAGCAACAAATCTATGTTTTAATTATCTTTTAAACAATGTGCAACGGATGCATCTAGACACTTATCAGTAATGATTTGAAAATTGGACATAAAATACAAGGAAGATTCCCAAAATAGACACTTTGACCTATTTTTGTCCTATTTTGTCCATTTGACTTTCCCATTCCAATTTTGTCTATGCTCTGAACGGGTTCCGGCGCCCGTAATTAACAACGTCCATCCATAATTTACAGGACTTAAAAAAAAATTTAACAGGTGTCAGCCCGTTAAAATTTTTACGGACGCCTGTTAATTTTTTTTTTAAATATGGTCGGCCGCCCGTGACAAGCGTGTCAGTGTGGGCCCGACGCCCGTGACAAAAATGTTGAAATTATAGACGCCGGCGCCCGTTAAAGAGATGGACAAATCTGGAATCAGAAAGTCAAATGGACAAAATGGGGCACTTTTGGGTCAAAATGAACAATTTGAGAATTTTCCCTAAAATATAACTTATGCTATCACTTAAATCTATAACCTATAAATATAGTAAATTTAAAGTAAGAAACATATGCTTCAACTATCTTTTAAACAATGTGAAACTGATGCATTTAAACACTTGTCGGTAATGATTTGAAAATTGGACATAAAATAAAAGTTTTGGGATCACTTTAATCTATAACCTATAATCCGAAAGAATACCAACTTTTGGAATTAATTTGTGTCTTTCAAGAATCATGTTGCATTTGCTCTAGTCAATTGAAAGTCTATCCTTGTGGTCATTTTTTACTTTTAAGTACATTCATATACCAAATGAGGCAGTGCCTCAGTGGTATTTGGGTAAATATTTGGTTGGGATAACCCTAGTTCGAATCCGACGGTGGGCGCAGTTCCGATCATATATGTTACTAAGTCACCAGTTTCGAAGAAAATTCAATACTTTGAGAAAACCTCTTTGTAGGATTCGAACCCAGAAGCATTTGGTTCCTGATTCTTATTTTACCACCAA
This sequence comes from Mikania micrantha, assembly GCA_009363875.1. NCBI lineage: Eukaryota > Viridiplantae > Streptophyta > Magnoliopsida > Asterales > Asteraceae > Mikania > Mikania micrantha. The sequence goes on along the minus strand of CM018693.1, from coordinate 14,108,146 downwards.
GATACGGCTAGCTAGCTATAATGCCTTTAGTCCGTCACTCACTCTTTAAGTAACTAATTTAATTGCTCCTAACTCAAATTCCTCATAAGGTTTTAATTATTTCAAGCAAAGTGTATGTAAAGAATAATTTTTTTTTTTCTCATTATAATCAACAAAACGTTATTATATATAATAAATTGGATAGACCATGTTATGAATATTTAACAACATCATAATTATTAACATTGCACAAATTAAAACAAAAACATGTATATCAAATTATCAACTTAATTAGTAACCGAAAAAGAGAAATTATCATCATCCATAGCTCTTGAAGAGTAACCATCTCCTTCACTCGCATAAGACGAATACTCCTCATCATCTTCCCTCTCCTTCAACCCTTGGATCTTCTCGACCGCCTCGCGCATATCACATCGCCTCGCGATATCCCACTCGCAACAACGCATCCCGATCTTCAAAAGTTTCAGCATCTCGCCCTCGCCATTCTTCGTCCCTTTCATGTCCTTATCAAACACCTCACCAGTCCACTCTTCCCGCACCACTGAGTTGACCCACGTCCCCAAATCCGGCTTCCCACCCTTTCCTTGTTCTAGATAGTTTGCAGGAAACTTGCCTGTTAGCATTTCTAGAATCAAGATCCCCAGGCACCAAACATCTGTCTTCTTTGTTGTGTGTTTGTGTTGTGTGAATTCGGGTGACTTGTAGGCCACCATGAGGTGTTGTGCATGTTCTTTGTTGATCACCGGGACTAGACCGTAGTCTGATAGAAGGGGGTTGAATTCATCATCAAGAAGCACATTTGATGACTTTAGGTGACCATGAGGTAAAGATAGCCGAGGAAGCTCATTGTAAAGATGATCAAGCCCCTGTGCTACACCTTTGATTATCTTTAACCGTGTTGCCCAATCTAATCCTGGTTCGTCGGGTCTTCGTTTAACTGTTTATATACGAAACAAGATGAGTTTGAGAGGATTCGTAGATAGTAGGGGTGTGCATTGGTCGGTTTTCTGCTTAGTCCAAACCCAAAAACCAAATTTCGGTTTTTTTGGTTTTTAAACTCGTTTGGGTTCGGTTTTTATCTTTTCAAAACTCATTTGGGTTCGGTTTGGGTTTTGGTTTTTTCTACTTAGACCTCAAATTATATATGCTTGTAAAAAACAAACTAAAATATTATATTTGCACGAAAAATATTTTAAGTACAACACTACTTAATATTTAAAAATATATACAAAAATATTTAAATTTTGTAAAAATATATGTGTTTTTGGTATCATAAACCAATAATAATAATAAAATATACGATTTTTATTTGACTTTTGACACCAAGAACTAAGAAAATAAAAATAGACGGTTTATATATTGTTAAAATTTTTGAAAGGTAATATATATGCCTATTTATGCATGTATTCGGATTTTTCGGTTTTTCTTTAAGGTAAAACCAAACCCAAACTTTCGGTTTTAAGAAAAGTTCCACCAAATCCGTCAGTTTCTATTTGGGTCCGGTTTTTTTGGGTTGGATTTTTCGGTTTCTGGGTTTTGGGTCGGTTTTTTTTGGTTTTATGCACACCCTACTACCCTAGTAGATAGGAGTGAGCATAAATTCGATTAACAGACCAAATTCGATTAACCAGACAAAAAAAACCCCGGTAGCCTAGCCATTTTTAATTATAGGTTTTGTTATTTCAATCTTGGATTAAAGATTTTCTGCCTTTATTTTATGTTATGCAATGTTTAATACTTTGAATGGAATTGTTTTACACAAGCTTCAAATTTTTTTCTTATTCTGAAAGCATTGATATATTAAAAATAGGATATAAAAGAGGATGAATAGGTTATGTTCGTATGAACCCATAAAACACATGTGTGTTGTGGTGTCTAGATTCATTTGCTTGACATGATTTTCCTACTCATGTCACGAACACGACCGAATAATTAAAATCTGACAAAGATATTTCAAAAAATAACTTACCATGAAGATGACTAGCCAAGCTACCATTCTCAGCAAAATCAGTAACCAGTAGTTTCTCATCTTTCTTGTAGTAAAAAGCCAAAAGAGGTAGCAAGTTAGGGTGTGACAAGCTTCCTAGCAATCTCATATGAGCATAAAACTCTTCTTTTCCCACATTACTCATCTCCTTGAACCTCTTGACAACCACTGGCGGCCGATCCGCGAGCATTGCTTTATACGAAGACCCGAAACTCCCACTTCCCAACACGTCAGCCGAGGCTCGTAGAAGGTCTTCCAACTCGAACCGTTCCCTATCGGTCCTCAAAAAGTGAAGCTTTCCACCATTGTCTGTTCTTTTGTAGGTTTCAAGTTTGGTTTGCATCTGAATCTCATTTGCATTCGTTTTGTAAGTATTCTTTCTGTCGGGCTTTGTTAGTTGACGTTTTATGTTCTTGTTTTTTCGTGTTTTTCGGGTTCGGAGGATGAACAAGGTCATAATAATGATAGCTAAGACTGCCAAGACGGAGGCAGCGACGATGATTATGATCAACTTTTTGTTTAGCGTCTTCTTGCAGTTGCTAAGAGGTTTACCACATAAGTCGTTTCCTGCATGTCTCAATTGACAATTTTCCTTGTTAAATACACTCTATGAATTTGATAAATAATCCAACTTGTGTAAAGCAGCATGTCAAACGGTTTATATGGATCAAACGGTTTATACTAGCTAGTGTTATAGAATTTTTTTGGTGTAAAAAAGTATATTTTATTTTTAATCATTGAATGTTACAAGGAATTTACCTCTACAAATTTAATTTTAGAGTAAATTGACGAGATGATTCATGTGATTTGCTAGTATTTCACTCTTGGTCCCTCTGTTTCATAAATTGACTATATGGTCCCAAACTTAAAACATTTGTAACACATATAGTCCTTAAATGAGGGTAAATTGGTCAAGCATGTGAATGTAATTTAATGACTTAAGGACTATATATATTGTTAGAAATATTTAAAGTTTGAGATCATATTGATAATTTATGAAATCTAGCGACCAAAAGGAAAATACTAGCTAAACACATGTACGATCTTCACAATTTACTCAGAAATTTAATTATGTTTTTATAAATTAAAAACAAAAGTGGATTCGATTTTTCTCTATCTTTTGATATAAATTTTACATATGAAAACTCAAGGTTATGTTAAAAACAAAACTCTTATAATGATGATAATATTTACATGATGCACAATTAGGATTACCTGCAAATGAGCTTGGATCCTGGTTTCTTAGACCCTTGGGTATGTGACCATCAAGTTTATTATTTGCAAAGTTCACCTTCAAATCATTCTGCTCAAAATCGGGTATCTCCCCTTCAAACTGGTTATCTTGAAGCTGCAAATCCACAAGAATCGGCAGTTGCGAAAGCGATATCGGTATCTTACCAACAAAATTATTATTCCCGAGTTCAACTTTCCTGAGTGAACTCATCCCTTTAAACGCATCACCATCTATCACCCCAGAAAACTTGTTATACGACAAGAAAATCCCTCGCAACGGGCCGATTTTCAGCAGGTTCGGCAGGGTGCCTTCGAAGCTGTTGTTGATAAAACTTAGCGTTCGGATACTCGTTATCTGAGCCAATGTGTCCATGTCTATAGTCCCACTTAAACCCATGTTCTGGAGCTGTAACCCGAACACGCTTCCATCTTTGTTGCATATTAATCCTTTCCAGTTTGGTGATTCACCGGCACATGGTGGAACGTTAGGGTCCCAATTGGTTAGATCCCCTGTGTTGTTGAGTGAGCTTTTGAACTTTATTAGCTGAGCCGCTGGGTCCTGTTGACCGTATATAACTGGTGAGCTTATTAGTAAAATGTGAATGAGTGTTAGAACGTGTGGAAGCCAATATGGTGGCCGGAAACGAGCCATGTTGGGTTATGATGACCGATGCAAATACAAATGTGACCGATGGACGTGAAGATTGATCGGAGGGATTGAAAAAGTCTGTTTTAAGCAGTTTGGTGGCGATGGATACAACAACTTATATATTGTGTCGATGCCAAGGAAACAAATGGAGATGAATCAACGAGTTTTATCGGGTGAAAAAGACATTATTGGTATCATGTGGTGAAATTATCGATGTTTTTGGGATGATTGTCATAATCTTGCTGTCTTCTTAAGGCCGGCTGAGATTTTTGCCATATGTTTCAAATATTTGATTTAAACACTAATTAGATTGACCAAATGTTCAGAAAATTCCCAAAATAGTCACTTTGACCAACTTTTGTCATATTTTGACCATTTGACTTCCCCTTCCAAGTTTGTCCATTCTCTGAACGTGGGCCGACTCCTGTTTATTAACGGGTGGGTGTTTATATAGGGTCCAATTAAAACTTGCCATGTGGCTTATATGGGTGTGGGCAGCCGACCATACTTGTAATTTGCCATGTGTATTAAAAAAAAACGGATTGAAGGGAAAAAATGAGCGGGAAAACTTTTTGGCGAGAAAATAATTAGTACAGACGGGCGCCTGTATAACTGACGCTTGTTAAAAAAAAATTTAAGTGCAGATGGCCGCCCGTGACAAAAATTTTGAAATTACGGACGGATGTCAGAGTCTATATAAGCCACATGGCAAATTACAAGTGGTCGGTTATATAGGCGCCCGCCCGTTGATACACAGGCTCCGGCGCCCGTACAAATTATGGACAAAATTGGAAGGAGAAAGTCAAATGTACAAAATGGGAAAAAAACTTGGTCAATTTGGCTATTTTGGGGGTTTTCTCTTATTTATTAGTGTAAGCTGCTAAAATAATAATTGTGTATATATGAAATTTGTCAGTTTAGCCTTTTAAGTAATTTTTATTATCAATTTGGTCTATTAATTTGTAAAAACAATTGTCAATCAAGTACATCTCTTTATTTTGTTGATATTTTTGGTTAAAAGAGATCAAGTGCAAGGTGCACCAATGGTTTTTAGTATTTTCCCGGAGGAGAAAGCTTAGTTTACACACTTACACCAACCACCCCTTCATTCACATCAACCATTCCCAACCACCTATCACCACCGAAACTCCAGTCGTTCAACACTATCGCTGCATCCACCTCCCGTACACCATTGCCGGCACATAGTGCATGTTTGAGATTTTATTTTAAAACAACTTATTGATTTATTGGTTTTTTTTCAAAAAGCAACTCAGTCAATAAGTTGTTTAGCAACCTTAAAAGGACTTTTGAAAATAATTTTTGTAAAAGGATAACAAGTTTTTTTTTCAAATGCTAAAATTTCTGTCTTTTTAAAATAACTTATAACTTATTTACATAAAATTACAAATCTACCCCATTTTTTACCCTTTACCCAATCTACTGTAAGAATGTATAATCCCTTGATTTTGTTATTCAACACCAACTGAATATATACATACAAAAGAGGAAATTAAGGGATAAACAAGGAAATACAATCAATAGAAACTAACTAGGCTATCAACAATAACTACAAAATACATGCCAATATTAGAGGTAAATAATATCGGCTAACAGCCCCCCCCCCCGGCAGTTTGAGCCGAGTAGGAACGAAGGCTTAAACTGGATCGAAAACGTTGAAACAAGTGCTTTGGTAGGCCTTTTGTGAAAATGTCCGCATACTGGTACTCAGCGGGGACATGTAGAACTTTAACGGCACCGAGGCGAACCTTCTCACGAACAAAATGGATGTCTAGCTCAATATGCTTTGTGCGTTGGTGTTGGACCGGATTGTCGGCTAGATACACTGCAGATATGTTATCACAGTATACAAGTGAGGCTTGTCGAACTGGAACATGGAGTTCAAGTAGAAGGTTTCGAATCCAACTGATTTCAGCAACGGTGTTTGCGACTCCACGATACTCGGCTTCTGCGCTGGACCTAGAGATGGTTGGTTGTCGTTTGGAGGACCATGAAATGAGATTGTTACCCATGAAGACACAGTAACCGGACGTGGATCTTCGGGAATCAGGGCAGCCGGCCCAATCCGCATCGGAGTATGCAGTCAGTTTGTTGGATGAAGATGGGGAGATAAACAAGCCTTGCGAAATGGAACCTTTAATGTAGCGTAGGATACGTTTGAGAAACTGAAAATGTGGTTCGCGAGGATCGTGCATGAAAAGACACACTTGTTGAACTGCCTATGAGATGTCGGGCCGCGTAATGGTGAGGTACTGGAGAGCACCAGCGAGGCTACGATATAACGAACCGTCATGGAAATGAGCACCGGTAGTTGCACTAAGTTTGGAGCCAATTTCAACAGGGGTAGTAACCGGTTTGCAATTTAACATATTAGCACGTGAAAGGATGTCAGTTGCATAGTTTTGTTGAGATAAGAATAATCCTCCATCTTGCTTGCGAACTGAGATACCCAAAAAATGGTGCAACTCCCCAAGGTATGTCATTTGAAATTCACCAGAAAGTGACTTGATGATGCTACGCAGAAGGTCATCATTGGAGGCAGTGAGGATTATATCATCTACGTATAGTAGAAGATAAGCCATTTGGGTGCCCCGACGGTAAATAAACAGTGAGTTGTCACAACCACTACTTGTAAAACCACATTTGTTGAGGAAGGTAGCAAACCGGTGGTACCAAGCTCGTGGGGCTTGTTTTAAGCCATACAAAGATTTGTTCAGTTTGCACACAAACTTGGGATTTTCGGATGAAACAAATCCTGGTGGTTGGAACATATAAACTGTTTCCTTTAAATGCCAATGTAAAAATGCATTTTTAATGTCTAACTGATGTGTGTGCCATCCTTTTGAAACTGCCAAAGTGAGGACGGTACGGATGGTGGTGGGTTTTACAACTGGACTAAAGGTTTCATCACAATCAATTCCAACCGTTTGACTTTTCCCATTTACGACCAACCGAGCTTTATGTCTTTCCAAGGAGCCATCCACATGAAATTTGTGTTTGAATAGCCACATGCAATGGATAACCGGTACATCAGGTGGTCTCGGGACAAGTGACCACGTATTATTAGCCAATAGCGCTTTATATTCGTTAGTCATGGCAAGTTTCCAGTTTGGGTCCACAAGGGCAGTAAGATGAGATTTAGGCAAAGGAGATATGGTGGAAGATGTTTCAGTGTGTAGAGAAAAAGGTTGACGGGGCTTAACAATCCCCGATTGAGACCGGGTTTGCATGGGGTGAGTGAAGCCGGTTAAAGTGGGTTGGGGCGGTAGGGGTTGGGCAGCCGAGATGGGCTGAGGAGGTGGTGGGTCGGTAATAATGGAGTGAGGTGGTGGTGGCGATTGATTCGTTTGGGATGCATGGGCCGGTTGTGGTGATTGGTTCGTTGGGGGGGGGGGCATGGGTCGGTGTATTTTGTGGTTGAATTTGAGGGGATGTTGTGTGGACAGGAAATAATGGAGTAGTGGGTGTTTGTGAGTTTATGCCTGGGTCAGTTGAAGGAAACGAGGTGTTGGTGAGAGGGCTGTGGAAATGATTGAAGAGGAGAGGATCTGGGTCCAGAAAGGAATAAGATGGAGTTGGCTGGGTTTGGTTGTGATATGGGAACTGGTTCTCGTAAAAAATTACATGACGAGAGAAGATTGTTTTGCCTGTGGAGAGGTTTAGGCACCGGTACCCGCGGTAGTTGGCTGGGTACCCGAGAAAGACACATGCGGCTGAGCGAGGAGCCAGCTTGTGAGGACGGGTGGAAGCGGTGTTGGGGTAGCAAAGGCAACCAAACACGCGGAGATGATCATATGAAGGTTGGCGGTGGTATAGAATGAATGTAGGGGTGTTGTTGTTGAGGAGTTTGGTTGGTAAGATGTTATGAAGGTACGTGTCACAACCCACGCCGCGTGCGGAATCCACGGCGCGTGACGTAATGATTGCATAGCCATAGTTAAAGATTCCCCCTTGATTTCTGGTTTACATAAATACTTGATCCACCGTTCTTGAGCTGGTGGGTGATTTATAACCTGGAACATGTAGCATAAAAAAAAAAAGTCAACTACAAATAGTTGAGTGAGAATCATAGGTTTTGTTGATATAAAATGATTGTTCAAACATTGATTTTCATGATATAGCATTCACAAGTGATCAAACAGGTACTTTGAAATTGAATCTACATGAGCATGCGAACATCAAACCTAATGATAAATGCTAACGTTTAGCTACCCGCCAAACGTCGTAATGCTAATGTCTGGATACCCTCCAGAACGCCGTTATGCTAACGTCTGACTACCCGCCAGAACGTCGTTAAATGATCTTGAGTTCCCGCATATGATCATACCAGTACTACCAAGGGCTTGATAACAAGTTAATGATGTTCACATAAGAATGTGCCCAAATAGCCTCCACATGACCAAAGTTCCCAAGTGATACGCTTGTTTTTAATGATTTGATAAATGATTTGTTTGATGATTGTTTACCATGATTTTCCTGATGATTCTGATATATGATTTCATGGTAGTTGATAAATGTTTATCATGACGTTCCTCATGATAATGATATATGATTTCATGGTAGTTGATAAATGTTTATCATGACGTTCCTCATGATAATGCTATATGATTTCACAATGATTGTTAAATATGTTTTGAAAAGATATCTACATGTTCCACCCCGAGTTTTGGAAAACAAAACATTAAAAGGGGAGTATGAAACTCACCTGTTTCACCGAAGTGTTTTGATGTTGAAGTATCACTCAAGATTCGAAGAGAATTCTGCAATTTATTAATGTTTTATAAGTTCCTTGCATTTGAATTGGATTATCGGAATAATCCTTGATTTTCGATAACTAGGAATCGTGGTTTAAGTCATCAAGCTGATCTTAATCCTTATTCAGCCTCCTTAAGTTATTATTGCACAAAGTGCGATAAACAAAGAACCTATAATGATTTAGGCTCCTATTAAGGAGTTAATAACTAACAGGATTAATCACGACATTTTTGGATTAATCAAATAGATGTTGGTTGTTGATTATTCACTTAAAACGATTCCTAGATGAATTTCTGGCTTAGGAATAGTCAATCCTTGATATTGATTATTTAGGTATCATGAAACATGAGAATGTGATATTAAAATAGGTTTAATAACCATGCTCGATGTACTAATCTGACTGTTATCATAAACATCAGATCGTTATTCCGGTGATTATCTTTATGCTTGTCATTAGTTTGAAACACTTGGATTTAACCTAGCATTTCAAGAAATGATTAGACAATCACAATAATTGTTACACTCAAATGGTTTAAACCATTTTAATCATAGTTATGGTTTCATGAAAACCGGACATTACAACGGCTCAAAACAAGGATTTACCCGTTAACACATCGTGTTCTTCGTTTATAAACAATCCTAGCCATCATCTAGGCAATAATCAACAATCCTAACTATCTCATTACGTTCAAGAACAAGATCAAATATATCAAAATAAAGCTAGAAGGTTAAAACGAACCGTTACCTAATCTGACGGATTTCTGCGGGTAAAACAACGATCCGGACTTGCAGAAACCTTCCTTGATACGATCCGGGGGTTTAGAAGGCTTCAAAATGAAGTTTGGATGCTGAAAATACGATCTGGAGGTGTTTTTGAGCGTAAAAGGTCGAACAAAACGAAATATAAGCTTCTGGATGCGTTCTGATCAAGAAAATCAGATTTTTACGCCTGATGGGTCCGCCGCGTACCGCGTAGAGTTTCTTCGCGTACCTCCACCGCCTTAGTTAGACCTGATTTTGTTTTCGCGATTCCGGGAGCATACGAACTCCGTTTTGCGCACGGTTTTCGCCTACGTTCACGATTTTTCGAGCTTTTTCCAATGGTTATAATCTCAAGACCTAAAGAGTTCAAAATATTTGACCTCTTATTTAACGCTATATTCGATTCGGTGTATCTTGAAATCGGAGCCTCGTTTCGAAATTTCGCTTCCACTCATTCTCTTCATTTTCGAGTTATGATTCTAAACATGAAATCGGTTGGTCATCTATTTGAATAAGCATCATGTGATGAATGTTTCTTTGAGATCTACTAACACCAGATTCCTGAGTAACTACAAGTCATGAACTGATATGATATGATATGATATGGTCCTTCTAACACATACGTAATAATGAATGTGGATTTCAAACACGACCAAATGTGCTCACGTCATTGATGACGTAATTCTCAAATGAAATTGTCTTCTGTTAATTTGTCTGGGCTCCGAATACTTTAGTTGAGCCTATAAATATGATCGAATCCTTGTTGGGCCTTATTGGGCCTAACTCTTATTGGGCCTTACCGGGTCTCGCGTGTCTGGTCCAATGTTGACGGATGTTACAGTACGAGGCCGTGTGGAGGGCTTCGACCCAAAATGTAGACGGGAGGGACGCATGAGTGAGAAGGGTGAACATGATTTCGTTTAATCGACGTATCATGCGTTCGGATTTCCCGTTTTGTTGTGATGTGTGTGGGCATGAAAAATGGAATTGCATGCCGTTTTGAAGGGCAAAAGTTTTGAGGTTTGTGTTGTCAAATTCCCCACCCATGTCACATTGAAAAGCTTGTATTTGCATATGAAATTGGGTGGAAACAAATTTATGAAATTGGGTGAATTTAATGAAGGTTTCAGATTTATATTTTAGTGGAAACACCCAAGTATAATTTGTAAAATCATCAAGCAACACCATATAATATTTGTAACCCGCATGACTTAAAATAGGAGAAGTCCACAAATCACAATGCAAAATAGCAAATGGTACGGAAGTACATGTAACAGAATCTGAAAATGGTAAACGGTTATGTTTGGACAATTGACAAGAATGACAAACAAATGGTGATTTTATTTTGTTGCAGGAAATAAATTGCTTGGTATGTAAAAACTCCATGATAGGTTGACCCGGGTGTCCAAGTCTTTGGTGCCAAAAAGGAGCATCTTTAGAAGAAATAAAGCATGCGGTTGCGGAAGCTTCGGGGGTGAGCGGATAAAGGTCACTCGAACTGTTGTGACGACTCAGGATCGTGCCATCCAGAAAATCCTTCACAGAGAAACCAAAGGGATCAAATTCAATAGATGTAAAATTGTCAATATTGAATTTTCGCACAGAAATGAGATTTTTAATTATATTTGGGTTAAAAAGAACCGATTTTAGATGTAATGGTTTTGATGAGGTGGTGATACGAGAGGATCTCGAACCCATAACTGGTATACGATTGCCATTTCCAACAAATATTGACGCTATAGGTGAATACGAGGAAAACGAGTCAAGCTTACCTGAGTCAAAAGTGACGTGTGAGGATGCGCTCGTATCTAGGTACCACTGATCATCACCCGACTCCATGGACAGTGCTTGTACAACATTTGCAAGTTGAGTGGGCTCAAGCTGTAACATCACTGTACTTTCGGTTGTCCGTATGTCCGTACATCCGTACGAATGTACTGTTACGACTGGATATTTATGATTATTAATGATTATGAGATTATTGATTGACTTTACTGATATTATCACTGTTGCTGGTATACATGATTACAATATATTATACGCGTAAACCATGGGAAGTTTAGTTGTAAATTAACTAAACAGAACCAGAGTGTTTATCGCAGATGATTATACTGATTATGGGTTATTGTTATGGAATGAGAATGGATTTGGGATGGAATTGGAAGTTTGGTTGAGTCTGGTTACTAAACGTAGTCAAGGACCCATGGTCATGGTTTATCGAAATAGCGGTGGGACGGTGGCTAGGGCAGTTGCGACTGACCCTTACATATGCCCTATACATATGCATATTTCGGTCTATCATGGATGTGTCAGTGACTAGGGTTTAGTGGGTTTTGGTTTGGGAAATGATAATATTAAGGTTAATAAATGTTGGGAGTTAATTACGCGATGTGAGGTTACGAACATTAGTTAAACGCGAGTATTGATTTAGAAACATTAACTTAATAATGTATTCGCGTGGGTGACGATTCACACGAATATGATTATTAAGAATAATGTTCTAAAACGATATTCCATAAATCATAAATCAAATCGAAATACGGTACGAGCATCGAATTCGCAAAGGTGACGATCTTTACGAATACGTACGCGAGTAACGCGTTTCGACGAGATAATTAAATATTATCAAACGGTATTAATCTAATAAATAAAACTTAAAACGTTTATTAGGAATCACAACCTAAAATGTTTTTTTGAATAAATTAAATTATTTAGATAATTATTTAACGATAATGAGACGGAATCATTTTACGAAACAAATTTTATTTAAAACAATTGTATTTAAAATGAAAACTAATTATTTAAAAGTTTTATGTTTAAAAATGTTTACGATAAAAAAAAAAAACCGAGTTGTTATGATGTTTTATCGCGATGAAAACGAGACCGACCACGAGGTGAGCCTACGCGATATAAGGAAGAACCTCTTCCTTATCTTCTTCATTTTCTTAAAACACCTTCTCTCTCTAACCTTCAAATCCCGTAACCCTACTCTCTCTCTAACTTCTCACTAGCATAACTTCTTCGATTCTTGACGAAATCGCAAGATCTTGGTGCCAAAACGACCGGGGAATCAAGGAGAACGAGAAAGTACAGGAGGATCGTGAGTTTGAGCTACAAATCGAGGTAAGACATGAAGTTTATACTCGGTTTTGTTACAAATCACGCATCTTGGTTTGTTTGGTGTTATAACCGATTTAAAAGCTTGTAAAACTTGTTAAACGAGTTAGTAATGAGCTGTTTGATGTCATAGATAGACTGATGATCACAGACTTTAGATGATAATGATGATGAAGTTAAGTGCAGGTCGACGAACCCTCTTTGGGGACGAAGCACAGGGAGCCGAACCTTGTAAGTGTTGGCCAAACCCTGTGCTGGGCCGCGAACCTTCTGTCATCATGAACTCACGAACCCTAGTGGGCGGGAAGCATTGTGGCCGAACCATGGGGTGGTCACGAACCCTAGCGAACCATTAGGTGAACCCTGTGGCATCTTGCGAACCATGGCAGCCGAACCCTGCCATGGGAACGAACCCAATCCATCACGAACCCGGACGAACCCATGCAGCCACCCACGAACCCTCGGCAACTGTTCTGGCCAACGAACCGATTGTATGTTTGCCGAACCCTGTGCCAATTGGAGTGCAGCGAACCTTGTGATAAGTGGATTGAACATGGGCCGAACCTTATCCCTTTGTTGCTGCCGAACCTTGGCTCAACAAGCTGTCTTTAGGCGAACCTAGGCCCAAGCGAACCAAAGGGTTCGCTGGATATGGGTGACTTCGAACTTGGGTCGGGCAAGGTTAATGGCAACGAACCCTAGATTGACCTACTTAAGCCTTGTTGGGATAAAGATTTAAAAGGGGAATAAGAGAGTCATAGATTTGATCTCACATGCATGCATGCAAAGATGACTAAGTTGTCATCATTTTTATAAATATGAACTTGAGTTATGAAATCCTAGGGGTTGAACATGTTATAAAGTCAAATTAAATATGGTTACTTGAATTTGAATAAAAAGAAATTTTATTAACTTAAATTATATGATGACGACCTAACAACCATGTGCATGCAATGATGATTATAGATATGTGTAACAAAAGGGTCTCACCACTAATTATCATATAGTAAATAATTCGAACTAACAAGTTAGGCGATTTTCTTATGATGATCATTTATAAAACCTTAAGTGTACTGTAACTTAGAATATGTAAACAAGTTAACGAAATGCTTGATTATCAAAAGTGAACACTTATGGGCAATTAAATTAATGGTGATGCCAATACTTATGAACACGAACACACGCTATTTTCAGATCCTTGAGTTGATTTGAGTTACTTACGCGAGTGCGCATAATACAAGAACACTTATACTAAGGACTTCAGGTGAGTTCTCATAACCTCCCTTTCTTTAAACTGTTTTAGTTTTAAAACCCGGAGGTGGAACATGTATACCGATTTAAATATTATTTTGATAACACAAGGTTAATACCTGTTTATCAATATGATATTCACATTTGAAAATATTATTATTAATGGATTATCTATTATTCTTTTATATCCGTGTAAACATTGTTATTGACTTAGGTCAATAACAAAGATTACATGTATTGTCACGTGGATGATTTCCACATCCGTGAATCATTACTCTTAACTTCGGTTAATTGTTTTGACTTCATGTATTGTCACGTGGAGGGTTTCCACATCCGTGAAGTATTGCTTTTGACTTCGGTTAATTGCTTTGACTTCATGTATTGTCACGTGGTTAGCGACCACTCCATGATTCATGTATCTAACTTATGTTAAATACATAAGGAATCATGTATAGTCACGAACATTGATTGAGAATATGATTGATTGAGTTTGGTTGAATTGTTGTGGATTGATTGCTTATATTTGATTATGATTATTTGTGATTGGCTATGATTGATTTGGTTATGTGGTTATGTAATTGTGTATGTGTTTGGCTGTTGAATTGATGGGTGTGTGTTGGATTATCTCATACAGGTATTCATATGGATTTTCTCAAGAAGATCATAAGTTTTATACCCGTTTTTAAACAAAGCATTTTATAAAACCATTTTAAGCATAAACTTTCAAACGCATTTTACTAAAACATTTTTAAATATAAAAACTTATGATTACTCACCAACTACTTTTGTAGTTGACACTTGTTTTCTTACATGTTTCAGGTGATGGAGACAAGTAGGAATGAAGAGAGGATCTCTTCTATTGTGGACATCATCATCATATAGGATCTTGGACTTAGTTAATTAACTAAATTTCTGGCGATTAGAGTTTAGTTAGTTTAACTAAATCTTTTGTGTATTTGACTTACTTGATTCATGATGAACATGATTTTTGTGTAATTATTGTGGTTGATTAAATGATATATGATGATATGATTTAGATGCCCATGAGCTTTTGAACAATCTACACATCCCTCGTGGCATCCCGATGATTCCGCCGTCGGTCGGGGTGTTACAGATTGGTATCAGAGCCTGGGTTATAGGGAATTAGGTTACTAGAAATGGTTGACCTAGTCTATAACCGTAGGATACCCTAGTATGAATTAATTTCATACACTAGTTAGTATACTCAGGATTTCATGCTTATGTGTTTATTACATGTTAACTGAACTTCTGATATACATCTGATTACATATGCTGCTTATTAATTTCTTGCTTATGTGTGCCCTAATGATTCGATAAGGACATGCACGTGGTGTATCGTAAAGGTGGTGGGACGTTGGCTAGGGCAGTTGCGACTGACCCTTACATATGCCCTATATATATACCATTTACGGTACATTAGGTGGATGTCAGTATTGAAGAATGTGGGAACTACCCGTTTGGGAAATTACTTGCTTAGGAAATAAATTGTTTATGAATTACTTGCTTTAGGAATTATCTGTTTATATTGTAAACACCAGACAAGGACATACTCGTGGTATACTACAAAGGTGGTGGGACGGTGGCTGGGGCAGTTGCGACTGACCCCTACATATGCCCTATACATATACCATTTGTAGTATATCGGGGGTCTGTCAGTGTCAGGAACTTAGGATATTACTAGGAATTATTGTGAGATGGATGTTGATGGTCTGTTGGTTAAGGTTGGTTTGGATTGACACTTTGGATGATCACACTTGATAAACACTTATAAATTGCCTTATAAAAACATACGGATTGGACACGTAGGGTGCATAGGATTAATGAACGATAATGAGCGATTAGTGATGTGATATGGACTTGGGTGATGGTATAGACACTTGATGATAATATAAACGCATAGTGATGATACTAACACTTAGTGATGGTATGGACACTTGATGAGAATAAACTATAGGGAGGATATGAACGCTTAGTGACAATAAGAGCACTTCGTGATGATATGAACCCTTAATGATGATTATTGACATTGGAATTGATATGGATTTTAGTGAACTTAGACAATTGGAGGAAACTTGATGTCAGGTGAACTTAGACATTAGGTGAACTTAGAAATAGGCAAGCCTACATGTCAGGTGAACTTAGACATTAGGTAAACCTAATTGTCCAAGGGAACTAGAGATCACTTCACTCAAAATTATCCTACTAAGGATAAGGTTTGTGAAGTGAGAATTATGGTGAAATGCATGACACACTCTACACACTAACAAGGGCATAATCGTGGTGCAATGGAACGGTGGTGGGACGGTGTAGGGGAGATTGCGATCTACCTCTGCATATGCCCTATATACAAGCCTGTTGCATTGCATTGGGAGGTTGTCAGTGTTAGTATAGGGTGAAGGATGTATAGGACTTAGGAATAGTTAGTTAACACTAGTTATGACCAACCAGGACACTTAGAATAATATTAGGGAAATTTATAGGCACTATGAGTTTAATAACAGATAGGAAATAAACATAATTCCTATATGTAATCCTAACTGTTTAAACGAACTCATTTGACCATTGTTTGTATAACTTACGTTGTAAACGGTAGTAACATGTTTCTATTTCCTTCAGAAACATGCCGCCTCGCCGTCACAATGAAGATGACTCGAACAATGGGGATGCTAACAACAGTAATGCCAACTCCGGCATACAAGAGTTAGCTACACTTATTTCTGGATTGGTGAGCCAACTGACTCAGGCTAACCAGAACATTAACCAGAATCGAGGTGGTGCAAACCAGACAACTTGCACATTCAAACACTTCAATTCCTGCAATCCCCTGAAATTTACGGGTGCTGAATCAGCCACTGGTCTGCTGCAGTGGTTCGAGAGTATGGAGAACACCTTCATCAACAGCGAATGTCCCGAAAATCTGAAAGTTCGCTATGCCACTAGTGTTTTCCAAAAGAGAGCACTAACTTGGTGGAACGGGGAAAAGCGAACTAGGGGAGTAGATGCTGCCTTAGCACTGACATGGACAGAGGTCAAAAATCTGATGACCACTGAATTCTGTCCTAGAAGCGAGATGAGGAAACTGGAGACTGAGTTCTGGGAACTCAAACAAGATAGTGGCGAGAACGTCATCTATAATACTCAGTTCCATGAGTATAGTCTACTGGTGCCTCATATGGTGACACCCTTGGAGAGGGCGATTGAGAAGTATATCGGCGGGCTGCCGGTGCAGATTCAGGATACAGTCTATGGGAGCAATCCCAAAACACTTGAGGCTGCAATCCGATTATCTGCAACTCTTACTGATAATCACGTGAGGAATGGAACGCTTACTCGGAAGGGATATAAAAAGACTGACACCAAGACTACTGCAAAGGAAGTCAAAGCTGAAGTCAAGTCTGAAGCTGCTAGTTCATCCAAGAGCAGCAACAAAAAGAGAAAGACCAGGAACTTCATGGTCACTACTCCTGCTGCTAAGTCTGCGCAGCAATCATCAAACAATTCAACTGCTAGAAATTTCATTGGGAACACTCCTCAGTGTAATACCTGCAGATATCATCACGTACCAAATTTGCCATGTCGCGTCTGCAACAACTGTGGCAAGTTTGGGCACTATGCTAATGTTTGTAGGAGTGCATTGCAAGCACAAAGGATGCAACAAGCACCGCTTGCACTGCCAGCTCCTCATGCTCAACCTATTCTGGCTGTACCCGTTCGCCAGGTACCTCAGGCACAGGCAAGAGCCTGTTATGAGTGTGGTGAAGTGGGTCACTTCAGGAATCACTGCCCAAAGTTGACCGGGAATAATCAAAGGGTGGCAAGAGGCCGGGCTTTTCAACTGAATGCTCCAGCTGCTCAAGCCAACCAGGATGTGGTCAACGGTACATTTCTGATCAACAACTCTTATGCATCTGTCTTATTTGATTCTGGTGCCGATAGGAGTTTCGTTTCATATGATTTTGAATGCTTGCTTGGTAGAACACGTACATACTTAGATAAACCGTTTAACGTGGAAGTGGCTGACGGAAACACTATTGATATTGACACTATTATCGTTGGATGTACGGTGAACTTAAATGATCACGTTTTCCCAATTGATCTTATACCTATGCATCTTGGTAGCTTTGATGTTATCATAGGCATGGATTGGTTAGCCACCCACAGAGCGGAGATTGTTTGTCATGAGAAATATATTCGTATTCCTTTAGCTTCGGGTGAAACTTTGAGAATAATTGGAGAAACTGCTAGTAAAGGTCTTAAGCTGATGTCTTGCACTAAAGCACATAAGTACCTTAGGAAGAAATGTATAGCCTTCTTAGCACACATTGTGGAGAAGAAAGAGAAAGAAAAGAGAATTGAAGATGTTCCGGTGATACGAGATTTTCCAGAAGTTTTTCCAAACGATTTACCGGGTCTTCCACCAGAACGTCAAGTTGAGTTCCGAATCGACTTAGTACCTGGTGCGAACCCAGTCGCCAAAGCTCCCTACAGACTTGCGCCTTCGGAGTTACAAGAATTGGCGAGCCAGCTACAAGAGCTGACTGACAAAGGATTCATTCGCCCGAGCCATTCGCCATGGGGTGCACCGGTCCTATTTGTCAAGAAAAAGGACGGGTCATTCCGGATGTGCATCGACTATCGCGAATTGAACAAGTTGACTATCAAGAATCGATATCCACTGCCGCGTATCGATGACCTCTTCGATCAGCTTCAAGGCTCGGCATGGTTTTCAAAGATCGATCTGAGGTCTGGGTATCATCAGCTTCGTGTACATGATGATGATATTCCCAAGACTGCATTCAGAACAAGATATGGCCATTATGAATTTCTGGTAATGCCCTTTGGCCTTACCAATGCACCTGCGGTTTTCATGGACCTCATGAACCGTGTTTGCCGGCCATACTTGGATAAATTTGTGATAGTATTCATTGATGATATTCTGATTTACTCAAAGACTAAGGTAGAACACGAGAAACACCTTAAGTTGGTTTTGGAGATCCTAAGAGAGGAGCGACTGTATGCCAAATTCTCTAAATGTGAATTTTGGCTTAAGGAAGTTCAATTCTTGGGGCACATAGTCAACGAATACGGTGTTCACGTGGATCCTGCAAAGATTGATGCGGTGAAGAATTGGAGTACGCCGAAGACACCGACGGAGATTCGATCGTTTCTTGGACTCGCCGGTTACTATCGGCGGTTCATATCGAACTTCTCCAGGATTGCTGTCCCTCTCACTGCTTTGACTCAAAAGAATAGGCCATACGAGTGGGGACCAAAGCAAGAAGAGGCATTTCAGACCTTGAAGCAGAAACTTTGTGATGCTCCGGTCTTGACATTGCCTGACGGAAATGATGATTTTGTGGTTTATTGTGATGCATCCAACCTAGGTCTCGGTTGTGTTCTCATGCAACGGGGAAAGGTTGTGGCTTATGCATCAAGACAATTAAAGATTCACGAAAAGAACTACACCACACACGACTTGGAACTTGGTGCAGTCGTGTTTGCCTTGAAGATATGGAGACACTATCTTTATGGCACTAAGTGTGTAGTCTTTACTGATCATAAGAGTTTACAACATATTCTGAATCAGAAAGAGCTTAACATGAGACAACGGAGATGGGTTGAACTGTTAAATGATTATGACTGTGAAATTCGCTACCATCCTGGTAAAGCGAATGTAGTAGCAGATGCGCTTAGTCGCAAAAGTCAAGTTCAGATCCATAGTGTCCGAGTGCACACTAACCTCCGTAATGATGTTCTCACAGCCCAACAACTCTCATTAGCTCAGGATAACTTGAAAAATGAGATGTCTTGCGGGGCTGAAATCTTATTGGAAACTAAAGATGATGGATTAATGTATTATTTAAATCGGTTGTGGATACCGAACAGGGGCGATCTGAGGATGCTGATTATGGATGAAGCCCATAAATCTCGTTACTCAATCCATCCGGGCTCTGATAAGATGTATCAAGACCTTAGGGGCTTGTATTGGTGGCCTGGAATGAAGAAGGATATTGCTGAATATGTATCAAAGTGCCTTAACTGTGCCAAAGTCAAGGCAGAACATCAGCGACCTTCGGGATTGTTACTACAACCAGAAATACCGATGTGGAAGTGGGAGAATATCTCCATGGATTTCATTACTAAACTCCCACGAACCGCAAACGGTAAGGATAGTATCTGGGTGATTGTTGACAGATTGACCAAGTCGGCTCATTTCTTACCGATACGCGAAACTTACCCTGTGCGGAAGTTGGCTCGTATTTACATTGATGAGATCGTTAGCCGACATGGTATTCCCTTAAGCATAATATCGGACCGTGATGCTCGTTTCACGGCACGATTTTGGGAATCACTACATGAAGTCTTTGGAACAAGACTGGATCTTAGCACTGCTTATCATCCTCAAACGGATGGTCAAACGGAGCGAACGATTCAAACATTGGAAGACATGTTGAGAGCTTGTGTCATCGATTTCGGTGGCAATTGGGATAGCCATCTACCATTGGTTGAGTTCTCGTATAACAACAGTTATCACGCGAGCATTGGTATGGCACCGTTTGAAGCTCTTTATGGCAGGAAATGTCGGTCACCTATTTGTTGGACCGAAGTCGGCGATTCGCAGATTACTGGTCCTGAGATTATTCAGGAAACGACTGACAAGATCCGCCAGATCCGTGACAATCTGTTAGCTGCTCGCAGTCGACAGAAGAGCTATGCGGATAAAAGAAGAAAACCTTTGGAGTTTGAATTGGGAGATATGGTATTACTTAAAGTATCGCCTTGGAAGGGCGTAGTACGATTCGGAAAGACGGGGAAGCTTGCTCCACGTTATGTTGGCCCTTTTAAGATCCTTGAACGGATCGGGAAGGTTGCCTACAAGTTAGAACTTCCTCCTGAACTTAGTAATGTGCACCCAACGTTTCACGTGTCCAATCTAAGAAAGTGCTTAGCTGATCAGGATCTTCAGGTACCACTCGATGACATCCGCATCGATGATACCATGCACTTTGTTGAAAAACCAGTGGAGATAATGGATCGGGAGATTAAACAACTCAAACGCAGTAGAATTCCAATTGTCAAGGTACGTTGGGAATCGAAGCGGGGTCCAGAATTCACATGGGAGCGGGAAGATCAGATGAAGCTTAAGTACCCACATCTATTTACTACAGTCACTCCAAGTTGAATTTCGGGACGAAATTCCTTTAACTAGGGGAGACTGTAACATCACTGTACTTTCGGTTGTCCGTATGTCCGTACATCCGTACGAATGTACTGTTACGACTGGATATTTATGATTATTAATGATTATGAGATTATTGATTGACTTTACTGATATTATCACTGTTGCTGGTATACATGATTACAATATATTATACGCGTAAACCATGGGAAGTTTAGTTGTAAATTAACTAAACAGAACCAGAGTGTTTATCGCAGATGATTATACTGATTATGGGTTATTGTTATGGAATGAGAATGGATTTGGGATGGAATTGGAAGTTTGGTTGAGTCTGGTTACTAAACGTAGTCAAGGACCCATGGTCATGGTTTATCGAAATAGCGGTGGGACGGTGGCTAGGGCAGTTGCGACTGACCCTTACATATGCCCTATACATATGCATATTTCGGTCTATCATGGATGTGTCAGTGACTAGGGTTTAGTGGGTTTTGGTTTGGGAAATGATAATATTAAGGTTAATAAATGTTGGGAGTTAATTACGCGATGTGAGGTTACGAACATTAGTTAAACGCGAGTATTGATTTAGAAACATTAACTTAATAATGTATTCGCGTGGGTGACGATTCACACGAATATGATTATTAAGAATAATGTTCTAAAACGATATTCCATAAATCATAAATCAAATCGAAATACGGTACGAGCATCGAATTCGCAAAGGTGACGATCTTTACGAATACGTACGCGAGTAACGCGTTTCGACGAGATAATTAAATATTATCAAACGGTATTAATCTAATAAATAAAACTTAAAACGTTTATTAGGAATCACAACCTAAAATGTTTTTTTTGAATAAATTAAATTATTTAGATAATTATTTAACGATAATGAGACGGAATCATTTTACGAAACAAATTTTATTTAAAACAATTGTATTTAAAATGAAAACTAATTATTTAAAAGTTTTATGTTTAAAAATGTTTACGATAAAAAAAAAAAACCGAGTTGTTATGATGTTTTATCGCGATGAAAACGAGACCGACCACGAGGTGAGCCTACGCGATATAAGGAAGAACCTCTTCCTTATCTTCTTCATTTTCTTAAAACACCTTCTCTCTCTAACCTTCAAATCCCGTAACCCTACTCTCTCTCTAACTTCTCACTAGCATAACTTCTTCGATTCTTGACGAAATCGCAAGATCTTGGTGCCAAAACGACCGGGGAATCAAGGAGAACGAGAAAGTACAGGAGGATCGTGAGTTTGAGCTACAAATCGAGGTAAGACATGAAGTTTATACTCGGTTTTGTTACAAATCACGCATCTTGGTTTGTTTGGTGTTATAACCGATTTAAAAGCTTGTAAAACTTGTTAAACGAGTTAGTAATGAGCTGTTTGATGTCATAGATAGACTGATGATCACAGACTTTAGATGATAATGATGATGAAGTTAAGTGCAGGTCGACGAACCCTCTTTGGGGACGAAGCACAGGGAGCCGAACCTTGTAAGTGTTGGCCAAACCCTGTGCTGGGCCGCGAACCTTCTGTCATCATGAACTCACGAACCCTAGTGGGCGGGAAGCATTGTGGCCGAACCATGGGGTGGTCACGAACCCTAGCGAACCATTAGGTGAACCCTGTGGCATCTTGCGAACCATGGCAGCCGAACCCTGCCATGGGAACGAACCCAATCCATCACGAACCCGGACGAACCCATGCAGCCACCCACGAACCCTCGGCAACTGTTCTGGCCAACGAACCGATTGTATGTTTGCCGAACCCTGTGCCAATTGGAGTGCAGCGAACCTTGTGATAAGTGGATTGAACATGGGCCGAACCTTATCCCTTTGTTGCTGCCGAACCTTGGCTCAACAAGCTGTCTTTAGGCGAACCTAGGCCCAAGCGAACCAAAGGGTTCGCTGGATATGGGTGACTTCGAACTTGGGTCGGGCAAGGTTAATGGCAACGAACCCTAGATTGACCTACTTAAGCCTTGTTGGGATAAAGATTTAAAAGGGGAATAAGAGAGTCATAGATTTGATCTCACATGCATGCATGCAAAGATGACTAAGTTGTCATCATTTTTATAAATATGAACTTGAGTTATGAAATCCTAGGGGTTGAACATGTTATAAAGTCAAATTAAATATGGTTACTTGAATTTGAATAAAAAGAAATTTTATTAACTTAAATTATATGATGACGACCTAACAACCATGTGCATGCAATGATGATTATAGATATGTGTAACAAAAGGGTCTCACCACTAATTATCATATAGTAAATAATTCGAACTAACAAGTTAGGCGATTTTCTTATGATGATCATTTATAAAACCTTAAGTGTACTGTAACTTAGAATATGTAAACAAGTTAACGAAATGCTTGATTATCAAAAGTGAACACTTATGGGCAATTAAATTAATGGTGATGCCAATACTTATGAACACGAACACACGCTATTTTCAGATCCTTGAGTTGATTTGAGTTACTTACGCGAGTGCGCATAATACAAGAACACTTATACTAAGGACTTCAGGTGAGTTCTCATAACCTCCCTTTCTTTAAACTGTTTTAGTTTTAAAACCCGGAGGTGGAACATGTATACCGATTTAAATATTATTTTGATAACACAAGGTTAATACCTGTTTATCAATATGATATTCACATTTGAAAATATTATTATTAATGGATTATCTATTATTCTTTTATATCCGTGTAAACATTGTTATTGACTTAGGTCAATAACAAAGATTACATGTATTGTCACGTGGATGATTTCCACATCCGTGAATCATTACTCTTAACTTCGGTTAATTGTTTTGACTTCATGTATTGTCACGTGGAGGGTTTCCACATCCGTGAAGTATTGCTTTTGACTTCGGTTAATTGCTTTGACTTCATGTATTGTCACGTGGTTAGCGACCACTCCATGATTCATGTATCTAACTTATGTTAAATACATAAGGAATCATGTATAGTCACGAACATTGATTGAGAATATGATTGATTGAGTTTGGTTGAATTGTTGTGGATTGATTGCTTATATTTGATTATGATTATTTGTGATTGGCTATGATTGATTTGGTTATGTGGTTATGTAATTGTGTATGTGTTTGGCTGTTGAATTGATGGGTGTGTGTTGGATTATCTCATACAGGTATTCATATGGATTTTCTCAAGAAGATCATAAGTTTTATACCCGTTTTTAAACAAAGCATTTTATAAAACCATTTTAAGCATAAACTTTCAAACGCATTTTACTAAAACATTTTTAAATATAAAAACTTATGATTACTCACCAACTACTTTTGTAGTTGACACTTGTTTTCTTACATGTTTCAGGTGATGGAGACAAGTAGGAATGAAGAGAGGATCTCTTCTATTGTGGACATCATCATCATATAGGATCTTGGACTTAGTTAATTAACTAAATTTCTGGCGATTAGAGTTTAGTTAGTTTAACTAAATCTTTTGTGTATTTGACTTACTTGATTCATGATGAACATGATTTTTGTGTAATTATTGTGGTTGATTAAATGATATATGATGATATGATTTAGATGCCCATGAGCTTTTGAACAATCTACACATCCCTCGTGGCATCCCGATGATTCCGCCGTCGGTCGGGGTGTTACAGATCCACTTCAGCAACGTGAGCTTGGGCTGACCGGTTTCCTGATTGGGCCTGGGAGTTGTTGTTGCTGCGACGAGGCTGATCCTGTTAGGGGCCCAATTTTGAGTTGGGTATGGACATGGAGGTGGGGCCCAATAAGGAGAGGGGGCCCCAAAATGGAGGTGGTCCATTAGGGTTATTGTGAGCCGAGTAATAAGGAGAAGGGGAAAATCCATGTTTGCGCGTCTGGGGTGGAGGCTGAGATGAGCGGTTGTTGGAGCGCGGCCCAAGCGGTTGTCGGGGAGAGTCACGGCGGTGTTGTGGTTGACGCCGGGGGTGATTATCCTGAGATTGATTGTTGCGAGGTGGTTGTTGAGAGACGACAGCCGCCGCGACTGCCGGTGTAGGGGCAGTGTGTTCCCGAGCGACAATCAACTGGGTCTCCGATTGAAGACGATTACATGCGTCTTCCCACGGTGGTAGGGTTTGATTTAGGATTGAGGCTACGGTCTTGTATTCCTCAGGAAGACCAAGGACCAAATGCAATACTCTTTGATTGTCATTGATCGGAAAATCCAAGGCACACAGTTGGTCTGCCAATTCACGGATCTTCTGACAGTAAGCTTTGACCAAGGGCATGGCAGAGAGGGTAAGAGTGGTGAGTTCATGTTGAAGCGCTGCAGCTCGAGATCCTTTGTTGTTCATGAACAACCATTTAACTCGTTCCCACGCTTGGTAGGCTGTTGATTCGTCAACAAGAACACGGTTTAGGAGGTCATCCGCAAGAGTTCCATAGATCCATTGCAGCACTATTGAGTCGATCTTTTCCCAATCAGAGAATTCTGGAGTACCTTTAGCCGGCGCCGGCGTACCGTCGATGTGGCTAACAACGTCAAAACCTTTGGCATGAAGAGTAAACAGCTTTACCCACGATGGGTAAGAAAATTTTATGCCATCGAGGAGCTTGATCCGGGTCTAGATGTTGTTTACGGTGTATACAGGGTGCAAGGATTTTGATTTAGGGTCTGTGGATGTGGTGTCTCCCATGAATGCTGAGAAAAGAATTGATGAGGATAACAGGGATGAATGGCTAGATCGTAATCAAGCCAGAGGCTCTGATACCATGTAAGAATGTATAATCCCTTGATTTTGTTATTCAACACCAACTGAATATATACATATAAAAGAGGAAATTAAGGGGAGCTAAACAAGGAAATACAATCAATAGAAACTAACTAGGCTATCAACAATAACTACAAAATACATGCCAATATTAGAGGTAAATAATATCGGCTAACATCTACCACCCACCACTACCGCTACACATCGACATCTCCCCCATCACCGCCACCAACCATTGCCACTCGCCACCACCCACCGCAAACGCCGCCACCCCACCACGAATGCCACCATGCGTCGCTATCACCCACCACTCCCCACTGCCATCGCCTCCACCATCCACCACATTAGTTGAAGTTTTTTTTAATACTTTTTGTTATTTGTGTTTTCAATTACGATAGGAAATCACAAACCAAACTGATTGGATTAGGCGGGTCAGTCGGACCTATCGTTTGGTTGTTTTTCTAGGTTTTTTCATCAAATCATCAATATTAAAATTTCAAAAAATGATAAAAGATGATTAATTAAGATGGTACGTATACAAAATTTACATATTTTAAGAATAATAAAAATAGGCATATAAATAATTCAATTTAAATACAAATTTTGTTTTACAATAATGGTTTGAAGTTAATCTCAAACTGAAACATAACTTAAATCTATCAAATAATTAACTGATCGATTGAATCTCAAATCGATCTAAGTAGTAGAATTGCTTTGATTCTATGATTCAGTCAATTTTAGTTTTTAAAAGCTAACAAAACCCTTTCGTACAATAATAAATCCATTATACAACGATATATTCTATTCATCCTAAATTCGAGACTTTTCTTCAAGAATATCATGCTATGCTATCGGTGTCCCCTTGTTTGAATTTTTCATTTGATTGACAAATTGTTGGGACAAGCTGAATTCGAATCAGCGTAGACATGTTACTGAATTTACCGTTTGTTTTTACTAACCACTCAGGCATCAGTTCAACATCTAATTCATATAATGTTCTGTAATCAAATTCTTTGCGTCTTCTAGACAGATTTGACAAATACATATATTCCATCCAAAATAAATGTTTGTGTTCGTTGGCCTAATCATCAATCAATATAATTGTCACAATGGATTTTCATTAGTTGTCTTTTTGTTTGTATCATTTGTCATTCTGACTATATATCCATCTACTATAAGCCAAACTTAATGTTCCAATCCGATTATTTTGATAAAATCGAACAGCTAGTAGACATTGTTTACATGTATCTTATAACACCAAGATATTGTATTGCCTACTTATACACGCTATTAAATCAATTAAGCACACAAAATCAGAAGTTGATCCAAGAGTTGATAAGATCAATCTGATCAACGTATAATCTGGTGTTCTCAAAGAGGTTAATTAAGGATAAACCTGATAAAATTGACGAGTTACTATGAGTTTTAACCAGTGGCGGACCTAGGAATTTCTTTTATGGGGGTCGGAAATTTTGTCAAGATAATTATTTGTCGTTAATTTTTTTATTGGACCAATTCGAACGAGGTCGGGTCGGATCACCCAAAAAAATGATGAAACTAAATTAAATCACAAATCTTCTTATCTAATAATTGATTCCAAGAAAATGCCACATGGCATCCTCTTATTAATTCAAACATAAATTTTTATTTTTAAATATAAAAACTAACATTTAATGTTATTAATAATATACATTGTTTACATAAATATACTAAATAAATATATCTTCCTATCTAATAATTTATTCCAAGAAAATGCCACATGGCATTCTCTTATTAATTCAAAAATAAATTTTATTTTTAAATATAAAAACTAACCATTAATGTTATTAATAATATAAATTGTTTACATAAATATACTAAATAAATACAAGAATCTATCTATACTCTCTAATAAAAGAGTAAATATTTTGTCACATGTCAATTTATTAGGCTATTATTGCCACATGTCAATTTTTTAAAGAATTTTTGCCACATGTTATTTTTTAAGCTTTACAATATTTCTCTCTCATATTAAATGATAATTATAATTATATTTTTTAATTTATTAAATAATTTTAAATCTAATAACTAATGACTTTATATACATTTTTCATATTATAAAATAGTTCTAACAAATAAAAAATGAAATCTTTTTTTTATTGAAAAGCACACTTAACAAAGTTTACAAAATATGAAAATTTTCTAAAAATGATTTTTTTTAAACAAAAAAAGAATTATTTTAAATTTGTAGTTTTAGGAAAAATAAAAGTTCTGTAAAAATAAGTTTTCTTAGAAAAACAAGTTATTTAAAACAAGTTTTCTTACAAATTATATAACATTTTAGTTTTCAACCCGTGTAATACACGTGATTTTACCTATATATACTAATAAAAGAGTAAATATTTTGTCACATGTCAATTTATTAGGCTATTATTGCCACATGTCAATTTTTTAAAGAATTTTTGCCACATGTCATTTTTTAAGCTTTACAATCTTTCTCTCTCATATTAAATGATAATTATAATTATATTTTTTAATTTATTAAATAATTTTAAATCTAATAACTAATGACTTTATATACCTTTTTCATATTATAAAATAGTTCTAACAAATAAAAAATGAAATCTTTTTTTTATTGAAAAGCACACTTAACAAAGTTTACAAAATATGAAAATTTTCTAAAAATGATTTTTTTTTAAAAAAAATAAGAATTATTTTAAATTTGTAGTTTTAGGTAAAATAAAAGTTCTGTAAAAATAAGTTTTCTTAGAAAAACAAGTTATTTAAAACAAGTTTTCTTACAAACTATATAACATTTCAGTTTTCAACCCGTGTAATACACGGGATTTTACATAGTTAATAATATGATAATAAATTGTATCTATGTATAATGTGTGTGTATTAAGAACATTTTTTATATATTTTTATTTTTTAAGCTTTTTAATATGAAAAGGTATAATAAATATTATTCGTTTTAATAAATATGCAAATTTAAAAGAATGTAATAAAATTATTTATCATGTAAATATATGAAGACATAGTTATAAAATCACATATTTTTTATTTATAAATCCGTGTAATATACGGGTCTATAACCTAGTACATAATAAAAGACGTCAAATCATCTGGTTGATTAGTATGACTGATGATATGATAACATTGGTTTTCCTTCGGCATGATTCGAATGAATAATATTCAAATCAACAAATTCAAGATTCAACTAAGCTTTATTTTGAAAAATTGGTCCATATTACCTAAATATATACAAATTATACACAAATCAACTAAGTTTCTAATTATGCTAACAAGTTCAGCTTTTGAAATTGTATAATAATCACTTAATTTATAAATTGCGGTGTATACAAGTAAGTTACTGTTCTAGTTTATTTTTTGGGAGGAACCGAACATAAATGATAATCATTTTAAACTTTTCATTTTCAACCAATAATTTCAAAAATTCAAAATTTTAAATATCATTTGTATTATTTAAAGAAGTATACAAATATTTATAAAATATAATTTTATTTATTTTTCAAATTTAAAAATTATCAGTTATTTGTGTATTTATTTTTTATTATTGATTGCTTTGTAATACTTAATTTTATACAACTCTGTGTAACACACATGTTAATAAGCTAGTATACAATAATTATTTATCAAATTCAACCTATTTCTAAGATTACCACCCTTTAATTTATGGATCATTAATTTAACGTTGAGAGGTTTCAACTTTGACTTAATTCAGTAATGAAAATCATGTGGGACTTAAATTTCTTCATCTGGTGCTTCAATTTTAACCTTAAAAATTTTCTCTAATTTCCGGCTTCTACTTGATTTCTTTTCGGATCATAAAATATGTGAATCATGGATTTCAATAATTCAAACTTTGAATTATTTCACGAATTTTCTCAACTCAAGCGAGTTTTCAACTTATCATTTTTCTATACACATATATAATGAAACTAATGTTGTTTAAAATAAAAAACCATTTGTGATTCCTTTTTGTTCTTAATAATTATGTGTTAAAATGATTTCTTATAATTATTAACAATTTAACTAACACATATAATTATTACGCAGATGAATAAACGTGATAACTTCATGTCTGTCATTTAATTACGCAAAAACAATTAATACTTGCAATATAAAATCATATATAATTCGTATATTTTGTAAAAAAAAACACCTCTCTTTAATTCCGATTACGCGTAGGTGTAAAATGTTAATGGAAGGAACTACAATTGTGAGGACTAAACCAGGAAAACACAATAAGTAGAGGGACTGATAAATGATTACTTGCTGTAAAAGCCAGAAACTCAAAAATCAGGATACAAATCTGCGAAGAAAACATAGGCAACAAATCTCTGCAAATTAGGGCAATTTTCTTCACTGCTTTCAAAAATCAAGATAATGGATCGCGATGCTACTGCTGATGTTAACGCTCCTCACTCGATGGGGACAACAATAATCGGAGTTACTTACAACGGCGGCGTAATTCTAGGCGCCGATTCCCGAACCAGCACCGGTAAATTCAGCCTCTGTTCATTCAGTTGTTAAATCGTTCATATGTTGTAAATTGATTTGCTGATTACATTTTTTTATCAGGGTTGTACGTGGCTAACCGGGCGTCTGATAAGATCACACAACTGACCGACAATGTCTACATCTGTCGCTCTGGATCGGTATTTGATATAGTTCTTGAAATTTTACTTTGTTGCAAGTGTATGCTTATGTTCATAGGTAAATTTGTGAAGAGAGCTATCTGTTGCATATTTAACAATGGATCGTTGTTGGTTTTTCTGATTTTGCAAAATGGTCAGCCTGTGGGTTCTGTTTTGGCGTAATACTAGCCAATTTATAGTAATAATTAACGGAAGGTTTTTATCACAAGCTAGCTAAGGTGTACCCTTATGTATATATTTATGTTCTAAGTTATAATTCTATCTATCATTGTGTAACAAGTGATGGGTAAACAGCTGTTTGTATGCTTGTTTAGTTGGTCTTGTTCTGGGCTCTAAAATCTTTATAAAGCTAAATTTGATTCTAAATGGTTAAATAGAATTGAATTGCTTGTGGTTGTGGGTTGGAAAGGTTTGGTTCATGTACTTAGTTTCTCCAATTTTTATCTCTGTGATTTTATATTTCATTTTAGTTGAGGGTTTGAACTTGAATACTATGCTTTGTGTCCTTGCTTTCCCATTTGCTTAGCTATTGTTGTGAGTTTTAGAAATCTTACGTAATAATTTATAGATTAGTTTATATTACACAACTTTTTTAGTTTCTTTCGTAAGTAAGTTTTTTACATGCTGAAGAAACCCTATACTAGAATGCAAACAAAATTTATTGTTTTTTGCACATTTTGATACTAAAGTTGTATAAACTTGGCAGAGCCCTGATTTGTTTAGGTGTTTTAAAGAACTACGTGATGGATCTTGAAGATAAATTAGTTGATAACTTGATATAATTAAATGCAATGTAATGCGGGAAAGAGGGACATTTGCCCCTGTTGTGTGAATGCTAGATGTTTGATGGGAACATACACAAAGCTAACAACCGTCTTGTTTCTTGGTTTTCAGGCTGCAGATTCACAAATTGTGTCAGATTATGTTAGATATTTTCTTCATCAGCACACGTGCGTATATTACTCATTTTTCTCCCTATTTGCAGATTGTTTATAAAATAAGTTCTTCATATTATTCAAGATGACTGTATGTCTTTTCAAATTATACAGACAGTTGGTAGTTGAAAGTATTTGAAACTTTTCCTTGGTTTTTAATTAAAGATCTTGATGAAAATAGAAAAACAAGGTTCAAACGCTGAAGTATTAAATATTGTTTTAGTGTTCTAATTTTGGTAAATAACAATGAGGCATATAATTTTCTAATATTGGAATGAAGAAGCTTTTTTCTTATCATCCTTTCCATTCCAAGTCTCTTGAAAATTTATATTCTGTTTTGAAATAAAAAGTGATAATGTTTTGTGTATTGCTGGAATCATGTGCATCCTAACTTATTCAGGCAGTCATAGAACGTGTATTTCTTTCAAGGAGTTTAATGAAAGATGGAATAAACAAAAGTGATAAAAGGAGCATAAATAAGGAAATGAACTCAAAAATATAAGATCTACTTATCTACCCTATATTGCAGCACAGACACCATAGTTCCCTAACTTAGTCTCTTTTAAAGAAAGAAACAGCATAAAAACTCAGGTTATATGCTAAAGTTATGTTGATATATAAGCACAAACTGAACAAAGCAAATTCTTGATCACTATATATTTTTCATTTGGTTTGTGGCATACTGGCATCAATGATAGCTATAGTCTAATTTTAATTTATTTGTAATTTTGTAGATTAAGTAATAAGTAGTTATATATGTAGAGGCTGATTTGTGTGGTTCAACAGGATTCAGCTTGGTCAACCTGCTACAGTCAAAGTTGCTGCTAACCTTGTTAGACTGTTATCTTACAATAACAAGGTTTGCCTTCTTGATATTTCTTAGTGCTCTCTAGTTTTTTTTTCTTCGAAATTTTGGCTGTTGTATTATACTAATAGGGTGAGCTTATACAAAATAATTTTTGCGTAATAAATGTAAGCCTCAACCAGGACACACCACGTACCCTAAAGGGTGATGGTAAATGTGAAATAATGTGTTAGAAATAAAACACCATAGTCAATGCTTAAAACATCATGTTGAAAGCACATATGGGCTAATGTATAACACCATGTTGAAAATTCAAATTTGTTTCAAAATAATTTTTTTAAAAGCTTTTATAGAACAATAGCATACTCAAATTAAAGATAAAAAATGTTTGATTTTATGATATAATTTAAAAAAAAAAACACGATGTATTAATAAGTTACATACATTTTAGAAACATAGTGGAAGTTTATAGAAATGATTTTACAATTTTACCCATCCAGTTCCTTAAATTTGATATTTTTGCTGATGGCACTGTTAGATCATCTCAACCATTGATTTTAATTAATCAACGGTTGAAAACCTTCTTACCTGTTTTGACACAAAAATGATTGTTAACCCAATCTTAACCTATACTCATATCTCATTTTGCTAAGCATTTAACATTTTGCTAAACATTTATTTGTATTTTTTTTAATAATTTAATAGAATATGCTGCAAACTGGCGTAATTGTTGGAGGATGGGACAAATATGAAGGTGGGAAAATTTATGGCATCCCTCTTGGTGGAACAATTCTTGAGCAGCCATTTGCCATCGGAGGTTTGTTTAATTTTCTTATAACATAGTTTGCCTATTTCCAAGACACCTGTGGGCATTTTTAGGTTTTTAATCTAGGTAAAGTGTTTAATATAAATCTTAATTGACCCTATATGTTATAAACAAGTTTCAAAAGTTCAGATTACTGGAATGTACAAATATGTTTATTTTAATGCCCAAAATTTTAGGTCATTTATACCATTATCATTGTCAAACACTAAAGATGGTTTGAGTTGGTTACCATTGTTTTTAATGATCCTTATTTAATTATAATAATATAACTTGCAACTCCTTTGGTGATATCGGTTTTGCTTTCATGGTGTGTATCATAGTTGTCACCTTGGATAATGTGTGTATGTGGGTTGTGTAATGGGTCAAAACGAGTAATTTTTTAGTGCAAGTCAAAATAGATGATGGTTTAGCTAGGGCTGACCCAATAATGAATTGTGTTAAATACAATTAGAAAATATTTTGAAACTTTGAAATAATATGTTTTGGGAGATTTCAGTTTTTTTTTTACCATTTGATCCTTCTACCTCTTTTCTTTTCTTTAAAAATCTACTCATATGACAGTTAGAAACAAAGTATAACTGCACATTGACCCATAATAGGTGGAAAAATTCACCTCTGATTTACATAATCACACGTAAGTACCCATACCAGCAATTATGAGGTTTTTGCTCTGCAATTTTTGGGTTCAGCCGAATGGTTAATGTTCTGCAGGGTCTGGCTCCAGTTATTTATATGGGTTCTTCGATCAAGCATGGAAGGAAGGCATGACCAAGGATGAAGCTGAGGTAATTTGAATTTTTTTATTTTATCAAAAAATAGTCTGTATAATAAAAAAACTAGTGTCCTGGTGTTAGTTATATATAATAGATATCTAGTTACCAACTTACCATCTTTGTGCTTGGTGAGTAAGTAATATCACAAAACTGTTTCTGGTTATGTCATATGATGGATTAAAAACCAGTTACTCTGCTCTGTTTTTTATTTTGTTGCAGCAACTGGTGGTTAAGGCTGTATCACTTGCCATAGCCCGAGATGGTGCTAGTGGGGGTGTTGTTCGCACCGTCACTGTAAGTTTCCTTCATTAATTGGTCGTGCTTTTATCTATTATTGACACTGATTAGTTAAAGGAAAGATGAACTTTTATGTAAAAAACTGTCTGCCCACTGATCAAATATTTTCTTTTTGATTGTTGCTGTCCACGTGGATGTGTGTGTGTAGATAAACTCAGAGGGGGTTACAAGGAACTTCTATCCTGGTGATCAGCTTCCCTTATGGCATGATGAGGTGGAGGCACACAATTCATTGCTGGATATTCTTAATGCTTCAAATCCTGAGCCAATGAGCACCTAACCTAGGTTTTATGTTCATGTCTCTCGGTTACGAACTCTGTTGTTTCCTCTTACCTTGCATTTCACTTTATGTATTCTGCATTAAACAAACGGGACCTCATATCTTTATTCTAGTTGTTGAGACGATTATTGGTCATTCACCTTTTTTGGTTTGACAAGCTAAATCATTTTATCAAAGTCGGTGATTTCAGAAAACAAATTTTGTTGACAGGGGTAGGTAGAGGTGTGCATGAAGCTTGAAAAATAGAACAAAAATCGAAAAACCAAAAAATCCAAACCAAAATAACTGAACTCAAATGGAAACCAATTGGTATTTTTTATAAGTTTTCTAAAATGCCGAAAGTTTGTATCGGCTTTGGTTTTATCTAAAATAAAAACCAAAAAGGCAAGTATGTGTGTATACTACATTTTAAAAATTCAATAGTTTATAAACTGTATACTTTAATTTTTCTAGCTTAATGATACCAAAAGTTTATATGGATGGATTAGAGTTCCAATTTTGTTGAATGTAGTCAATGTATGATACCATAAAATCTTTTATTTTTTATTTTACATACTTTTGATGCCAAAAGCATAAATAATTGTTACTGAATTTAAATCTTTGTATATAATTTTAAATATATAGTATTGGAGTTTAATTATTTTTAGTCTAAATATGAAATTGGGTCATTTTCTTTTAAGCCCCAAGAGTTTTAGGTGTAGGTAGAAAAATTTTAAAAACCCAAACCGAACTCAAAACGGATTTTAAAAACTAAAAAACCGAAATTTTGGTTTTGAGTTTGGATTAATATAAAAATAAACCCAAAACAAACCATGTTTACCTTTAGGTTAGGGTTGGCATAGCTGATCGAACACAATACGATAAGATACGAACATGATAAATGCTAGACATAAGTGGTTATGTGTTAAACTTCAACCAAAAATATAAGTTCACTGGTCAGTAGGGAGAGGGAACTGGTTTTAATATTTTCATTTATTTACTTTTTAATTAATAGCGTTTTACTTTATTTTTTTTCTTTGTAACAACACGAAATCTACACCTCAAATAAAATACATGAAACCCGTCTTTAGCAAGATTCGTACCTTTAACAAAAGAGGGATGAACAATTGAACGGAATTGTAAAAACTTTTTCTAAAATATGTCAATATCCATCTATTTTCATTATTTTTTTTTTGAACGGCCAACTAATCAAATGTCGGGTACTCCATACGCGGCCCCTATTGGCTAAAGGATCCGGTGGGATCAAGAATCGAACCCAGAACCTGGGTCTTTTATCACTTTCCCCATACCTCCATCTTACCATTAGGACAAGACATCATTGGTCAATATTCATCTATTTTTTTTAACAGCAAACGCCAAGTACCACTGTTTAAATTGGTACATTGACACCTCCTTCTAGGAGGAAACCCACACTGGGAAAACCCCCTAGCTCAACTTAAAGCATTTTTTTGCTCCAGCCGAGACTCGAACCCAAGACCTCCCATTCAGGAAGTCAAGAGGTACCATTAGGCTATAAGCCCTTTGGTCAATATCCATCTATCTAATAGAATGTTATGATTCAACTCTCTTTAAGACTGAAAACACACCAGATGGAAACAACAATCGCTCACGGCTAGAAGAATAAAATCTGATTTTCACCAAATTATAGATATATTGATAATGTTTTAAACCACGTTTACTTCTGCTTATTATTGGTCACTTTTAATAAAATAAAATATAAAAACTGTAGCATTCATAAAACACTGCAAAAGCTGAATTATTAAAGGAAAAACATAGTTTTTAGAATTTAAAACAGGAACGACTTGCACCATAGCCAATATCATAAGAATCTTGCATTTGTTTAAAAGACTGACCCAACGGATCTCTACATTTATTCAGTGACCCACGAGTGAAATTTTTCAAAAACAAAAAACATAATTTCACAACCATCAATGAAAACCAGCACTACACAGGATCACATACTTGTCTTCTTAATCTAAATGCTTGTCTTCCAAACGATTAATCTTCATGTCACCTCAAGATACACAAAAAAAAGTTAGCAAATAACCATCACATGACAGCTCTTACGTTAGTTACAATATCAGGGTCAGTTTTGTGTAGGTTAAAATGGGTCAGGTCGAGTTGGTTTGTCGAAAAACGGTTTTTATCAAAATACGTTTAGCTTCTTTTTGATACATATTTTGTGCCTTAAATATGATCAATTAAATATTTATCACAATATTTATCAATTTCTTGCAAGCCAAATCTAATCATTAGTGTTGTAGTTGATTAAATACATATTAATTATATCTTGATGTGAAATTCTGGTATGGGACAGAATTTCAAGTTTTTTGTGAACTTTTACGTAATTATATATATAAGCTGATATTATATGCAAATTAACCAGGGTGGCATGATACATACAATTAACCTGCGTCATACCTAATTATCATAGAAGCGAGAGGGACGTCTTCGTGAACTGTTGCATAAAACAAGAATAAATAAAATGACCATCAAAGCATGTGCATGTATATGGTAATGAGAAACATTAAATGATAGCAAAAACATTAAGACGGGTAATTTGGTTTCAAGCTGAAACAGGTCAGAATGAGTTGGACCCAATTAGAGAGGCAGTTGAAAGAAATTCTTAACTAAAAAAATTTATTTCAACATGTGACACATTAGGGAAAGAAAGTTATCCGAAATGCCCATTCATAAGTTGATAATCATGCTTGATTGTTTGAACACCCACCAACAAAACTTTGATACCTCAAACACCAAATAACCTCAAGTTTCTTGTGAAAAATTCATGATATAAATTTATTGAATCAGTTCCTCAAAACTAACCAACACGTCATATTTTTAACACAAAAGAGGTTAATAATATATTCACAGGCCAAAGTGCCAAACTGATAGTAGCTCGTCAATGTTTGCACTTTAAAGAATCAATTAAAAGTCACTTATGTCTAACTAGAGGTGGCAAAAGAGGTGGGTCGGGTGGGCTGAGTGAACGGTCAAAAGGGTAGTTCTTTGATATGTGTTTAGGTCAAGTTAAGTTGACAATAATTTCTTTTTGTTAAAATAAGTATAATAAGTGTGAAATACAATTAAATAAATTATGTTATTTCAATAAAAATCTACCTTTTTATTAGTTTAAATCAAAGGGTATTATGCATTACTATTGAGTTTTGACACATTTGCTTTTCGACTATTGGTTTTATTTTACCCATCCAAATCGACCGGTTCAAAAGCAATTAGGCAGAACTTGCCGCCTTCTGTGCATCATGGTTTGTGAAATACTAAACATTAAAAAATAAGAATAAAAAATTGCTGACCTGCGATGACCCATTCTACCCCTGGATATCCTACTCCTAGTCACAAAGTCATCTTCAGCTACAACAGCTCTGAAATCTGCATATTCTGAACCTTCATCAGAATTAGAAGTATCATAACTCATTCGACGGCTTTCTCGCCTTGATTCACTAACTCTTGCCCTTCTTCTATTCTTAGAACATCTAAACTTATCAAATACTTGATATAAAATACATGAAGTCCACCAATTTCCATCAGCACCAGGAAAATCTTCATATTCATCTCCAGATCCGTTATCTCCATATTCTATAACATAATCTCCCAAAACCACGCCATGTGGCACTTCTGAATGTATGGTACTCAAAACATCAATAATCTCAGAAGATTGCTGGAAATTTTCCCAATCAAGTTGTCTTGCAGGATCAATTTTTGATGGGCATGCATGAGGGTGTTCCACCTCAGCGTGTTCCCGAAGGTTCATAAAATTCCCAGTAAACATGCATTTTTCATTTTCACAACTACGTTCTTTTTCATTTAATATAACCCGGGCATCATTTATAACAACCCAACCAGTTACATCACCTCTACAAAGAGGGCATAATGGTTTGCTAGTGGCATCTGGATTTATTACAGTTGACTCGTCAGAAGTCAAAAGTGAGTTTGTACCGGGTGACATTTTATTTGCAATTTGGAATCGGTCCAAACAATTTGAGTGTAAATGATCGGTGCCACACACAAAAGGTCGGCATCCTTTATTGTAAGAAGAACATTGAAGAAGAACACAATTATGTGGGAAGGATAAACATATGGGACATGTGATATCTTCCCATTTGATATCAAGACGAAAATTCTCCATAACAACTGTCAAGTTAGAGCTTCGTGAAAATATACTAAGAAAATGTGTGTATCAACATCAATAATCCAATAGCATGCGGTGTTTAAATGCACTTTCTTGATTAAAAGTTGTATTATTGGATTAAAGAACACAACCAATGAGGCAGAAGGACAGCACCTAGAAAGGACTTGATGTTAAACAGCATAAACAATAATACCTGGCGAAAGAAAGACAAAAAATAAGCAAAACAAATTTTGGCCAAGATAATTTAATAAATTTGAGGTTTGGAACAACATGGTTTCTTTTCTTATTTAAGGGGAAACAAGTCAAACAACTAAGTGATTTACTGTTACATTCAACCCAACCAAAATACATATAAAATCGGCACTCAACTTTCCTTACATGAAGATAGCATTCAGAAAAAAAAATAATAATAATTTAGTGTTCTCAATAATCAAGTTAATACTTTGTTTTTGCTTAGATGCCACTGACTCACTGTAATACTTTTACTAAACATTTACATCCATATATTACTTGTAAAAAAGATTAATCATCATGCTTTGCAACTTGCATCTAACATGACCAAATACCGTTCCTCTATACCGAAATTGCTTAACAATCTAAATATTTTTTTTCCACACAAAGATCCAAATGTGGCAGAAAGTCTAATAGACACATTGCTATGATTAATATGAATTGGTGGATAGTCAGAAATCATGGTAAAGAATTGCGCACATTACATGATCATTGTGAAATGTATGATATATACTCCATATAATCATGTACGCAATTTAATTCAGAGAAGCCAAGAGCTAATGAGTAAACTGTTAAGATTTATGTAGTAAAAAAGGGAGGCTCAAATCATCTTTCATCTTATATGCCCTCAGACTTGTCAGAATAAGCTTCTATGTTAATCAAGACAGTGAATGCAATTATGTTGATTAGCATTTAGCAAACTGACAAAAAAAATCAAAAATTGGATTTGCATGCGTACATTTAGGTGACAAATTTAGTGTCTTTCAATCCCAAAGCACAAGGATTCAAACCTATTTAGGTTTTTCATTCAGACCAACCAAACTTGTGCAGAAAGAAAACCCGTAGAAGTTTAAAGATTTCAAATCATTGTGTTTGGTTTCAAGTTACAACGTTTCATGATCTATTTAGCATAAAAATTTCAATTTCTAATTACCCCCAAAAACAGTACGACGAAGAAATGTTACAAATTAATGCTAAAAAACCGTAATTATCGGCTTTCAAAAATCAGTATATCAATGCACAAATCGAACAATCCATTAACAAACATCATGAAGGTGATCAAATCAGAACCAGCAACCCTAAAACAACAAAAACCCCATCACCAGCGAACGATTCAAGAATCAAATAAGTACAAAATTTAGCAAATTAACAACAAATAAGAAGAAACAGAGATCATATGAGCAGAAACTAACCTTGAAGATGACCGACAAAAAGGTGCGACTGTAACATTTGGAGGGTTTACTCGCTGAAATCAATCGGGGGAGAAGACTTGAT
Organism: Mikania micrantha; assembly: GCA_009363875.1. Lineage (NCBI taxonomy): Eukaryota > Viridiplantae > Streptophyta > Magnoliopsida > Asterales > Asteraceae > Mikania > Mikania micrantha. Next base: position 14,068,204 of record CM018693.1, on the reverse strand, counting down.
AGAGGTTCCAGACGATGACACGCTACTTTTCTCGTTAGTATTTAACTATTTATTATATTATAAATTATAATATAATATATTGCAAGTCATTTTCTTTACGTTTATTATTTATAAGATTAAGATGTGTAAAGTCGTGACTTTCGTGAATTAAATAACCAAAAAATTTAAGATATAAATTATAAAATAATAAAATAATTTTTTTAATGATAATTGAAATTTTAATTTCCAAATATAATCTTTTAGCATTTAATATTAAAATTATTATTATATGTTTAAATTTTTATTATATGTTTAAAAATATATTTATTGATATTATTATTTAATAAGAAAGATAAAACGAAAAAAATAAGAGAAAATTCCCAAAATGTCCAATATGACTTAAACTTTTCCTAAAATGTGCTATTTGACTTTTCAATTACTCAAAATGTCCACACTTTTTATGGCTGCCGCCCATAAAATAAACCAATCAAAATAAGCCTGAACCTAGTTTATGGGCACCCCTACCTAGTTTATGGGCGTCCCGCCCGTGAAATTTATGGACGTCCCGTCCACACATGTTATAGTTTATGGGCGTCCTGTCCGTGAAGTTTCCACCCGTGGCAAAAAATTCAATTTTATGAGCGTGGTTCAGGTTTTATGGGCGCCGACGCCTATAGTGGACACATGATTTATTTTAATTGGTTTATTTTATGGGTAGCGCCCGTATATCAATGGACGACAACGCCTGTAAATGATGTGGATATTTTGAGGAAAGTTTTGATCAAAATAGACATTTTAGAGATTGACTCAAAAAAATAAAGGGTAAAATGTAACAAAGAATGTTTATGTTATTCATTTAATAGCAGATAAAAACAGAAAAACAAAACATGCTTAAATTGAATGAAAAATAACATGTATTATAATAAATGTAACGGAATCATAAAACGAATGATATAACACGAATATAGAAAATGAAAATATGACATTGACTCGTATATTTATGGCAGAGGAATAATTTGGATGGTTATAATAATATTTATTACTTTTTATTAACTCACTTAATCTTGTTATTTATTTATAAGCTATTTAAAATACCTCGTATTACACCATATTAGACCAATAAAGTTTTTAACAGTTATTATACATAAAACAAATAAAAGAAATATTTAAAAAAAATATTATATATTAAAATATTCATAAACTATATATTAACATAGAAAATAATAAATTATTATTTAAAAATGTAATTTTTAATATCATTATTATTTAATATAGTTATTTAAATAAAATAAAAAATGAGAAAATAAAGTAAGAAATTATCAGTTAATGACACGCAGTGGGTTCACACGATTGATACCTTAGCCGTTCAAAAAAAAATAGTTGGTTTTTGTTTATTTCAGTTTTAAAAATAGTTATTTTCTATTATTTAAATTCAAAAAGTATGTTTTTATTTATTATATTTGAATAAGCAATCATATCTAATGTTTTAAGCTTAAAAATTTAAGACTACAAAGTAACTTTAATGACAAAAATAAATAAACCAACATATCTCTCTAAACTTTAAAAACATGTATATAAATTGATAACATCAAATAAAAAACTGCTGAGTATGTGTTTTAAATTTAAGGATTATTCTCACCATAGTTAACGTTTTTATATTATGTATACTTACAATTCTTTATCATGATAAAATCTTTATGATTTTTTATTAAAACTTTTCTTTGTACATTAATTTTGTTCCTGTTTGCAATTCTAATCAAACGGAATCATGCCCATTTGCTTGGCAGTTGCAACTCCAATTCGACTCCCAACTCTAGGCCTAAAGAAAAGCAGAAACAAAAATTTTGAATTTGGTTAGTGTTTATTTAAAAGGGATCAAATCAAAAAAAAAAAAATTGTAAAATTAAACCCGTTAAACAAATGATATTTTGGTTATTTCACCCTTAATTAACAAAAACTTGTTTAGCGGTGTCAATTATGTGAATTGATAAAGTAAAAAAAATGAAACTAAAATGTAACAAGGGAAATAAATGATAATGAAAATATGCATATATTTTACATAATAAATTATTAACCATATTAACAAATGTTCATAAAACTATCACGAATCTAGTTTATCCAACCTCTTTCAACCGGTACAAAATATGACACATATTCCATAAAAGTTATTTTGAATTCTTTATTGGCCATGAGATTTTGTAATATTGATAAATGATTCACAGAACCATAAAAGATAACAATAAATCATATATCATTTGACTTGTTATATGACATTTTGGATCTTGTAATAAACTATTTTGTCTAACAAATTACGTACGAATTCATTTAGTAAGTTATCATCAAAACTACCCTCAATATTAAAAGTATCTCGCCTATAATATATATCATAATATGATTTTTTTAATGTTTTTAAAATTTACAATCTATTATATTTTCAATGAATCTTAAGACTTACATTGACAAACAATAATGTGTTGATATAGTGAAAAATAAGGTGAACACCATCCAAAGAACATCGGTATCCTTATATATCTTATACTAGGTTAAATCATGTGTGTTACATGGGTCGAAAATTGAAATGATATGTACTTTACAATAAAACTTGTTTTATAAAGGTTGTTTTTATGAGAACTTGTTTTTACAAAACATTCACTTTTCCTAAAATTACAAATTTAAAAATAATAAATTTTTTTATGAAAGCAAGTATTTTTTTAGAAAAAATTAACATTTTGTAAACATTTTTAAGTGTGTTTTTAATAAAAAAAATATTTCATTTCTAATTTATTAAAACTATTTTTTAATATGTAAAAGGTATCTAATATCATTAGTCATTAGATTTATAATTATTTAATAAATTAGAGAATATAATTATAATTGTCATTTAATTTGAGAGAAAATGAATTAGAGTATAAAAAAATGGTATGTGGCAAAAATGATCTAATAAATTGACATGTGTCAAAAAATATTTATTTTTTATAATGGTAAGATAGGTTTCGATATTCATAATCGAATCACTGTAACTTTATATTTATTTATGTAATTAATCATGCTTTGAATTTCCATATATTATTTCTATAAATTTCGTTTCACTAACTAGGATAAAATGATCAGATGTCCCTCTCATTATTACAACCTTCTTTTTTGATGTCAAATACCAGAAGCTACATGAAAATTTTCATTGGATCTCGGTTGTTCTTAACAGCGGTGGCTATTCATTTAAGTCTAGGTAGATTTGCCATTCTACACCGTTTTAGGTGAGTTCGGACTCAATCATTGACCGGAGATTGGGACAGAGCGGATGGCAACTAGCTAACTTCTTCCTGTCATTCATACAGATATGATTGAAGATATTACAGTAACATACGAGACATAAAAAAATTTCATTTATTTCCTCTAATTATACTAGCAACACATAAGTTATCTATAAGTTTCAAATGTATAACTTCTTCCTGTCATTCGTACAGATATGATTGAAGATATTACAGTAACATACGAGACATAAAAAAATTTCATTTATTTCCTCTAATTATACTTGCAACGCATAAGTTATCTATAAGTTTCAAATGTATATATTTTAATTATAACGGCCTGTAAGCTATGTTTGATTAGTATTAAATTACTATATATACAATTGACAACTGCAAATCATTATAAGTGACACGGTTGTGTTATTTTTAAATGCGGTTTGTGACTACGTATTTTTTTCCCCTCGGTTAGTGTTGTATTTTTAGTGGCGATGTGTGAATTATTATAGGATTTTTTTAATTCCTCAAATGTATTATTACTGCATATACATTTTACGAAAATCTATGAAGGGTATTAGTAATATTATAATATAATTACTATGTTTCCCATTTACTTTAAAGTCATATCAAGTACGTTGACTTGATATGGTACACAGAGGTTAGACACGATCATACCAGATGCTGGAAACCCCTTGAATGTGTAAATCATTGACCTGTTGGTAAAAAACTCGAGATTAAGCTAAAGATTAAATTGCCCGGGCTCCAACCTCTCCGTCAAAAACTAGGATGACTTTTAACATCAACTAAGGGCCGTGTTTTTGTCAAAATTGCAAACCACCATCGTAGAAAGTCTTCCATGCGGTACGAGAAACAGGCACAACGGCCACCGTTGTCCGGTCTATCTACCGATAACGACGACGGTGATTGGCGGATTCCGGAAAAAGCTCATGTAGCGTCAAGTGGTGGACTGCGGTGGTTGGCGGTTTCGGTAATGACAGTTGATGGATTTCTACGTATATCGGGTTTCGGTAATGACAGTTGATGGATTTCTACGTATATCGGGTTTAACCCGAGTGTTTGTGACGAAGTTTGGAGTATTCAAATAACAGGTACGAGTACAAATGACCGTGTGTGCGGTGGTTCGTTTAACCACGTCGATGCGAACCAATTCCTCAACGAACGGGGTTGTGATTCAATTCGACATGGTGCCAAGTAGTTGATAATCCGAAATAGGATTACTGTGAAAACAAATCTTTCTATAAAATTAAACAGCTACGATTTGTTTGAATGGTTAATGTGATTAACAGGCATGTGTCTAGACTCGAGTCACAACGCGGTGCTGAGATTATGGAAACGGGTCGTATTGTGCCAATCAATCAATCATACCAGAAATTCAATATGGCTATTTGTAACGGTTATTGGGATGGATTTATAACGGTTATGAAACTTTATGATGCTCTACATAGGAACGGTTAATGAGCGTTAAACATTTAGTTAATGTATTGAACGAGTTAAATGGAAATGGAAACTCTTGTGTGTAGATGAAATCCTACATACAAGGTGTTTGTGAAAATACTTCAATGAAGCTTTTCAAGCTAAATGGGATGTGAATTGGGGGAAATTGCATAGATACAATGTGTGGTGAATGGGTCCAATGGGTTATATCTAGATACACTTAATAAGGAAATGAAGTTGGATTATGCATCTTAAGTTGAACTTTTGGTAAGTATCTAGTGGTCAAACTAGAAAGTGAAAGTGTGAGTGGGAATCAATGATCTATTTATGGACCCAACCAATCCTACGGGCCAAGGTGAGTAACCCCTCACCCCCACCCCGTCAATAATTGAATGCATGCATGTATAGCAATGTGTTTACAAGAACTATGTTTGATGAATGTATGATGTTCCACAATGATATTCAACCTCAATTCTATAAAATTTTACAAATCTACATGTTTCTAACAACTTCAACATGCTGTTTGTTAAAATTTCTAAGATTAGATAATATATTGATGTATTAGGTCAAGATGCTTCACCCCATTTACGGTGCACACATATAATGTATATATATGCGGGCCCTCAAGTTGTCAAAGTAAAATTGCTCTAATTTTAACGTTATTTTACTTATTTTGTGAAAACAACGTTAAAAATGTTGGGATGATCAACTTCAAACGATAACTTTGAAACAAGGACTCCTTCGGAGCAGCCTCTATATCCCAACTGGGATAGGGGTAAGGTTTGTGTCTATCCTTTCCCCCCAGACCCTACTGAAAAGTGGGAATATACTGGGTAAGTTTGTTTGTTTGTTAGGTCAAGATGCAAATAATTGGGTTTGGGTAATCCGTTAGGCACTTATGTTATACGTGTCCCGAACCCACAAAAAAAAAAAGTTAATGTTAGATTAAATGGATCTTGTTTGGGTTCAGGTAAGGTTGGACCCATCAACCTGTGAAGTGGCCCCATTTAGCATGTGTACAGAAAGTTAATTCATTGTTTACACGTGAAAATGAAATCATAGAATTCAATATAGACGCAAACATAACTGTGTTTGACATGATATTATCTGGTATCAAAACTTGGTCTGAACTAACACATTGTCACCAAACAAAAATGTGAATTAACCAAAACACAGAAGCTGCCATTGCTGAAACCGCAATCAGATCGGTTTTCGCATTGTTTGGTAGTGAAGGGTATGCCTCAGGAGGAGGAAGCATGCATTCTTCCCCATTAAAGTACACTTTCCTAGGAAAAGCCCATCCCTGCTTAAATGTAAAAGTGTTCTTGTCCTTCTGCAAAAGCAGCTCTGACTGCACATTTCCAAATGGCCCAGCTTCCATTAACAAGTCATTATAAAACTTCATTCCATAAAACATTCCAGTGTCATCTGTGCATCATGAAAGAAGTTCACAGGTCAGTAAATTTGATTTAGAAATGAGGATTTACATTTTAAACTCACTTATGGATTGATAGGGAACCAGAGGCTTGTAATCAAAGCTAAAAACTTGGGTCACATTGTTCAGATTTGGGTGTTGTGCTACGAGAGTCCATTGTGTATAATTGAGTTTATAGTTGAAGTTAGTGACAGCCATCTTTACGCGCCAGTAATCTTTATAATTTTGCTTCACGTGCCAGTGCACCCGTATGGGGCACATATGATGTGTGCATTGTAGCAATGGTTCGTTATCTTTTCTTGGTGTGTTGATCCCAACCGAGGTTGCCTGCTTTGAACCACTCCTACATGTTTTGATCGGGTGATAACTTACAGTAATCGTATCAATCATCAAATGAAACTGTTTACAAGTCATTTTGTGTGCGTTTGATAGATGAATGCTTACTTGATACATTTGTCTTTGTTGTGGCAGCCACATGAACATGCTGGGCATGGAGTGATGGTTTCATTGTAGAAGGAAGAAAAAGATACACAACAGCTTGGATGCTTGGATACCAAAAACTGCGAGTAAGTGCACGTCACGTTCCATGTCACTGTGTTCAAATAATAGTTAACTAACGAATTTGGACTTGAAGAAATAGTGATAGGATTGTTAAAGAGGGATAGAATTGAAATTTACTTAAAGCTTGAGTCTTTCGTCTACGATCGGGAGTGAAATAGACGGTAGAAGGCACGATTGTAGCAGGGCCACAAGTGTAGCCAGGGCCTGGTGCCAACAAAGTGAAGTTCTTGGGCAGTTTAACGGTTTTATTTGAAGTGCCAGCAAGGCCAACGCTGACTTGAAAAGATGAAACAGCAGCAGAGGGATCTTGACCCCATGAAGACACCACACCACCTTTACAACAATTAGAGATCTGCTGGTTATAAGGAACCCCAGGAAGCAAGTCAACAACCACTGGGTTCCTCTTGCAACAGTGCGGTGTGTTTCCGCCTTTGAACTTGGAACAATCACCTTGTTCAGTAGTTTGGGCTCCCACCATCGACCAAATCACTTCTTTCTTAGCCCAGTTCCATCCCAGGGTCCACCCAGGACTCATTATATGCCTATACATTTGGAAATTGTTCATGGTAACCAATGCCTGCAACATGCTTAATTTGTTACAAAACATGTAAACTTTACGACTCAACCTGGCTCACAAGCTACACCAGATCAGCAACTCGTGAAAAGCTTGATTCAAGTTAAGCTCTAGCCCAAGCTCAAGGTTTTTATTGAAGCTCGATTAATAAACAAGCCTAAGCCCATGTTTCACTTGTCAAGCTCGAGAGCGTAAGCATGTTATAAATAATTTTTATTTGATATATTCAAAATATATAGCTGTTATTATTTATAAAATTATGATGAAAATAACTGAATAAAATATATTATGGTATATATACAAATTTCAAAAAATTATCAATGTATATAAAATATTTATTTATAAATTTATATAAATAAAATAGTTGAATAATTAATAAAATTTCGAGCTTGAGTTTGAAAAACTAGTCAATGTGCCAAGTAAGTTTTAGGATCGTTTAATTATTTTTTTTTGAACGGCTTGGTACAACGACACCCAAGACGGGATTTCAACCGTCTCCTCGGATTTGACGCTCTGGGCGCGTATGCCCGAGCCCACCCCAGGAGGAACCCCACAACTAGGTAAACCCCCTGACCTTGCTTCAGCAAATATGCCTCAGCCCGGATTCGAACCCAAGACCTCCCATAGGGAAGTCAAGAGGTGAATTTTGATTGTGTTTTCTTCATATAAAGTAATAAATTTTGAAAAAGTTTATAAGGAAACAAGTTTAATGAATTAAATGAGTTGAAAGGTGTACAAAGTTTACAATTGATACATAAAAGCTCCTAAATTATTTTATTCATTGTCGACTAAAAGTATATCTGTCGGGTCAACACAACCCGGTCAATGTGACCAGCACCAAAAAGATGCACGTTTTGACCCATACCGATCTTGAACCCGACCCAAATCCCCAAACTTTCCCACTTTGCCAACAAGCATAATCGCTACAAGAAGCTCACCACATAACCATCTGGGGTCCAAGAGATGACATCCCATTTGATTGTTATGTTCCCGAAAGGATCTAGCGGGTCGAATGCCACTGAAACAATAATATGAAACTATTAAACTATCTGTACTTCTTATACTATATATAATTATTCATCAAAAAAATTATTAATTTAATTAATTTAGTATACCTGAGTTTTGAGAATACACCAAAAGAAGAAGAACCCATATGCTGAACTTAAAAACCATTTTCATTATGCAGCAACTGAAGACCCTCATTGCTGCATTAATAAGGTGCAGAATGCGAAGATATCTTACCTAACAGTTGTTACATGCCTACATAGATTGTTCTTATTAACCAATGATTTTGCAACTTGCTGAAATATGAAGCAAAGGTGTGACAATAAAGTTACACTTACAAAGAGTTTAGAGTGATGGCAACTCATCACCTCATATTTATTTACACGAATTTGACTGTTCACCGTTAACACTAACACTAAGCAGAGCCGAGTCAGGGTAGGCTTGGGCTTGGCTTATTTAGAGACCGAGCTAGTTCATTTATTTTAATTAGCTGAAACGAGTTGTGCTAAGCCAACTCATGAGCCAACACGTTTATTTTTAAAAGTAATTTTTTGTATTTGTTTATTTTAGCTCGTTAATTCAATGATAGAAGAAAGATAGTTCATGCATGACCTATGGTCGTCTTTGTATTTTAGGTTTATTTTATTCATTGGAATATGCTAAAATGATTATGTAGTTATGGTCTATTTGAATATTAGACTAATAATGAAATTTTTACATTTTTATAATTCTGAGTTATAATTATATAAATTATGATTATGTGGTAGTGATCTATTTAAGCACTCTTTTTTCTGTCCATAATGCTAATTTTTCGACCGAAATTTTATCTTTTGTTTTAAGTATTGGTTTTGCCTCCTCGCTTCAAGAAAATAACATATATTGTGGTTCCTGTAAATTTACGCCCTCCTTTCAAAACGTTCAAGTTCATTACTGGAGACACAAGACCTAGCTAACGAGTTCCACGAGCCCACAAGCCAAGGTAACCTAGAATAAGGCTCAACTAGTTTAGAAACAATTTTTTTAAGGGATCTTTGAGCGAGCTAGCAAGCCAACGAGCAACAAGTTTTTTCAACAGCTCTAATGAAATATGAAGGTTGAATATTCATGATTTATTCGAGAAAAATGATAAGATCAAATAAGTCTGATAGTATGAACCTTCAATTCAAACATTGAAATTCTCGGATAGCCGTGAGAAATTCGGCTCGCCCCATTTCCCGATTTTATGCAGGTGTAGGACGAAAACACTGCCTAGTACCATAAAAAATGCTAACAAATGGTTTATGGGTATTTTCTCATCTTGTAGCTTATTTATAAATTTTCTAAGATTTGAAGAAGATGAGAAATGCATGTTTAGAAAATAAACATAAAAAAATGTTGATATGTTGATATTAAAAAAAAAAAAAAAGAGCTTAGGGATGAAAAAGATGGTTCATCTAGCTTTAACATTGGATGAAAGATGGGGTTAGAAAAAATGAAGGATGGTGATGATGTCTATAAATAATTAAATATAGATAAAAAATAAAAAATAAAATATGTGTATAATTAATGGCGTCACTTAATCGTGTTGCTTTAAATTAGGTTAGGGGATTCTACATTTTAATTCTTGTAACTTGAGAGAATCACGTGCTTCAATCCTTCCACATCTTTATATTTGAATTTCATACTTAATACTATTTCTTTTTTTTTTTTTATTATTTGTAACAGTTTAACTCTTTAAATAAAACTTAGGGAAAACTGCATAAACCAGCCACAAACTAAGCCACTAAACATATTTCTTTGGTCTGCTAGATAATGCATATTTTTAAAACAATTATTAATTTTAACCGCTGCGCGTAGTGGCTCGAATTTATATTTTCCATTGAAACGTATTTGTCTATTATTCAACTCGTTTCCTAACAAAATTTATGCCAAAACACATACAAACAATAAATGTACATAAAGTACGCACGAAAACGTATAACATTTGACATGATTAAAGTGACATTCTACAAAGTTTGAGGATAATACTTAAAAGTTTATAAATGAAACCTGAAAGTTCTGAAAGTTGAAGAATTAGAAATTTTATGAATGAAACCTAAAAGCTTATGAGTGAAACTTAAAAGTTTCAACATTTAATATAGAGTTAAACTCTAACTCTAAAAACCAGAGCAACTCAAAGCTAGAAATGGGCAAAAAACCAGAACTGATGGGAATGGATGGTTTAGGGTTCTTAAAAAAATCGTAACCAAAATCGGAAAAACCGTAACCAGGAAAACCGGAACCAGTTCCACCTTTACCTGGCCAAAACCCAAACCGAAACCGGTTGGATCCGGTTAAAAACTAGAAGCGCCAGAACATGTTTTTGACGTTGTTGACCGGAACACTTTCAAAAAACGGTTTGCTCACCTCTAGTCAAAATGATATTATACAAAGTTTATGAGTGAATTGTAAAAATTGTAGTATAAATACTAAGGTTGTATTAAACAGAAAAACAAAATAAAACAAAGAAAGAAAAATAAAGGACCAAAGTAGAATAATAAAAAATAAAATAAAACAAAATTAAGAAAAATTAAAAAAAATAAATGAAACTTTCATTTATTCCAGAGACCGAAACACAAATAAAGGGAAATTAGAAAAAATAAAATAGAGAAACCAATACAAATGTCCAAAATGTAATAACAAGCTAAAAGGTTAAAAAACAAAAGATTAGATTAAGAACCAATACGAATTTAAATTAATTTTAAGAAGTTAAGTTTAATAAAGAAAAAAAAATTATATCACCTCCCGATTTTAGTTTTAGCATAATTTCAATAGTCAAAGGCCAAACTTAATCTTGAGATTTCTGAAGATGCCAAAGGAATATGTTAGGTGGTGTAGCTTAATTGATGGTAGGTTAAGGTATCATACAAATTAAATGGGCTTATCGCATACTATTAATCTAGGTAGGCCTTTAGGCATCCCTCGCAAGTATAGCATAAAGCTATGATGCTTGATGCCTTGATCTAAAAAACTTACACTATAAAGTTTGTCTAAATCTTTAACACTATAAAGTTTGTCTAAATCTTTCGTCCGTGTCATTAATAAAAAAAGTATTCCAACATCAAGTAAAGGTGAAGCAAAAACGCAGAAGATATATGTAATTATTTATAAAGAGAGAATCTTAAATAAACTTTCGCTTTCAATAATATGAATGCTCTAATATTTCAGATTCAAAACGATAAAATAAATAACCTAGATGTTCTAATGACAGCGTTCACCATTTTTTTATAGATGATAACCCAAACGGTTGGGGCCTTAAAAATTTGAGAGCCCTAGGCCTTTGCATATATTATTCTTAAGTAAATCCGGCCCAACATACTACAAACATAGATCATACATAAATAGTTACATACATGCTACATATACTTGAGTACACAATCATATAAAGTGACATTTACGTTGTGTCAATAATAGGTCTTCTATATCATAATAATCATGGACAAGAGCCTCATATATAAATTTAGTACTCAATGATAACTACTTAATCTTGATGCAAATTCGTTTATAAAGAAGATGTTTTTCTTCTTTCATTCATAATTTTCAAACTAATATTACACACGTGTGCCAATGAGTCCTAGATTAATTAGTTTGTAATAAGACAGCCCTATTTCTTTTCAATGTGTAAGTCTCATTTGAAAAAAAAAAAAAAAAAAAAAAATTCTAGGTGAGCCAGGGATTCTACCACATTGGGTCTTTGGACGGGGTGTTTCCTTAGGAACAGTTGACATGATAGATCACCAGTGTTGTCTGCGTTTCATAAGCGATTTTTCGCCCTTAGCTTTACCCAGGTGACCGGATCAAAATGCATCCGCTGGTGGTTAAAAAATTGTATGTACACACACTACGCACTTGCTATATCATCTTTAAAAATTAAGGTGAAAACATTATAATTGATTATATTTCTATATAATAGTATTTTGCTAGTACTTAAATATTTTATTTAAATTTATGCCTCAAAGCAAACTTCAATTTTCGAGAAGAGTATACGTACGCTCTATATCTAGCCTTTGAGGAACCAATAGTATTAACCAGTTATCGTGTAGCATTTTATTTTTGACATATTGTTTCAAATTCTTTTGTAATTTTAGTGTCATTTGAAACCTAAATTTTGTAATACTTGATAAATATTTTTTAACTATTTATTATTTATAAAGACAAATTATAACAATATAATTATACCATCATCGCAACATCACTTGTTAGGAGTGCGTAAATTTGTAGATGGTGTATCAACAAGAATTCACTTGAGCGTTGAGCTCTCTGAATTTTCACAATTCAGTGTCATAAACAATTTTTCTTTTTCTTTTTTATTTTTATTTTTAGAAAAATATTAATATAGGATGTGTTTTTGGTTAATCTGATTCGCACGAGAAGAAACTTGATGCAAAAATTGTATTTTCGTTAGTAAATACACATCCAATGTAAGACATATTTGTAATAAGAACATACATATATATGCAACTATACATGTTAAGAATATATAAACGTAATTAATTAAAGATATGAAAATATTTGCTTTATCACACTCCAATGTCTTCTTGTAACGCAACAGATGTGTTAGAAAAGTCTGTATATGAAACCGAATTCAAAATATCCGGAATTTCAAACCCAAGATAACCAAAAATTTGGATATCAAGAATTTCGGATATCTGAAAATCGGATTTGGATTCAAGTACCTACTTTAAAATATTTCAGATATCTGAACTGTCGAATTGGTTTTTATTTTATTCGGATAGTTTTAGGATATTCCAAAGAATTTTTCGAATGTCTGAAATATGTTTTAATTTTTTTTTAACTTTTTAAAAATTTTTATGTAATTAATTTTATTATTCTAAATTCAGAAATTCAAAATTTTAAATCTTGAAATTCACTATTTAAAATTTAGATATTTGAACTACCCGATACTCAATTTTAAACAATACTATAACATAATTTGTAACGCCCTGAAATAATTTATTACTTGCTGGTTTAATTTAGACATTACACACAATAAAACCTTTTTAAAAATTCTTATGATTTTATTTCAATACATGTTTAAAACACATTCCTATAGTGAAATACTAAAACCCATTACAACAAAACAAAAAAAAATAAAAATAAAAACAATAATTTAACCTTTTTAGTTATAAAAAAGTTAAATTAGTTAAAACTAAATTAGACCTAATGCAATTTTTTGTTACATAATACAACCTTTTTTTAATGCAATAGTTTTAAGTATAACCTTTTAGAGAAAAAAATTGTTTTATGCAACACATATAATATTATTTTAGGCTAATGCAACTCTATGTAACTTATTTGTAATGAAATAAATATTGTATTTCGAAATGGTAATAGTTTCCCGTTATATGAGAAAGACGGTGTATCAACTGAACTCCTATAGACTCAAGAGAAGCAGTAGGCCTTACTGAGCCCCAGAACGAGGGACGCATCATAACAATTTTAAGCTTATTTTTTAACAATAACAATAGAAATCAATAAGATGCCATGTTGTCACATAGCCCATATAAACTCTACATTAGCTCACTTAGACATACTCTGAAACATGAAGTTAGTAGCTTTATTGGTGGATACAGTTTAAGCTTTCATAATCTTTGTGAAATTAAGCATTAAATTTCACCATAATTAAGCACTTTATCAAACGTTTAATTATGACATCCACATACATCAACTCATCACATAACTTGACACCATATTCGTGCAAATAATCACACCACAGTAAGACCTTTATCATCATCATCATCACCAAATTAAGTGATATTATGCTTGGCAAAATGGGCGGGTTGGGTAACGGGTCAGAATGTGTTCGGGTCATAATGTGTGTGGGTTAGAACGAGTTATAAGCAAAATCAATTTGGGTCTAAATGGATTGTTCTTAATAAACATCAATTTCGTTTAACTTAAGATGTGTTATAAGTAAACAAATATTCTATTTGGATAATTTTTAATGATTTTCTCATCAAATATGTTATTAATAATTCTTAAATGTTTGAATCTATTGCATTTATATAGTTTTTTGGTTACCCATCTTGACCCGCATTTTGTTTAAGTGCTACCCATCTCAGCCCATTCAATATTATGATGTTACCCTTTTCAACCCATTATACTACAATTGTTTACCTAAACCAGCTCATTTCCTTTAATATGGGTAAAAATTGCCACCTTTAAGTGATATATTAGTTATTAAAGAATGCATATCTTAAACCATTCCCTCACGACATGTATAATTCACCAATAAAGTACCTCACTTCTTTGTTACCATCTTTCTTTCTTTAAATCATGGTTTATTAATTAATTAAAGCATGATTAAAACCCACCATTTACTCTTGGAAAGCATAGAACACAAAACTAAATTAGCCCGGTTTTTCTGGGTTATTTGACAAGTCTTTGACTCCAATCAACTTGGCCCGTCAGGAGTAGGGGTGTTCACGGTTCGGTTCTAAACCGCCCAAACCGGTCATCGGTTCGGTTTCACGGTCGGTTTTTTATTCAAACATTTGGTCGGTCGGTTTCAAAAGTTTAAAACCGTAATGAACTGTTTGGTTTATGGTTTTCACAAAAAACCGGTCGCAAAAAACCAAACCGGACCGGACCATGTGTATATATATAATGTTTTTTTTTATTTTGATTTTCATATGTGTTTAGATGTGTAATTGTATGTATTATTTAATTAAGTTGTTAGTTGTTTGGTTAGTACTTAAAATTTTATAACTTTGGAAATTAAGTTGTTTGTTTTTGGACCGCATGTTTTTTGGACATTTATTTTTTTGGCATTATGTACTCTTATTTGGAAAACAGTTTTCATAATGTTTTTTCATATGAGGTCATATTTACGGTGTTTTTGAATAGTAGGTTGTATATTTGATGGCTTTGTAATGTTTTTTTGATAGTAGTTATTTTTCGCTACTTGCATTTTATACAAGTTTTGTAATGTTTGTTTCACATGTTGTAGTTTTGGACAAGTTAGTGACGTAAGGTTTTTTTTTTCAGAAGTAGGTTTTCTTTTATTTTTTAACAGGCCCAAACCGCAAACCAAACCGGAACAAAACCGTTGATAACGGTTCGGTTTGATTCGGTTTTTATTTTCAACGGTTCGGTCTTGGTTTTCAATATTCAAAAACCGTTATTAACGGTTCGGTTTATAGTTTAACCTTAAAACCGTAAAAACCGGACCGTGAACACCCCTAGTCAGGAGGGTTAGGTGGAGCCTCCGCTGCAATCACAGCATAGGGGAGCCTCTCAGATGCCACTGAAAAATGCACCACTGCAATTGTAGCATGAGTGTAAGGCTGAGTTTTCGATACTCAGTCACTGCACTCTGAGGCAACCGTCTTGCCGTTGCATCAACCGTCGTTCTAAAAAATATATATATATATCAAAGGTTTAGCTCATTAGTTCGGGTTTGAACCCCTCGAAACCACCATCTCTCTATTGCTAACACCCATCAGCAACCCTTACAACCATTGCTTCCCTAGTGTCATTTTTTTCGGCTGATCGCCTTGCATCATGGCATTTGACACACAGAGAAACAAACTAGTTTGAACGAACTCTTTTTTAATATTCAATTGATTATTGTTTCTGTTTTCATTGTTCGATCTTGGTAAAAAGATCTTGCATGGGAGACTGATCGAATCACTTTTTTTAGTATTTAATTGGTTCTCCTTTCACATGATTCAAATGAATATTATTTAAATCAACAAATTCGAGATTCAAATAAGATGAATGTCCAAATTTTATTTTAAAAAATTGTTCCGTATTATACAATATACAAATTGTACCAAAATCAATCAAGTTTCTCATCATGCTAACAAATTTTAACTTTTAATTTAAAATTGTACCTAAAGAACTTTCGAAGACAACTGGATTTTATTACATATAATGCATATTAGGTTATTTGTGTATCAGTATTACTAGTTTTGATTTTAAATTAGCCTTTATTGAGGTCATTAAAATTTCATGAGGTGATAGGTTTATAAAGGCTTTAGGCTTGGACGGAAGTTGGTGACAAGAAGAGCTAAGAATAGGGGCCAGTTTCGTTAAACATTGTTTAGGCCTATGTTTAAAGTTCCTTGGTTGTTAAGTATTACTCGTAATTAGTCTCTATAAATACCTATGCATGCACTCATAATCTTTGACCACTTAAGTAATAAGAAGAAACCATAGTTGTAGCATGTCGACTTATATCGTCTCGATCAAACCACGTTAAATCTTCATGTGTTTTATTTTTTATTTTTTTGTTTTCTTTTATGCGATTAATCGTCATGTGTTGTCTTGATTTTGTGTACACTTATGTTTCTAACAAATAGTATCAGAGCTTAGAATCTTGTTTACTTTTTACGGTTCCCTCTATTCTTCATAAAAATTTTTGTAGACCATACTCGTTTGTAAACATGGATTGCACAGAGGTAATTTTTAGAAGTTTGGAGAAACATGTTCGAAGTTAAAGATCAAAGGAAGCAATTCATGTTAATTTGGTTTGTTTGGCCATTGTTGTCAAACTCGCGATGTTATTTTTTACTAATATTATTTGTATTAAGTTACTTTCTTTTAATTATTATACCACAATATATATATATACAACATAATAATATTTTGGGTCAATTTCACTTTTAGTCCTTTATGTTTATATAAATTATTAGAGATAGTCCTTTATCATTCGAAATTGCAAAATTAGTCCTTTATGTTTCCTAACATTACAACCACGGTCCTTCTCTGTTAACTTCGTTAAATATTAAAGGAAAGGATGGTAAAAATGTCTTTTCCATCTGCTCATCCAACTTTTAATCACTTAACTCCGTCCACAGCCATGGCAACCAACATCGCCCACTACCAGAACCACTAGATCTAGAAATCACCATTGTCTCCACCAAACACCTCAAAAACGTCAACTAGCGAAACGGAGATCTAACACGTACGTCATCTTCTGGCTCGACCCAGATGTTCGGCTTGCAACGAAATCCAATGACTCCAACTCCACCAAACCGGTATGGAATGAATGCTTCATCATCCATGTTTCCTCATCTTTGGTGGTCCTAACCCTCGAGATCTTCCACCCCAAACTGTTAGACACACTGAATCCCTTAGTCAGAACCCTACGTATCCTAATCGACGACTTACCTAACCCTGACGACTCCACCATCATCAGAACCTTCGATCTCCAGCGTCCATCTGGTCGTCCTGACGGTAAGATACGCCTGAAACTTGAGCTCCTTGATCGCACCTTCAACCTCCGGCGTCAATCTGGTCATCCTGACGGTAAGACATTTTTTCCCTTCCTTTCCGTTAATATTTAACAAAGTTAACTATTAAAAGACCGTGTTTGCAATGTTTGAAAAGATAAAAGACGGATTTTGCAATTTCAAAAGATAAATGATTGTATCTAAAAATTTATGTAAAAATAAATGGCTAAAAGTGAAATTTAATGTAACATTTTTTTATAATAAATCCACCGTTAGTTAATATGTTTTTTTAATCTCTTCCCCCACCCATCAATGAGTACATTTTCTTGGTTCTTATTAAAGGCTTGTAAAAACCATTGCTATTAAAATACGAAATCTTTGAACCCAATGTATTGATTAAAAAAGGGTTGTACGGGCATACTTGATGGTACAAATATCAATGCACATTGTACTAGTTTACGTATATTTTCTTTGGTATTAAAATTAAAGTAGACTTCTCACATGGTTTACCTGGCTGGCTTATGTGGTCTCTTCTTTTAAAAGAATTTTTTGTGGGTTTATAATTTTTAAGTGAACACAAAAAAAGTGAGAGACAGAGCATATTATCAAAGATATACATTGGAAGTTGAGTTAACTTTGGCATTTGACACACGCCATGTTTTATGACCAATTAGAACTTTCTTAACGAATCTATCAACTTCCTTTTTATTTGAATTTTTGTATCCCAAAATCATAAGATTGCCTTTTTTTTGGCCACAAATCAATAGATTTAAATAAAGTATGACATAAGGCGTGGACACAAAAATTGAAAACCAATAACTCAACGAAATTAGATGAAAAGCAATCCACCAATGGTTATGATTAGCTTAACATTTTATGATTAGCTGATATATCGGTTTCGGTTATGAACTTATGACTATAGGTGTTTGATAAGCGAATCTAACCAAACTATGCATATCCGCTAGCGTTTACATGCAGTTTTGTGAGATGCTTGTTTGACCTATGAATTGTGCAACACAAAACTAAGCTTTCACTAT
The DNA here is from genome assembly GCA_009363875.1 of Mikania micrantha. Lineage (NCBI taxonomy): Eukaryota > Viridiplantae > Streptophyta > Magnoliopsida > Asterales > Asteraceae > Mikania > Mikania micrantha. The sequence goes on along the minus strand of CM018693.1, from coordinate 14,049,719 downwards.
CGTATCGAGATTTCATAAAATTTTTTCGCTCTTCTATATGCATCTTTCAAGCTAAGCTTTCAGACAACACGTGTCAACACACAAAAAAAACAATACTACTAATTAACACACCAAAAACAAACCTAAAAGTTTGATACACTTGAACAAAACCTAAAATACATTAAAAAAATCATGTATGGTTTTAACCGAATAATGAGATCCATAATTGAGGATTAGGCTAGCTTAAGCATAGTTGATTATCGGTTTCAACTATGGTTAAGTATTCTCTCATAATCAAGAAATTGGTTTCGATTCTTGTGAAGCATGAAAACCGAACCAAAGAGTCTTTTGCAAACCCTTATACGACATATACATTTATATAAGGTAGTGAATTGTCGAATATATTTTACATAATTTATTATATGTTTAATTGTAAACTCACACAAACCTAAACTATTTTTAAATCAACAATTTTTTGTTATAATAGGTTTTGAACATGTAGAATGATTGGTATCAATTATACAAGCTTAAGTTAACCAATAATACTTATTTGTGTCAGATGATTCAAGTTTGTATGTAGATGAAAAGAAGGCATGACGATAAATCTAACTAGGAGTCTTATTTGTCCCAATTGATGGATTTAAATATATGTTATTAGTGTTATTAGTTTTTTTGGAATGATTGTATGAAGATTTAGGACAAAAACTATAAAGAAAATAATTTTATTACCGTTAGACTACTTGTACTTTTGATAATTTATGGTTTATGGATTTTAAACTTAGTTAAACCATAAGCGTTTGTCGTCTTTTGGTTGTCCTATGCCTAAAATAAGTAGCAAAATTAGCTATTGTTTTTTCTATTATTAGTGGAGAATGAGAGCAAGGTATTGAACAATTAATAACAAATGGACACATGAATGATGACATGCTTGTTCAACGAAAATGAGTAGACATTACATAGAATCTTACGATTTGTAAGCATGTATGATAACAATCTTTTTAATTAAGTTAATTAAATTTGTATTTAATATATCAGGATGATTAGTTTTAAACCATGTACTTTATACTATTATACTATTTTAATTTAATTATAATTCGAAAACTTTAGGGAAAGCGTGTGCATGCATATGTATGTAAATGTAAATATAACCCAAAGTGATGGGACATAACAATTCGACTGGAACCACACTGTTCTCTTTTGCTCCTTCCCATCGATTTGTTTATTGACAAGTACACAAGGTTTCATGTCATCGAGCTTTTTCCTCAAACATAACTTTATCTTATTTTCCATTTTATTGTATTTTTGTTACTCTTTTTTTTCCTCATTTTATTATAACAAAAAAAATATTATTTTGGGGTGTATCAACCTTTATTATAAAAAATATATGCATTAACATAATCAAAACGTGTATCATCGTTTGATCATCTATAGTCTAGTATAATTACAATATTACATAACTCACTTTCATCAATATTCATCTTGTATCAAAAACTTCTATTTTTTGATACAAATTTGAACCATATAAGGCACACGTGTATACTTCTCCTTTAAATAAGCTGGATAATGCCAATAACATTAAACAAATATACAATTATTTTTTCGAATATGTTGGACAAATTTTGTTTCCACCTTAGGTAAAACTGTCCTTTTATGGTTATAAAATGGTTTGGTTGCATGACTACATGTACATTATAAAGCAATAAAGTCATAATTAATAGGATTCTTCTTTTCTGAGTGTTTAAAAAAGTATGATATGCATGCCATCATATTTAGAGTATATTACTAAAGTATTGTTTTTTATGGCTTTCTTTCCTTTCCTTTTCTTTCATTTGAAGGGGTTTGTTTTTAAGTTAATCTTAGATGAGGTTTGAATTCCTGATTTTTAAGATAAGTTTCAACACTCTAACTACAAATGGCCATGTCATTATACTTATATCCCCACCACCCTTGTTATCTTGTCACATTGTCATAGATAAATTAAGGGACCGTTTGTTAACATTTGAATTATTAAGCACTGAATAAATAAGATGTTTGAATGCTTAAAAACCTCTGAACCAGTAAGTGCTGAATACGTTAAGTATTTTTATTTGAACATCTGAACGACTATGCAGAGGAAAGATGCCGTTGAAGAGGAGAAGTCTTTGTTATCGGAGGTCTTCGGAGAGGAGTGGAGGTCGTCAGAGAGGTAGAGATGAGCCAACCCCTTTCATTCAGGCTCATTCAGACATATAGCCAAATCTGAAATATATAGATGCGCATTCGGACAATTTTTTTCATTAAGATGTTTGAAACAAATGATTTGAATCCGATTGATTCAGACATAACCCCATTCATACTCATTCAGACCTTATCAAACAACCACTAAATTAAATTTCAAACAAATAACAAAAATACATCAGTTGTTATTAGAAAATTAATAATTCAAATACGATATCTTTTAAGTTGCACTGCTTGGATTTTCACTTCTCATATACCGAAGCAAGTCATTTAAAGAACCATTTCTATCAAAAATTACTGTTTTTTTGATATAACATATATAAGCATACTCAAGGTTTTTTTAGATATCTTTCCAACCAAAAATTTTCAATTTTAGGGGATATAGAAAGTTATTTGAATAAAGGTTATGTTGGAATTCTAAAATAGTTAACAAAAAAAATTTAACGTCCATCCACTTAGACTATGTATGTGTGTGTTACATTCAAGTGAAGAATGAGGGCCATGCGTGTAATTTCTAATATCAAGGGACAAAACTTGTAAAAGGGACGAACGTACCACAAATGGTCCACAATGACAATCCAGATTTTTTTTTAGAATAGGTGAGTTTTTAGATGTTGAAGGATTTTAAGTGGTTTTTTTAATTCATGTGTTTGTAGTAAGTCGTAATGTGAGGAGTAACTTTCACTTTTTCTGTGCCAAAGTTGCTCGAGAGGGCAACGACTTTGGTGTAAGAAAGGTGGAAGTCGCTGACCCTATTTACGACATCAAATTCATTTAGTGTAAAGCTTAACCTACTCTGCCAAGCATGGCTGGCAGACGTCACTTCGTCAGCCTGATGTGCATTCACAATATTAAACAAATGAATTAAAAATTCATTTTTCTGACTTAGGATGAACGCTGGCATTATGCTTAAGACATGCAAGTCGGACGGGAAGTGGTATTTCTAGTGGCGGACGGGTGAGTAACGCCTAAGAACCTGCCTTTGGGAGTGGAACAACAGTTGTAAACGGCTGCTAATCATAGCCTTATCCATAATGGTTTTATAGGCTATCAAGCTGCTTTTCATCTCTTTCCCCTTCCGCTTACTGAAGAACTGAATGACATGCTAAAATAGTAAAATCCTTTCTCCGGTGGCTCGAAAGGCTACCTCTCTCCTTTTGCTTTTGGGAGTGGAACAACAGTTGTAAACAGCTGCTAATCATAGCCTTATCCATAATGGTTTTATAGGCTATCAAGCTGCTTTTCATCTCTTTCCCCTTCCGCTTACTGAAGAACTGAATGACATGCTAAAATAGTAAAATCCTTGCTCCGGTGGCTAGAAAGGCTACCTCTCTCCTTTTGCTTTTGCCATTGGAAAGTGGAAGTCGCTCCCCCATATTGCAACTTACCTAGAAATATTAAGAATAAAAAAAACACCTAAAAACATTTCACATTTAAAAAACCACATATTCCAAAAAAAAAAAAAAAAAATCTGACAATCCATGTAATTAAAAATAAAAGGCGTTACATGTGTTATGCTTTAGCAATTGATTTACATAGTGTACCGGTCACACTTTCCGGAAGAGGTAACGATAGGGAAAAAATTATTGCATTTTTGTTCATGGATAAATTTTCTAAATAAATAAATAAATTAAAATAGAAACTTTGCTCCATGGTTAATTACAAGCCACCTTACGATCAGGGTATTACACATTGACCTAAACTTGTTTATTGATTTACACTTGATTATATATAATTATTTACTTATCTATAACGATTACAAATAGTAGATATGGTCAATAATAATACTTATATACTTTAGTTCATGTCTATGGATTCATTATTAAAAAAAATGGTGAACGCCGCCATTAGACGCCCCTTACCGACCGGTCTCACGGTTAACATAAGAGATGTAATTAAATCGCGTGACTCAGGGAAAACTTGGTGGTGCCGGGCTTTGAACCCTAAGACCTTTATTATATATTCTCACCTCTTACCACTAGACCACCATCGCGAAGACATGTCTATGTATTATACAATGTTTCATCATCGTTGTTAGAACTCCCAACTCGATCATGAGTAATTATATTTGTTTACCTCGAACGATGTTTCATTACTTTGAAGTTTTAACAACATTTACATTACATTAATTATGTTAATGGTTAAACATCCCTAAGTCGTGTTAGATTGAAAATGTTCAAATGGTGTTAAGAAATTGACTAATGATCAAAGTAAGAGAAGTCTATGTACTACAACATGTTTTTATTATATTTTCCCTTAAACATGTATATCTGGACAGTAGAGGTGGCAATTTTTATCCATATCAAAGAAAATGGGTTACTTTGGGTAAACAATTGTAGTATAATGGGTTAAAATGGGTAACATCATAATGCCGAATGGGTTGAGATGGGTAGCACTTAAACACAATGTGGGTCAAGATGGGTAACCAAAAAACAATGTAAATGCAATGGATTCTAACATTGAAGAATATTAATAACATATTTGATGAGAAAATCACTAAAAATTATCCAAATGGACTATTTGTTTACTTATAACGCATATTAAGTTAAACTAAACTGATATTTTTTAAGAACAATCCATTTAGACCCGAACAAATTTTACTTAAAACTCGTTCTGACCCGAACCCGTTCTGACTCATTACCCAACCCGACCCAACCCGTCCATTTTGCCAGGTATACTGGACAGTGAAGGCTTTAAACTAATCACATTAGTATGTGTTTATACAAATTATTCATACTACAAATAAAAGCCTATATATACACACATACACACAGGGACGAAGGATAACTAGGGCTAGGGGTGCCCTCAGCCCCTGTTGTTTTTCGGCTCAGAATCAGGTCTGTAGTGGGATTTGATCGGAAAATTTTATATTAATAGAGTCCGCTCCCCTACAGAAAAAATTCATATACTAGGGCCAGGGATGGCCGTGGCTTTCGACCCTTATACAGAAAAATTTCAAGCTTCGTCCCTGCATACACACCAATCATTATGTTTTGGACAATGAATCTTTGAATATTTGATGAGTCATGCCAACAAGTGTGCAAATGAATTTGTATTAAACTATATCTTAGTTTTTAATTAACCTGAAAAGTAAGTCCTTAATGGTAAAGAGAGGTATCTCCTTTCCACAAAATATATCCCTACTAATTGTTTGTCCTTGGTGGGTATGCTCCCAGGTGTTTGTATTTTTTTTATTTGATGATATATATTTTTCCGGGCTAAGTTCTTTAAAAAAAAAATAATAAATTAAAAAGAAGAAGAATAAACGGTTGGTAAATATTTTCCGTTTAAAGTGTGCTTGGATTCTTTTGGAGAGAATGCGGTACATTGCAAGGAGTTACCAGGTTTTAAATAGAGACATGATTTGGTTAGAGATGTTCTGTGAGATCTTATTAAATGGACGAACATTTCTGCCAAAAAGGAGGCTCCAGTGAACTTCTTAACAAATCCATTAGAGGGGAGGTCGACTCTACGGCATGCAGATATATTGGTGTTTGGATGGGAAGTGGGGAAACACGTGTGTGGACCTTACAGGATTGTCCCCTCTAGTTGGGCTGAGGGATATTGGATTTGTGGCGAGTCAGGCTGCGCTAAAGGCAGAGTCAGGCAGAGTTGCTAAACACAAGAAAGCTTGCTTGGAGAACCAACATGTGTTTACCCCCTTTGTTTTTGATACATTTGGGTTCCTGGCCCCGGAGGCTGTGAATTTTCTGAACTGAGTTCAGAGGGTTATGCATAGTAATATCATGACTCCTAGGACCCAAAACATAGTTTTTAGTGGAATTGGCTTTGCAATTTAAAAGGGGGTTGCAGCACAACTAGTTGTCCGTTTACCTGCCAGTATATTGTAATCCTTCACTTTTGTTAATATTAAGCCATTCGACCTTTAAAAAAAAAGAAAAAAAGAAAGAAAAAAGAAAAAATCGGAGTTAAGTTATTTCCCTTATATAAATAGTGTATACCACACACAAATATCTCCTCTTCTCTTTCGCTATTTTTGATTGTATGAATGTAACTGTTGAATTTATTAATAATTCAGGAGCATTGTACGTCTCCTTTTTTATTATATTCCTAGTTTTTTCAGGTTTGCCTACTTTAGTATAACTGAAGGGTTAATTTTTCATTTTCTAATTGTTGAAGGGGCTAATTGGTATCTTGTGTGTACTATTTAAAGATTGCTTTGCAAATGGTTTTACATCACAAAAAAAAGGATCCTCTGACTTTTGGTGTTCACAATCGAATCCATCATCTTCTACAAGTGCTGGTGACTGTGATAATTACTTTTGTTTCATTTATAAACCTTGAATGTATCTATAAGAACATATTCTTAACGTACAACCACCCGCACCAGAACAAGTTTCCAATCACATCGATCACCGGAACGGATTTGCTGAAGATTCGTCGGTTTTGTAACAGTGATTTGTAAGATTTTCATCTTCATATACTCGTTTTGATGAATTTTTGATTTCTTTTCGGTAGATTCTGACCATTTCTAATTTCTAAATCGAAATTTGAATGATTCGATAAGTTTTCTGCCAAATTTTTAGTTTGTTTGTTATTTCCGTGTTTGCAGGAGAAGCTAACTGTTTAGGCTTACGAAAATAGTGATACGAACGGAGTCAGTTTTTGCGAAGGCCGGTCGTTTTCGAAGGTAATATCGTATGCATTAATTTGTTAGTTATTATTTTAAATGATCGGGACCAATTATTATACAAAGGAAAAATTGTGTACGATTTGATTTTATTAACCGTTAATTGTTTTTGTATAATAAAATCACATGAATGGCGAAGTTTTCATGCGTAATTTGGACAGGATGATAGTTTTATTTATGTGTGATAACTTAATATCCATGTGATTATATTACACAGGAATAAGAATAATTAACTCTTTGTGTGATAAAATCTTACAATTTGTACGCAAATTTTCCTTTGTATCTGAAACTTTTTCTTAAACAAATAACTGAATTTTATGTTTTTTTTTTTTTTTTTTTTTTTACTTTTCTTTATTCACAAACCGACTTTTAAGATTGATTAAAAAAAACCCTTAATGTTATCTACATTGTAAGAATAAAAACAAAACGGGTCGGTTGAGCCCACACCTATCTGCCCAATCCATCGATGATCATTAGTGATGGCGATGCTGCAGACAAAAGCAAAACCAGGTTATCATCTATTTAGCTAACAATTTAATTAATAAACTTTTAACCAGAATCTTGATTGCAATTCGTATAACTTCGAATCCTACCTACCATTTTGAAAGAAAAACACAAAAAAAAAAAAAAAAGAGAGAGAGAGAGAAAAAGAGGCTGCTTATGGATGGAAGCTTATTAATTAAAGGTTGTTTCCTTTCAAACGAGTAACTGCTGACTTAATGGTGAATATTATCGAGTGGTACAGCTTGTGTCACAATGATACTCTAGTGATCTGTCAATTAACCGTTCAAACAAGATAACTAAAGATTGTTTTTATAAAAAAACGGGTAAAGCAACATGGTTTCTGATCCCGGTGATCTCCCTGCACTTTCTCTTTATTTGTTCTTCCTTTTCCTCTGTCCCAAGAAATCATATCGTTGCCTTGGAATTTTCTTTTTCTTTTATCATCACGTAACCAATCTATGGCACCAGTACACCAAACGTCTTTTTGTTTAAATCTTCCTTAAATACTAATTATATTATCTTTTAAATAACAGAATTATTATTTTTTTTATTATTTAAAAAATAAATATGAATTACGCATATGATAAAATGAAGGTCGTTAAATCCCATAAACAATTCCAAAGGCATTATCGTATAGTGGTATCCTAGTGGTAGGATAAAACTCAGGAACCAAATGATCATGAGTTTGAATCCCCATAAGAAGGTTTTTTCAAAGTAAAGAGTTTTTTCAAAGTAAAGAGTTTTTTCAAAACTGGTGACTTGATGATAGATATGATCGAGTGGTTTTGCTAGTGATTCGATGATATTTCAGTAATCTGTCGTTAATACAAAAATTTAGCCGTTCAAAAAAAATCCCATTAAACAATTAAACCGAGCTTCAAACCGTCAAAACAGTTGGTCCAGAAAACCCAATCAACACGGTTGGTTCGGTTTGATGTTTTCCTAAAGGCATGATTGAGAGTAGAGCCCATAATTTTTTATTTTTGTGAAAAGGGAGACACGAAAGAAAAAATGAATATTTTATTTGATATTTATGATTCGTTGTTTTTTCGTTCGACATAAATGCATGATATTTATGATGGCATATTTTTGTGACGACAAGATTGATTTCTATGATTCCGATTGACGTTAATTTGGCATTTTTGTTTATTGCGATTTGTACTAGGAACAATAAAACTGTTAAAAAAATATTTTATTTTATTTAGATTTAAGTGTTATTTAATATTTACTTTTTTTCACACCATGGTTTATTTGGCAACCAATTTGTTTAGCTTTTTAAACGATTCTGTCTCTTTATAAAAAGAAACCAATTTTGAGTGTAATCGGAGTTCAAATTATTGTAAGAGTTGTTTCTTTTATTTTCTTTACTTTTATGATAAAAGTTTTTAGTGGTGTTATTCTTAAGCCATATAATAAATACTTTTTAATCCACGTGGGACCCAACGAATGTTCTATTCTATACTACTTGTTCGTCTTTTAGTGAGCATGTGAGCATATTAAACGGATGACCTATCATAAATTTGTTTTAAAAATCCCAAATCAAATTAATTTTAAACGATTTCGAGATTAAACACAATTTATTTATCATAGATTATAATTTACAATCAACTTTAATTACATTCGTCAACCTAAAAAAAATAAATGTTATATTAAATTACATTATACATTATTATTAAGTTTTCAACAAAAAAAATTATTTATACTTAAAAGAATAATATACAGTAAATGACTCAAAATCAAACAAACCAAACATAATTATTAATTCTTGATATTTGAAAATGAAAAAAAATTGTTTTGAATTATGAATTTACCTGACTAGAAATTCAAGTTACGCGAATGTATTATAGTCTATATAACGTTCTTCTAATTTTGTTTACTTGTTTTAACCAACACGTTAACCTTTTTTAACCATGTCGTTTTCATCTTTTCTTTTTTGTGTCTCCACTGTTAGGAGGGACTAGATCGATTTCATTTACTTAACCTTATCTTACAACTTTGTGCGAAAGAGGTTGTTTACTAGAACATAAATCTATGATATCAAGATTACAAAGCTAACCAAACTTAAGCTTGAGTTTCCTATACAGAGAGCTTTAAAACAAGCTATATTTGACGTGTTTAAATTTAACAAATCGAACTCAAGCTTAATCAGGTTTGGGATTGACCTTTTTAACACCACTTCTTTATTTAACACGTGTAATGAACAGGGTACTAACCTACTGGACATATTAAACATGCAATCAATTGTAATTAACAAGATAATGATTATAGTTTAGGAAACTTATAATATTAAATAGTATGCTTAAGGATTCTGAAATGTTATTAAGGTGATAACTCTGTATGTGCAGTATAATAAGGAATTTTGTATTTTGGTTAAAACACACAAAGAGGGGTCGAAAGAAGATGCTGACGTGTATAACATGTTCCAAGCAGCAGATAGAAGATGGAGGAGAGGATGAAACTCCAACCACTAAAGAAACCGTCAAAAGCCTTACGGCGCAGGTTAGCTTCCCTTCCCAAGTTATTCTATCCTGCACACACTTTATACCAGCTAATTAATTAATAAATTAAAAAAACTTGTCGTCATCCTATCTGCCTAGCTAATTGCTTTTTTTTTTTTGCGAGGAAATCCATCTCACACTTTTTATACGTCTCGTGTAAACCTATATGAGACGTAAAGGGTTACTTATGACACTCGCTTATTTTACTTTGTTTGTTGCCAATAATAAATCAATATTTATACATCATGCATATTTGAGTCCCCAATTTAGCAATAATCCAGTATTATGAATTAATTAATTAAGTTAAAGTTGATGTAAAAAATATATAATTCGGGTTGATTCCCAACTAATATATTGTATGAAAAATTCAAATGTTTATGCTTAACGGCTTAACCAAGATCATTATTTTTGACGATCTATGACAGTTTAGGATTGCATTGCAAGTAATGATACGATTTTGTGTAGTTTATGGTAAATATATGATAATAAAATTGATTATATTAAAGTAAAAATATTATCGAAGATTGCGTAAGATAATTCATAGTTTAAGTGTCATAACTCTAGTTAAAGTGTCAATGAACCCGATCTTCTTCAGTGGGCCCTCTTTAAACCAAAATGTCATGTGGGGATTATTCTCGTCCTAATTTAGCTAAATAAATAGTTGGGTTTTGCTTCTTTCTTTTTTTCCCCCCTTTTAAATAGCAAGTTTTTACATCAATCCCATTTAATTTGATTTTCATGATATAGTTATTTTCTCTCTTTTCTACATACACAATCATTCGCAAAAATGTGAGATTTGATTAGTAGTATGATTCTCATATAACTACGGATGTGCTTGGTTTGATTCGGTTTTTGAATAAAACCGAAACAGATATAATCGGTTTTTAGTTATTACGATCCAATCGCTTTTTGGTTTTCTATATTTTATATCTTTTCTTCTTTTTGTTTGTTTTCTCTCTCACACATGTCTAATACTAAAAACGCTAACATGTTTAACGATTGACAATTCGTAAATTAATTGATCGGACACCAAATAATTACAATAAAACTAAATCATTATAATCATACTCATACATTTAAAAAAAAAACGAAGTTTAAAGTAAATATGCAATAGTTCATTATTTCTCATCTTTATCATCTTTTAAAATGTTACAGTTTATATAGTCTAAATATTCGGGCTTTTTTGGTTATTTGTTCAATTCAGTTTTTTCAATTAATTCGGTTAAGGTTTTGTTTTTTCGGTTTTTTGGTCACCCGTACATGTAAGAAGATATTATTGTAGTTTCTTTTAAAAAACAAAAATGAGATTAGAATAAGAACCTCCCTCCACGTGGGAACAATTTTACATATATTTTTATTTTAATTTAAAGATGGGAGGTTTATGTAAATGCAAACATAGGCTGATGAGAATGAGATACCCCAGGCAGGGGGCTATGTCATCTAAACGTACATATTTACATTACAAGTTGTGTGAAGTAGGATTATAACGTACACCTACACACTTTTTACCACTAGCTACGTGTCTCTTCATCAGTTAATAAAAAATATTTAACTATTGGCGTCTGCATTGAATGTGGGTCATCCTAAAGATTTACCTTCTTCCATTTACTCCTGGGTTAGATCTGTATAACAGGCTAATAGACAACGTAGCATTCAAGATTTAAAAATTCACCTTCTTTCACTCATTTATTATTAGGAACCGGCATGCACCAACATATACAAGCATTGAACATGTTCTTTTGACTACTGAAACTGACAATTACAACAACAAACATACTCAGGTTAATCCTACTTTAAGCAGGATCTGAAGGAGAGAGATTAAGATATAATTTACTCATACCAAAAATAGAATAGAGACGCTGCTTTGTGAGAGTTTCGTGGCTCGTAGCGAAACTGACAATTAAATTATTATATTGAGAATTTCATATTGGGAGAAAGATTTAAAGAATAATTGTAACATGATTCCCAAATATTATCATGCATGATTTTACTTGAAATAACAAGATCTTTAGTTAGTACAGTCGTTGTACTATGTTTATGGTTTAAGATTCTTATGCTTTTTTTAATAAAAACAAAAAAAATAAGATAAAAGAAAAGATTCGAAAAATATTAAAAAGTGTCATCTCCAATGACTTGGACAAGATTTATTATGCTTGAGGCTAGAGTGATGGGGGTAGTTTTGTCTAATACAATTAGGCTTGGAAACTGGATAATATATAGATTAGTGTGACAGACCTTTATTACAGTCACACCATGCCAAAAATAAAATAATAATATTAATAAATAAATACATAAAGTTAGGAGTATATCTTAAGGAAAAGACAAGACACCCATGTTGGGAAAAGAGACACACGAGTGTTGTATATTGGGCCCATCTTTGATTTTTTATTTTTTATCTATTTAATTTTCTGATTCAAACCGGAATAAATGTGGTAAAATTAGAAGAAATTAATGACCAACAAAAATTGAATCGAACTAACAAATATACGCATTAGAATTGAATCCCAATTAAATGATGGCGTCGTTTTTTACACGCCCAACTTGTTTATTTTAGCATTCTACTGATCTGAAATGTCACATATAGTCTTATATGAGGTGTATAGCCCCTCTGACACCCACTCGTTTGACAATGATTGATCGCGTATGCGTCTTATATAAGACCTATATATCCCATGTAGGCCTATACGATACGTATAGGAGTCAAATCATTAACACTAAAAAATTATGAAAAACAATAATTGGTCATCTATACGACTAAACTTATCATTGTGGTGTTGTCTAATTAATATCAAGTAAACTTAAAATCTTAATGGGTGCAGATCAAAGACGCATTGAAAGTTTCAGGTCCTTCAAAGGGGAAACCACCAATAGCACCTACCAGTTGCAAGGAAGGGCAAATAAGAGGTTACACAGGAAGCTCAACTTCTTGGGACTTTACTAGCAATGATAATCATACAACTGGAGGTTATGAGCCACCAAGGCAATCTGGTCATTTGGTTTTGGACGATGAAGATGAACCTAAAGAATGGATGGCTCAGGTCGAACCAGGTGTTCAAATCACTTTTCTTTCGTTACCCAATGCTGGAAATGACCTTAAAAGGATTCGATTCAAGTAAGACTTTATTCCCATCACTGTTTTATACAGCAATGACACCTTCTTAATTCTAACAAAAATGGTGATATTTGTTGAATATATGGAAGCCGAGAAATGTTCAACAAATGGCAAGCTCAGAGGTGGTGGGGTGAAAACTATGATCGGATAATGGAGCTTTACAATGTTCAAAGATTCAACTGTCAAGCTTTAAACACGCCTTCACATTCTGAAGATGGGGTAACCTTAATCTTTCATCCATTTCTATAAATACTCATTCAACAAGTAAGCTAAATGGTTAGTGATTGTGCAGAGAGATTCATCTTACTCGAGGCTGGGATCCACAACAGAAGGCCCAACGATGACCCCATCAATTAACAAGGAGTGGAACAGGAACGGAGGAAATCAGCGTTACAACGTGGGGCCCAATGCGTACGACGCAGCTGGTGTGTCCAAGGGCGAGGTGTCGTCTATGGAGGCATCAACAGCTTCATCTAGAGACGAAGCTTCGATTTCAGTAAGTAATGCTAGTGATGTGGAGTCTGAATGGGTCGAGCAAGATGAACCTGGTATTTGCATTACCATTAGACAGTTAATAGATGGCACTCGAGAGCTTCGTCGGGTTAGATTCAGGTAAATACTTGGTAAATTTCCGTTAATACGATTTATGATAAAAGTGCTTGATGATTTGTTGTGTTTATACAGTCGTGAGAAATTTGGGGAAGTGCATGCAAAACTTTGGTGGGAACAAAACCGTGAGAGGATACAAACTCAATACCTTTAACTATACAACAACCAACTACTCAAACCTTTAACTGTTTAAGATAATATACAACCATTGGTGACTAATTGGGGGTGGGTTCTTGAGGGTGATATATTGATTTAGAGCGCGATTTATGTTAAATGTAATGGTACATCTCTTTGTAGTTAAATTATGAGGAAGGGATACCGTTGTTCCCTTTTAGGGAATTTGATTGTGTGTTAGTTAAAATTTACAGTGTTATATTTACTGTTTTGAGGGTGTGTTTGATGTGAATATTGGTTGTCTAATGCAAGTTGGAACATGCAAATTACAAATTGAATGATCAAGTTCAATGCCAGATTGGATAAAGGAACTAAAAAATACACAAGTTTTGACACCATAACACTTTGGTCAAGCAATCAAAGTTGAAGGCCAAACCATAGTCTACCCTTGCTCTGAGTGCTTTGATGGAGCAGGTCTGATTATTAGTTTGGTATTAAACACGCATAGAAGTTCACCAATTCATGTTAGAAGTCGCATTCTATCACCAACTCATGGTAAAAGTTGCATATGTTAACAGTTAACTTGTTCCATTGGTTAATTCCAATCTTACTTTTATTACACACACCCTAGTTTTAATGGAATGTAACACCTTTCTAGTAACCAAACCATGACTGGCAATGCGAAGCAGTTTGTACAGTCACTTAGTTGCAGACACGAAGTAGAGCATGAACATGTGCTTAGAGTAGCGAATGCAACAATTTATAATAAAGGTTTGAGGTTAAGTCGCTCTAAGACATAGTATCTATTGTAGTTTTAGTGGTACACACAACATTGATAACACACACAAATTACCATTGAAGATTTGAAGTCCAAGTCGTTTTGTAGTTATAATTTTAACTATTTAGGATCGTTTATACACACTTATGGAGACATATAGTCATATAGATACGAACTAATAAATGTCTTGAAGATGTAAATCCCTTAACTTATTGATAAGAGAAGTAGACACGCTTCCGTCAACATGTATCATGATCATAATATGCATTATGATATTATGATCCACACATTGGCACTTAACTACCATGCCACCAGATTAGTTGCCTGATCTCCATATCTCATATCTTTTTTGTTTATGCTTTATTTATGTTTGTTTTTTTGAACTTGAAGAACCAAACCAAAGTTTTCTTGAAAAGAACCTCCTTCCACAAAGCCCAAAGAAGTTATTTTAACCTACATCCTATCATCTGGTCTGGTGATTTTCATACAAATCGAAACAAACTTAATAGATTTGTCAAAATATCATCAAAAAGAAAATTAAACTTAAAAGAAGAATAAAAGAAAAAAAAAGCATATTAAAGAAATACATTAACAAAGATAAACATGACAAACAACTCGGACAAATATTTATTATAGAGCATTAAGCAAACCTTACACACTTATTTCACTTCAGGACATAATGACAGGCAATAATTCCCTTAACCACACTAGTACAAGAAAGTCTTGCAAGCAGAACTGGAAAATGAAGCAAATTATAACATGTTTTTGGCACTGACCTAATAAGGGGGTATATGATGTCATCCTGCCACCTCACTGCTGTAAACTTGAGACCTTCCACCAAACATGTCTGATGATCTACCAGCAGCCACCATTCCTGCTTTCATTGGCAGTGGTGGTGGTGGTGGATGCCTGCTTCCACCACCTCTCCCCACCCCAATTGTCATATTTCCCAACTTATCAGCTGCATCTCCAATGCCATTCCCTTTTCCCTTCCCCACATTCATACTTCCTGACAAATTAATGCATGAGCAAAGTTTTTTCACTACACTCCAGCAGTAAAATCATGTGTGTGTGTGTATACACATATATGAAGAAAAAGTATCCCCTCTAAACTTGAAAATTTAGATAATTCCCCAAAACATAAGGTTTTAAAAGCATAATGTGCAATGCACTTCAAGAAGATTTGGGAAAAAATATGCTATTTTACAAGTTTATAAGGAGATATATACAATTGCCAAATATTATCACTATCTATATACTTAACAAAAGAATTCTTACTCAGATTGGATTTTATGGGTGGTTGGTATTTTGGTACTACCCTATAGGAGTTAGTATTTGTCTTTTCCTTTACTCCATCCTGAAACAAATAAAAGTAAGATGTTAAAATCCACAAAATACAACATATAATACGTACAAGTTAAGACGACATATTCCACCAGTAAAACCCACACACCTGTCGACTCATTTCCAGTCTACGTTGCACACCTGTGACAAATTTTAGACAGAGCATGAGCATAGACGAAAGACCAACCAATTACGAAAATCTGGTGAAGAAGAATTACTAGAAATAACCACTAAAAGGGCATATGGCGCTTTGGCAATTTGAGTAATGGGTTCAGTTGGATTGTTAATCCAAAACACTTAATGTTCATAGATTGTATTTTCCAATTTACAATATATTATAATAACTATATTATGTTAATATTAGTTTTAATCAAACACTTTATAAACATTATTTAAAAAGCTTAAAACATTAAACATCACTTGTTGCTACTTTTAGCCATTCTTTTATACATAAAAGATAACCCTGAATTGAACAATTTATCCATAAATGGATCTAAAGTTCTAAACTCCCATAGTCCCACCTCTTGAAAATGATCATATATTAATGTAGATATACCTCCATTTAAGGATACGTGCACTTTGGCAGCTGACTTAAGATTGCCATCTGGCTTTGAGTTGGGCAGAGACCCAGGATATTTCTTAGCACAATTCTGGTCCATAACCCTCCTCCCACTTAATCCTGCTGAAAAACATCAGAAAATTAGCATCTAAACCAACAGAGAAGAAAATTGAGCAGCAAATAGAATCAACAAACCAGATGGAGGTGTCCTAACAACAGTAGTTGACTTAGGGCGAAGAGAAGGTGGAACAAAGTAACAGCTCTGCACATTCGGTAAACAAATGAGATAACTTTAAGTTACAATTTTACTCATATAAAACATAGCAGTTCCTGGACATTTTTTAGTAATCTGGGTATTTCTTTACCTTAAAGAAAGGATGCTGAAGTGCCTCTGAGGCTGTTGGCCTCTTACATGGATCCCAAGAGCAAAGTGACTACATAAACAACAAAAAAGTTGCAGTTTTACTTTGAAAATTGGATGCGGTAGTAAATCATAATAACCAGTGCTTACCGCAATCAGATTGACTGCATCCTTGCTTGCAGATGGTATCAATGCAGAAAGTTTTACACCACCAAGCTGCCAAGACAAGGAAATGAAACATGCTTATTATTTGGTTCTTATTACGTAGTATCATCAAAACAAATATATGCCCACCAAAGTTCAAATTTGTAATGAATAAATAGAATACAAAAAAACTAACCTCCGGAAATAGATAGTTGATACTACTCGCAAGCTCAAGCCCCTCGGCCCAAGTGCTTTCTGTTGGGCTGCCTATCACACTGCAAATCTTATATATTTCATCTGCTTCACTGCAAAAACAAAAATGCATTCAAGAGTTCAGTTGCAAAATATTCGAGTAAAAGATGATACAAAAATCATGTTCCCTAGTCAGTTACAACTCGCGAAGCACATGATAAGGTCACATTAGAAAACAAATTCGATTTGGCGTTCCATCATAATAGCATACAATGCAACAGATTCATTTGACCAAGTTATTTTTAAACACAGTTGTATTGTATTTAGTGGACTTTTGTGGAGACTATAGTTGTAGCTATACATATAGAAAAATTGCTCTTTTAAGTTAACCCTAAAATATGACTAAAAGCTCATGACAACAGCCATGATTAATTTTAAAGCCACAGGTATTAACTGATCAGTCATTTCTTAGACATTTAATCGTATGCAAGGAAATACTTTTCTTTAAGAAAATCTATACGACACTGATATTTCTGTTACAATTGAACAAATGATGATGCAGAATTTATTTAAAGGAGAACCGGTCACCCACCTTGAACCAGGAAAAAGTGGTCGAAGCGTAAACAACTCAGCCATGATTGCCCCCATTGCCCACATATCTGTTGATTTGAAGAAAAATAACAAGATTAAAATACGCTTAAAGTTGTATTAATATGATGCTTTTAACATCAAAAATAACTTATACACTCACCAACTGCAGAACCATATGTTGGTGCCTGGAGAAGAACCTCAGGAGCACGGTACCTACAAAAAATATATTTCAGCAAGTAACAAGCAAAAAGCTGATAATGAAAATAAGTATAAAAAATACAGTTTCAAGTAATATTTATAAATGAGAATGACTGATCACACAACAGTGTTATGTTTTAAGTAATATTTAATTATTTATAATAAGAATGATTGATTACTCACCAGCGTGTTGAAACATACTCGGTATAAGGTGGTTGGGAAACAATTTCACGTGCAAGTCCAAAATCAGCTATTTTTATTACATCCTTGGACACAAGAAAGTTTTCTGCAGCATGATATAGGATATACAAGTACTCAGCCAAAACGGAATATTAACAATTTATTCATTCACAAATTGAGAGGTCATGATTATCACCTGGTTTAAGATCACGATGAAAGTAACCACGCTGATGCATATATGCAAGACCTTGAAATACTTGAAAGCACCAGTTTTTAATTTCAGTTTCAAAGAAAAGCTTCAGTCTATCTTTCATAAGTTGGTATAGGCTGCATTCCATGTACTCAAACACAAAGTATAAGATGTCATTTTCTCTGACAACTTCCTTAAGCTTCACAATATTTGGATGATGCATCTTACGCAGTGACTGACAATTAAACAAGGTTAATTTAGTAATTTACACGCAAGACTGTTGAAAAGTATTATTAAAGAAGTGATGTTACCTTGACTTCTCTTAAATTTATGCACTCTTCCCATGAATAATACTTCCTCTTCATTTTCTTAATTGCAACCTGTCAATATACAACTTAAATTAATGAAACACAATCACTTGTAGGTTTGACAAGTTTTTAAAGTTAGTTTCAAAAAAGTAGGAAATTACCACTTCACCATTCTGCTTATTTAATGCTCTCCATACAACCCCAAAGCTACCATTACCAACTTCCTTTATTATCTTGTACCTGGAAAGAAAACACTTAACAGTTTAATTATATTCTGACAATGTTTATCAGTTATCACCTAAATCACAAATAAAACATAAGCCCACCTTTCCATTTTCCTTGTGCAACTGCTTGTAGCAACTTATTTACGAAAAAGACACATATAAAAGAAGAAACAACAGACTTAAATCCTTAGACAACTATAAAACTAGATAATATAAACTTTCAACCCTCAACTTTCTTGATTCATGAGCGAAAGAAAAGTATGCTTCTGATGGACAGGCTTCATAGCCTTATTCGTAAAGAACGCCAGATCAATGACTCCCAGACTTGGAATAAGTTTATAAAGGAAAAAGAACTGAGAACTGCAGTGCATCATCATGCTTATACAAGTGGAATATTTGTAGCCAAAAAGAAAGGCTCCAGAGAATAAGAATTCAAATGGAAAATCATCAGACGATAATTTTTCGGTAGATCCAACTGGTAACCATCAGAAAGAACAGGTGTTGCAAAACATGATTTCATCTAGAAATTAAAGGTGTATGAAAAACTCATCATTGCCATGCCAAGTTCAACCCTGCATTGGGGAGAGCATAGATAAGAGTTAGAATCACCATAGAAAAAAAAGAGGATAACAGGAGATATAGTTGACTAGCAAAACAGTTACCTCTGCAGATGATCTTTAACTTTTTTGAAGTGCCTATTGTATCAACAGTACACTGGACATCAGTATAAACAAGATGGAAGTTTATAATTTAAAGAAAAAAAATTGCTAAATAAGCTTTTGAAAACCAAAAACTTACTTCTCAATGTTCGCTAAAGATCCAATACCTATCTCACAAAAAACTTGTATTACGCATGTTTAATTGTTTGTATACACAATATGCCCACTAGGTGAAGTTAACAAGAGAAAAAAGAGGAAAACATCTGGGAATGAGAGAACGCCAGTCGAGAACTTTCTGGAATGAGAAAACCTTATTCTGATAATAATTTGACCAAGGGTGTGCTTGCTCCATGTCTCACAGTGAATTAAAACTTTTACAAGCTGACAAAATATATGAGCTTAATTAGCAAATATAATGGAAAGCGTAATACTATGCAATCATACAAAGTCATTTTTATTTTGCAATAAAAATATCATCAGTTTGACAAAGACAGTAGGTTAATGATTTATATTCGAGGAAATGTTTTTTTGATTTTCTTCCAAGTTTTCCTGACAAGAAGAAAGTTTAGAAATGATAAACAACAAACAACCACCACCACCATACCCAGTAACTTATACCTAACAAGGAGAAAGTTTAGAAATGATAAAAAAACAACAACCACTGCCACCATACCCAGTAACTTGCGCCTAACTTATTTAGAATGTTGACAACTACATAAAGCAGTGTATCTGTGTGACTATGCAATCCAAAATGTTTTACATGATTTCACAAATACTGTTCATGACCAATAAATTAAAAGGTAAATTCCAACCTCTAGGAAATTGAATTGACATATGAGGTATTCGAGCGGTTACAATATACTAGTATCATAATATCATAAAAAGAAAAGGGATAACAAGCTCACAAATATAATCCAACATATACCTCTTTATAGAGTTCTAACAAGGTAGATTAATTGAAAAAGACCGGCATTAAACATTAAAAGTTTTAAACCAAATAGTGTTATGAACAAAACTATTGAACTAGGAAAAAAAACAATGATAATACTATTAAATTTTAAAAATTCTACAAAATAAGCATTCAAGCCAACAATTTCCATAAGAGCATCCACAACGCAGTATCCAGTTTGGGCGTGGCAAAACTGGGCTTGTTTGATGGTGATGTTTGATTTCTTGTTCAGAAATCAAAATGTAAGCACCCCCCCCCTCTCTCCCTCTCTCACATCACACACACACACACACACACAAACACACAAATACATTTATAGACACATTATGATATAAAAACTTGGTGTTTGAACATGAGGTAGCGTTTGATAAAACTAGGCTTTTTAAAGATAGCTAGAAATCTGATGTGACGTACGCGTTTGATTGGGTTTTGGTGTCCACAGCAGTGGATGCTCTAATGAAAACAATATTACAAACCTAATAAAAGGTCAAGTGGCTGCAAAATTTAGAAAAAGATGAAAAAAGAAATAGATATAAAAGACATTCGCAAGAAATCGCCCAATAATAACCATGTTTCCAATCACAAATCACTTTATATCATTATAACGTGGGAATCCATCAATTCACATACCACTAAAAAAAGTATACAACTATACAAGTCTCTACCAAATCCTAAACCTAAAAAGAAGGTTCAACAATCATAACCATGTGACATCATTCTAAAGAACGGGTGATACCTAATTCATAGAAATCCAGACACCGATTTAAAAAAAAAAAAACAAATTAAATAAAGAATCGAAACCCTGAAACCAGATCTACACAATTCAATCTGTAACGCGAACGAAAACAATCCAGATCTGGTTTCAACGAATCAAAAACCAAACAAAACGATCGGAAACGATTCAAAAGACAAAATCGAAAAGGGGAAAACGGTGGAAGATACCTGTAGGGTACACCGAATAAGCTTAGGGTAGCCACAGGAGGGCAAAGGCCTGACTCCAGAGCTGGTGAAACGAGAAAGATGAGAAGAAACCCCTCACCCACCGATCAACCGGTTGTGAAAATTAGCAATTGTTGGTGCAGAAAACCTAATTATTGTCGTCAAAGATGGACAGCGTTTTATGTGTATGCATTGATAGATACACGTGGGTGTATGCATAGGTAACGTGGGGACGATATATGATAGGGACACGACACCGATTTATGGCATGGCCCGATTACCCGACCCGTTTCATTGTCGGCTACTTGACTACCCGTTCTCATTCTTTTTCTTTGATTTTAGTTATTGGAAATTTGGAATCATAATCACTGGCGTGATTGCACAGATTTTTTTCTATTTTTTATTTCTTTAATAATAATAATAATAATACATCTATTTTTTCTTTTATAATTAAATCTCACATGAAATGAGCCTTTCATAAAAAAAAAATCTCACATTTATACAAACATGTTTCACATTTTTATCACCAACACATAAATATTATACCTAACCTTATACTTATCTATAACTTGAAGAAAGACTTAAACAACATCTAATTGTCTAATATAACAGAAGCCGAATTATTATCAATTGTTTGGTTCTGCTTTGTTTTTGCATTTTGAGCTTTCTGTATTTTACCTTTTTAAAGCTGTTAAAATTAAATACCTAATCGTTTCACAGTTTGATATGCGCTAATCACACTATAAGCACAAATGTAATTTTTTTTAAATGAAACATAAATTATCAATTCTATACATATATACGCGTCCATATATACACACATGAATCCTCAACCATGAACTTTAAACATTGTTTGCTTAGTTGCTACTTGTTGAAGTCAAAGATTAACTTAAATATTAAACGGTATGAAAACCCGAGTCGAAGATATTACAACAACATAATAATAAAGAAAACATTCAAGACACTTGTTTGAATCTTATTATAGGTTATATATTTATATTTTCATTTGTTTTGTATATGGTTATGTACTCGTTTGTTTATTATGTATAACATAAGGGTCATTGTTTTATTTTATTATTATTATCATTATATTTTAATAATAAGCGATCCACATTCCTAAAAATTGCGATTTGCTTCCGGTTTAATTTCATAGTTGGAGCTATTTGAGCTTTAATACGATTTGTCCAATATAAAGCGTAAATTATAAATGCTATCAAAATAAAATATTATGAGCATTTAGTTGAACTATTAGAAATGTTAGCCCGACTCATTAAAATGATTGTTAAACTAGTAGAAGATTAATCTATTTTACAAGAAAATGTAGAAAAGAAATAAAAATATACTAAAATCTGAAGACCATTTTCAATTTAATACGACCACTTTTTCATGTAGATTATAAACCAAACAGTTTATTCTGGTTTTAAAATTTTGAATCCGACCAACCAAAAAGTAACAAAAAAAGTTCAACCATGATATTAAACATATGACAATTTTGGACAATTTCACGCTATAAACTGAACCATAAACACTCATAGCCACAAAGTTAGTAAATTAGCTCAATTATAACGTGTAACTAATGGTATGAAAGGTTTACATTTCTTTATAAAAGTGTAAGCTTACTATTGTTGCAATATGAAAAAGGAAGATTTCCTCGTATGAGTTCTTCCTTAACCTTACAAAAATAATAAAATTAAATAAATTGAAAATATTGCTACAACGAAGCTATAACTTGACCTTTTTTTTTATCATGAGATTCATCAAAGATTATATGTGTAGAATAAATCAATGTGTCCTTGATGCAAAAATAAAAAGTTTTCGAGGTCATCTACGAGGCCTGATTCAAGTACCAAAGTTTCTTCTGGCAAATCAAAACCTTTTCGGTCTCGATATCATACTCGGTGGATTCTTTACGACAACCCCATTTCATCCCTTTTGCTATTGTTGCGATCACATCTACAAAGTAGCTTGATTCTCTAATGATAGCATACCCGTTTGGCCTCAAGACCCGATCCATTTCCAATAACACGTATTTAATCTCACACCTACACCAAAAAGTTCAACTCAATCGTTAAAAACAAAGTTAGAAACATGATATTTGTGAATGTTGTTGACTGACGGTTTACTTTTTTTTTAACTCCTAAAATTCTCGCAAATACACCTTGCTTACATTTGAACCCAATACCTCTCATATTGATGACTGACAGTTAACTAAACACGTTTTTTAAGTGGTTAGGTTTTATTTAAAGCTTACCTGTGGCTTTCGGTTGTGAAGAGACCGTCTACATGAAGGAGATCATATGTTCGAGGATACGTTGAGAACGCCTCGCACCTAACAAAGGTTAAGCATGTGAACAAGTGAGCGAGTTCACATGTGAATCAAACAAGATACATGATTTACTGTAAAAGTTCATCAAACTTACCAATCATGGAAGGTGCCGATGAGACCCCTATCGAAAACAACCGGAAGTGTGTTCGGAGCGTATGACGAAACGACATTCATGACCCAGAGCGGATCCTCAACTAAAGCTGCAGCAAAACCGCCATAAACTGTATTCATATCCATCACATTTCTGATCTTGTTAGTACCAAGAGCCGGGAGTAGCTTCTTATAGTGCTTCACTCGGCTCTTCCACTTGCTGTCGTCGTGCTTGAACGCACCGTCACTTCCGCCACGAACATCCGCAACCCGTTCTGGAGCCACGTGCAGTCTTTCAGGCCATTTTGCAACTGCTTTCAAGCTAGATTTCTTGTTTTTTGGGTCGGGAACAACGACACAAGGTCTCAACGGGGTGTACCATCCTGAATCAGGCTCGGTTCCATCATCACATTTTGGTGGGTAGTTGTCGGGAGTGTCGAGCTGTTTGTAGCAGTTGTTGTCTGTTGATTTCTGCCACACAGCAATATCGTCTTTCTTGTTGTATAACTTGAAGCACATTGAAGTTAAAAGTTCTTGTAGCTTCTCGTAATCAGATTTTTGTTCCTCTACTGTTGTGTTCCAGCCTCTCCAACGGTTCTCATAGTTTACGGGCGGTCCTGATAAGACCCAAAAGCCTCCTGGACGAAGAATTCGGTGTATTTCAAGAAGGTAAATTCCACCTGAACATCATTGAAACATTTTATCAAACACGCGATATCTCCTACAGTCCTACAACAACAGCAGCAATAACTGTACCCAGTAAATCACACATGTTGATAGGGTCTAGTGAGGGTGACATAAAGGCTCACCTTACCTTTATTATTAAGGAGACCCTTAAATCCAACACAAACAACAACCACACAAACATAACTTAACATACATGGACAAATAGTTTAAGAAAGTACCAAATTCTGTCCATGGGATCAAACACCTAGAGCAATGAGCCATATCAAACGAGTTCGAAGGGAATGGAAGACGCTGCGTTGATATGATTCCAAGGATGGCAGGAATCCCACGTTCAAGCGCGAATTGAACTTGTGCTTCGTGGTTATCTCTTGGTGCAAGCGAAACTGTAAGAATGCCACGATCCAACAAGTCACCACCCCAACTAGCAACCTGTAGACAACAAAATGGTCCATGATTTGAGAACCAAAACTAGTTAACAATGTGAACTCAATCTTACAAAACTTACCCCGCAACCAGTATCAATGGCGGTACGTACAGTCCCGTCTTTCATCCCAGGAATAAGGTTTTGCATTAGATCAACATAAGCACTAACACCATTAGGAAACATAGTACCACCACCAGGAAAGTAAAACTTCTCCCCTTCTTTCCTTAACCAATGTTGATTAGATTTCTGTTTGTTGATCCAATCATACGGCACGTTTCTGAATTACAATTTAATGAAAGTTTATGAACAAGATCATCAAAGCGTAACGAAGAACGACTATAAAGATGAAATCTTTACCTGTACCAACATTCATTTTTGCTCTTTGGCCATCTGATCGGCTCCTTGTAGCCATCAGGTGGCGGAACCAAACACTCCTTCCTGTCAAAAGCCGGAGGACAGTGTCGTTCCATAAATGTAAGCCTGTGTC
This sequence comes from Mikania micrantha, assembly GCA_009363875.1. Classification (NCBI taxonomy): domain Eukaryota; kingdom Viridiplantae; phylum Streptophyta; class Magnoliopsida; order Asterales; family Asteraceae; genus Mikania; species Mikania micrantha. The sequence goes on along the minus strand of CM018693.1, from coordinate 14,024,405 downwards.
GTCCGTATTTCATCCATCTCTGTTCAAGAAAATCATAAAAACACACACAATTATGTGCATATATATTATGATTTTCATAAAAGATCCGAATTTTAACCCATTTAGCTATGAACGGATAATGGGCTAGATCAGAAAAACAAAATAATTTGGTAAAAGAAACAATTATATCAAAACAATTAGCTAAAGAGAGACGATCAAATGGATCAGGGGCGCTCTAATGTGACAACCCTTTTAATCATCTCAGATATTCATACTATTATTGTAATATCTGTTTAACATGTTAAATTTCTATAAAACCAGTAACAATTTAAACTCAACCCGTTTCGACCCGTGCTAAAAATGATCCGTTTCCGCCAAGAAAAGTACCTTAGGATCGGTGCAGGGCGTGTAGTCTTGAAAATCAGAACTGCATTGAGGGAAAGAAACCGATTTCACTTGGACCGGTGCAGGACCAGATTTTTTAGGAGATTCAACTGACTTCACAGCTTCCTCAGTGCTGATGAATCTGTTCTTATCGGAGCAAAAGATCCCACCAAGATAAAATGAAAAACCGCATAACACAACAAACATTATTCCCATTGGCACAACCTTTGAGTTTTTTTCATTTGGCTTTGCAGGCTTATCAAACTTATCATCTTTGTTTAGCTTCATCTCCCTTCTGGTTACAAAATGTTCATAAAATTAACTCAAGATTTGTGCATCGCAACATTCAAATTGTACTCAAAAGCAAATTAAAAATAGCAATTGATGGATCCCCTTGTTAACTTGGATCTAATAAAGATCCAAACTTTCATCTAAAACATATATGATCACAATGAAGATTTAATACAAAAATGGAAAGATAAACAGCTCAAATTCTTGAGACAGACATAGATCCCAGAGCTTACTAAAAATGGAAATTGTGTTCTAGAATTCAAGCGCAGATCTGGCTCCTGGTGTAGATCTAATGGTAATAAGTACTAATGATTAATAATAAAGACGAAAAATTTTCAAGATCTGGTGGCAATTACTTCACTATTGCAGACTAGTTAGTTGGCATATGTCCATGTCAAATTCAACTTTATGAACATAACACATGAATTGGGTCCAATTTTTGGAAAAAAATCATGTAGGGTCCTAAATGTTTGGCAATCAATTCAATCTGTTGCTATTTATTTTCTTGAAAAAAAAGTTGATCTTGAAGATCAATCAAGTAACCAAATAAACACACACACACACACACAATTCCAAATACAATCCATTAAAATGTTGTCAGGTTTCAGCTGAAAAACATGATTTTGTTCAAGATCCATCAGTTACTAATCAACTTCTAACACAATCTACAACAATTTAACCAAATAAACAAGAAATTGAAGTGAACCCATCTGTCCAAATTAGATCTACAGCAAGTAACTACTAACCAAACATAATTGACTATGAAAAAAAGATCTGGGTCAGATCAAATTCAAGATCTAGCAAGAAATTAACTAACACACATAAAACAGGAAAAAGAAGAAAAACAGAGTATGAGTTAGTACCTGCAAAATGTCAATAAATTTCCAAGATTTGTGGGACAGATTAATGAAGAACACAGGAGCACAAGGGTTGAGTGCTTTCAGAAGCAAATCTTAGTTAAGGAAAGAGAAAGAAGATGGGGTGGGGTGGATTGTGTGGGAGTTGCAAGGGGTGAGATAGATGTGCATCTATCTGCTCACACACATAGATGCATCCCTACATGCATGTGTATATATATAGATACATATTTGAGATTTTAGATGATTACCTTAAAAAGTTACTGGATTTACACCTGCCTGGCTGGCTTTTAATTTCATAGATTTCCCACTTCTGTCTTTTTTATTTATTTATTTATTTTTATTTATTTTAAAAGTTTTTTTTTGTTTTTTATTTATTTCTTAATGGTTTCTCTCTGTTTTTTCTTAATGTAGTAAAACTTTATTTCATTTGAAGAACCAAGTAGACATATCAAGATTATGAAAATAGATTAGGATGTTTATATGTTTTTAGAAATGAAAAATATATATATATTTTTAATGTTTTCAATTATTAATAAATGAATCTACTTAAATTATTATTCAATTATTTATTTATTACAAAGTTATGCGGTTGACCATCAATTTTGTATTTTTTAATCTTTATGAGCTAAATGGTTTTTTTCACCCTTCATGTTACAACGAGGTCATACGATAATACTAACATAGCAAAAATTCAATTGCAAACTTTGTAATGAACCTCAAAACGTTGTCACAAACTCGGTTACAATGGTGAAATCAAACATGGTTAAATACAAAAAGAGAAACATAAGTTTCATGGTTTTAAACATGATTGCTGTGAAACACAAATTTGATTTTTTTAGTTGCATGTATATGGCATCAATATGTATATATTATTATCGACCGAGCTCGTTCCGAACAAACCCGAATTTATACCATCAAACCAAAATGTATTATATTTGACATAACTCATTTTCAAACAAAATGTATTATATTTGAAAAATCCCACCGCGCATCAGGGGTACGGTTTCACATCGGCGATCGAGGAATCGATATTAGTTACCAATCATCAAAATAACTGAAGGTAGCACGACGGCACCCTCTGCCGTTCTCTGCCGTTAAAAAAAAAAAAGAACATCCACAGTTTCTCTATATTTTTATATATGTATATAAATATAAAGAAATAAAAAAGAGAATGTATTTTTAATAACACGTACCTTAGTGTACCTTTAATAACATTGTAATTTTGTTTTTCTTTTTGTCATAATTAATATCACCTGACTAATTAATATGCATTAAATCTACTTCCTACAGTTAAAAATATATATATATATATATATATATATATATATATATATATATATATTTTATTTATCTACACATGTGTGCATTTAGTTTTGTTGGTAACAATTAAATTGTTTTTCACGTAATCGTTATTTGCATGTAATCGAACATTAAAAAAAGTAACATTTCGTGTTTGTAAAATGACAATGTAACAAGAAACAGTTGCACATGTTAATGTTTTGTGTTATCACATCAATTTTATGTTACAAATGTGGTAGTAGTCCTTACGGGAAAAGAATCCAATGATATTTCATGAGTATGAGTTGGACAATTGAGACACTTAGTTACTTTTTATAATATACAAACACATGTAAATATATACAGGTTTTTTAAGAAAATATTTATTCTAAATAAAATAACCACAATTGTTACCGATTAAACTTTTTTTTCATTTTTAATTTTTTTTTATTTCTTTATATTATTAGGTAAGATTTGTAAACAAAGAAATAATTAAAAAACATGTGTATTTTCATAATATTACATATATGTAACTTCATGATATACATATTTTTATAAAAATTAGTTTTTTCTTATAATTTTTCTAACCTTGTAATAATTAATTATGAAAAAAATTTTAAAATTCATTAGTTAGTATGACTTTCTTAGTTTCTTCAAAACAAGTAGTTTTCTATATATATATAGACATTTAATCCTATGAAAATCCAATCTTAAAGAGAAAATCATTAAAGCTTATGTGAGATATTAATTTAGAATCTTAAAAATAAATATGTGATCCAAATTAAACCTAATTAAAAAATTGGGTTTTGAATAAACAAATCATTTTTAATGTGGGTTAATGTGAATCACATGTCATACTCTTATTGATTTCTTACTCTTTTTAGAAAAAAATCATATAATTTTGAATACAATCCATATATATATATAGGGGTTCAAAAAAAAAACTCATTACTTTGGAGAAAAAACTAAGAAAACTCGTACTAAACAATTAATTTTTTTAAAAAAAATTCAGGATTTTTTATATTTAGCTTAAAAATGGTATAAACAAAAAAAAAATTAATAAAAATATGTAGATTACAAAGTTACGTATATGTAATTTACAAGTTACATATATGTAATAAATGAGTTACACGTATGTAATAACATGAGTTACATATATTTTTTTATTTTTTTTTCTTTTTGTTAATAGATCTAACATTATAATAAAACAAAATGTAAAACAAAAAACGAAAAACGAAGTTGATTGATAACAATTGTGATTAGTTTCTAAGTTTTCTCCAAAATGGAGGTTTTCTATGGAACCCTCCCCTATATATATATATATATATATATATATATATATATATATATATAGATATCTAGATTTTTATCACGAAGAGATCATAGCTCAAATACTTCAGCTAATGATCAAGAGGAAGATTTAAACAACAATATGAATTCTTTAGAAATAAGTATTTCTCAAATTGAAAATAATTTATTAAATTGGAATATACCTAAACAAGATGTAAAAACTATATATAAAATAGGAACTTTTGATTTCTTACAAGATTACTCAATCAAAATGACTGAACAAACTATTCCTATAAATAAAGATCATCAAAATTTACAATTATTATCTAAAGAAGCTATATTAAACCATAGAAAGAATTATAAATTTTTACATATAGGATTAGTACAGGTAGCTATAAAACCTATGTTCAGATTAGGAATAGACGCTCCCATATTAACTATATTAAGAGATGCTAGACACACTAATTTCAATAATTCATTATTAGCTATGGCTGAATCAAATATAGCCAATGGTCCAATATATTTTAATTGTTATCCTAATTTTTCTATAGGATTATTTGATCCAAACATTCTTGATACTTTAACTTTAACAATAAAAACAAGAAATTTAGAATTTAAAGAAAAAACTAATGCCGCAGTCGTAATATATAGAGTTTATTATAAAACCATGACTACAACTATATAACCAAAAACTAAATTATCATCTCCAAGAGATGAAACAATATTATTTGAAGCTAACACTATGCATGCTAAAGTTATTACTCCAAAAAGATTAAAATGGAATGAAATAACACAATCTTTAAATTGGAATTTACAGGATATAAATCCACCAAAACCAATAGATATAGATAATCAAACATCTAGTATAATAGAAAAATCTGATGGTTCAATAGAAATATCTTTTAATAATAATAATAATAATTCTGCTAGATATTCAACATCAAGCCGTAGTATAAACAGTATAAATAGTTTACAAAGAAATATTTTAAGAAGATCACAATCTATGAAAATAGCAGGAATAGATTATTCTAATTCTATACCTAAAGCTTTTTATGAACAAGAATCAGATAATAAATCTGATAAATCATACAATCCTAGTGAATCCGATATGAAATTTTATAAAGAATTATGAGTGATACTAAAATGCAAATAAAAAATTCTCAAACTCAATTTTATGTTTCAGCACTAAAAGAATTTCATAAAAAATCAAAACTATATAAAACAGAGTTAGAAAAAACAAATCAATTTTTAGAAGAAAATAAATATAATGATAAAGTACAAAAATTTCATCATATGAATTTTAAATATT